>VWPW01000723.1:0-38414 GCA_013389825.1 Crypturellus undulatus
CACAAAGACAAAACAGAGGAGTATATCCCAAGCTGCAGATGGCATCAGAAGACGGGGGGAATATAATTTTATATATTTTTTTTTCTTTAACCTGAAAGCATAGCAGGATGGTCCCCAGTACAAGGGGAATCTGCAGCCCAGGTCCCAAGGCCAAGTCCAAGGGTCCCCCCTCCAGAACCAGGACGTGCCCAGGAGGAGGCTGCTTCTCCCACGACCTGCCCAGGTCATCCGCAAGCCCCAGCAGAGATTTCCAGGTGCTTTTTAGCCCATCTTTTAGCCCATCTCAGCCCAGGGAAACAAGTCTCTCCTAGCTAGGCTCACAAACCTCATTTTCTTTATTTAATCTTCCTTTCCAAGGAGCACCTTTTCCCCCAGAACAGAGGGGGAATCGCCCGCACGTTGGCTCCACGCAGCCTGTGACATGGCAGGGATGCAGTTGCCAAGCAACTACCGCAGGTGGAAATAGAAAAAAAAACTTTATAAGGTTGTTTGTAATCATCCGAGAGCCGATTGTGGTGTGATAAGAGAGGCAGACAAATGAACCCACCTCCACACCGCAGATGAGGTTTAATCAAAGAGAAGCTGCTCCCAATAAGTTGCTTCAATATCCCGAGCAATCTGATAAACAAGGAGGCACCGAGCCCAAATGCGATGCAGCTAGGACATGGATGAGACTTTCCATCACGTCCAACTCCTGGACAAGAGCAAAAAAAAAAAAAAAAAATCAGGGCAAATGCCTGCCTAAGCAGAACGGGAGAGATAGCATCAGATGTGAAAAGCTAATTGAAATTATCCCAGTGTAGCTAAAATAATTAAGTTGAAGCTTAGCTCTAATGGAAGCTAATTCTCCTCCAAAGGAGCCTCCCCTGCAGCATCGGCCTCAAGCATCCTCCTCCCATGGCTGCACCAACCTCCTTGCAGGGCACAAGGTGCCAGCTGCTACAAGACCTCTTTTTAGAGGCATTTTTCCCACATCCCTGCAGCCATCCTGGCCCTGCTCCGGGCCAACACATGCCCCTGAAATCCCAGGACTTGCAGCTTGAGTAGCAAACCCTAACTGGCTGCAGCTAAATTTCCATTATGATTGGAAAAAGGGTGCCCAAAACCAGCCTCCTTGCTCCTCTCCAGGGCTGGTACCAAGGGGTCCTTGGAGGACACTCCTGTTGCACCCCTCTCCTTGCACCCCAATCTCCTCCTATTTGCTCACACTGCTGGTTGGGCATCACCTCCCTCTCTACCTCCAACCCCTATTAAGGAATTCCTTCCTGATGTTCCCTTAAGCCTCTCGTAATTCCCACCTGAGCATCCCAATGGTCAAACCCACCCGGTGCCTCTCTCTGTGAGGACTTTCCACCAGGCTCTGTAGCCACTTTTGCTTCCAGAAGTCCCTTTAAATCAATTGCCCCCAGGCTGCAGTGATTAGGGGTGATTGCGCTTCCATCAGCCCTGCGGAGTTTAGGAGCTTTGATTCTGCTCAATAGGGAAAAGAGATGTTAAAAAATCCTCCCGCCTTAATCCCTGCCAGTCAGATAAAATTTAAAGAAACGGAGCTGTACAAAGATAATGTTGTGGGAGGGAGGGATTTTTTACATGATTGAACAAGGCGTTCCACCACGTTATAAATATTATGCTAAAGGCACCTGAATAGGAAGAAATCAGCAGGATGCTCTGAGCTGGTGCAGAAGCTCTACCCTGTCAAAACCACACTTTAAAGTATCCTGGTGGAGTCAGGATATGGAGATGAGCCCGCAGATCCATTATTTAGTGACCTTCCTAAGCAATGGCTAAGGAAGAGCTTCCAGATGAGTGAAACCAGAGACTAAGTGGGGGCTAAGGCTGCTGTCCTCAGCAGAGAGATGGGAGGATGCTCAGAAATAAAACATCTCAGTGTCAACAAACCAAGCAGNAGAAATCAGGAGGATGCTCTGAGCTGGTGCAGAAGTTCTACCCTGTCAAGGAGTTTTTGCAGCACAAAACCACACTTTAAAGTATCCTGGTGGAGTCAGGATATGGAGATGAGCCCGCAGATCCATTATTTAGTGACCTTCCTAAGCAATGGCTAAGGAAGAGCTTCCAGATGAGTGAAACCAGAGACTAAGTGGGGGCTAAGGCTGGTGTCCTCAGCAGAGAGATGGGAGGATGCTCGGAAATAAAACATCTCAGTGTCAACAAACCAAGCAGCCTGTCCCACTGCCCCGTGGTGACACTCAGCTCTGCCTCCAGCTCAGACCCCTCTAAACTGCAGTTATACAAAAAACCGCATAAATCATATTTCTGCCCTCCCACTTCAAGCCGAAGATAACAGACCTTTAAAAATAATATGTACATGTCTTTTTCTTTCTTCCACGTAACTTCAGCTCTTTGAGTTATTTCTGTGACTTTTGCAAATCAAGGATCTATCACTAGGAGTTCAATCCTCAGGACACTTGAAACATTTCATCTTGTGTATCTTTTGTTTTCTTGAGTAGGTTGTTATTGTATCCTGATTTATTCTGATTTATGGATTCTTTCCATCATACCCTGCTCCGTTTCAAATCCCTCTCTGCAAACACACTCTACCGAATGGCACAGAACAGGACATCTGTCTGCGAGACTCTCATTCCTTTCATCTTCTTGCACATCAAAACACAAAACATTTCCAGGCACTCTCAAAAGCCAGCGTGGTCTCTGCAGTGCCCTGAGATCAATCAACAATTTTAATATACTTTTGTCAGGAAATATTAAGGTACCTAATGGTATCGTAATGAGGCAAGGCTTAACTCAGCTGCACAACAATTAAACCCGATGAATACTATTTCACAGCACCTAGTCCCCTTGTAAAGGAGCCACTTGTCTATCTGCGTGCTAGGTTGAAAGCTGTAGTTTTCTTCTGATGTGAAATTTAATTTCCAATCAAAACAAATCTGCATCGGGCATTAAGAAGCTGAGCCAGCTCTATTTGCCCTGGGAATCGATGGATTTGAGAGAGCTACTGTGTGCTCAGATATTAGGAACATTGGAAGATCCTGGCGATGGGTAAAGCACATAAAGGCTCTTCATTCACTTTGGACTGTGGTTTCACGCACTTAAATAAGGGTGCTGGATAGAAGCAAAGTCCCTGCATTTTCCCTGTGTGAACGTTCAAGGCTGGGATAAATCCTCTTTGCCTTTACATCCTTTGGTTGATTCCAGCTCCCTTTCCAAGTTTTGATCCCCTAAGGGCTTGCACACCTTCTTCATCCTATGCAAGTCACCCCAAGTGAAAAGCAGGGATGAGTTTTGCAGGGTATTTAATGCTCTGCAAACCTGGGTGCACTGCAGGCATGCAAAGGGACATGGCTAGGAGGGCTTGGTGCCCAACAGCTAGTGAACTGCAATAGCCTGTGCAATGCTGAAAATCAGACAATTGCTCCAAGAAAATTCCCAAAGTCTTGGATCTGTTTGCCTTCCCATGGCTTCAGTGCATGAAAACCACAGAATTTTACTACAGCCCTTCCCAGCAGTGTGGTGCTGTGGGTGGGAAGACAAATGACAAGCAGAAAGATGGAATTTTGTGCTCCAGTGAAAAAAAAAACATCCCTAACAGAGCCTGAAAAAAGAATAAGTGGCTGGAAAAGGAGGAAAGGAAGTGAAAAGTGCTGATGATCATTATGAGAGAGTGGAGCAGAGGGTCGACAGCCGGGGATGCTGCAGTGCGGGGAGGTCAGGATGCAGGAGCCGGCTGCTCCGTGCTCAGCAGGTTGCTGTTCTGGCTGGGAAAAAGCTTGTTATTGCCAGGACAGTGAAACTGGCCCCCAAATCCACCCCTCCTGACGTGTCTGCCCAGGCATGGCCAAGGGGGTGACCTGCTCTTCTGCTCTGCCTACCTCGGCCCTGCTGCAAATGGAGCAAAACTCATCAGTGCCTCCAGCAATCACTTCAGGCCAATTTCACCGCGTATCCAACCAGCCATCTACAAACAACCCATCAATTATCCATTTGCTAAAAAAGCAGAATCAATTAGACACCTCCTGGGCTCCCCGGGTCACTGAAACATTCGCAGATGGATGAGAACAGCGGTAGCTTCTTCACATCTCCCGTGCTTGTGCCCATGGGAGCAGAGTCCTCCTACTAGGACTGATTCTGCTCTCATTTGCTTGCTCTTCATAATATATTTCAAATCCGGGACCAATTTAGTTTAAGTCCCCATGTGCAGTCAATGCATATTGCATGCTGATAAATCATTAGCCTTCTTATATGGGATGCCATTTGGTAAACCCATCGAGAGCTGCTTACAATTCCCCACTGTAAGCAAAGAGCATTTGCTTAATAATTCTATATCCAGATGCGTTCAGGGAAGCACAGGGGAAGTGTCGCTGTTTACCAGCCTGGGCAAACATCCTTGATCCAGGAAGACATAAAGCCTACCCAGACGTGCTGGAAATGATCTGGATGCTGCTCTTTGGAAAATCTAATTTAATGAATGTAACACAGAACCTCGCGCATGGGCTGTAGTGGTGTCCCACTTGCTGCCTTGTATTCATCATTATACAAATGCAGAGTCTGGATACCAGTAAAATGGGCAAAATGGGATTTTTCTGTATAGAAGTGTGCCTCGTAGTGAGAGCTCTGCTTGTTTCAGGGCTAGGGATGACTTGGCTGGACACAACTCTTAACTCTTTGTAATTTTACTTTTCTAAGATAATTTCTTGAATAAGTTATAAGCAAGCTAAAAAAAATGCCTGCAGGTGTTTTAATGACATTCCTAACAAATGGGGATAACTCCCCATTTGAAGCTGGCCTGAGCTCTGTTGTCCATTTTCAATTCCTCTGGCTCTTTGTAGGAACCTTTTCTATACTGACATTACTTCTATAAAAACAACTAAAAACTAGAGGAGATGAGGTGGAAATGGAAAATTTTCAGCTGTTGGAGCTAGCAGCAAATGAAGGTTATGTCCAAGTCAAGAAAATATCGTTTGCCTTTTGGGACCTGGTGGGAAACCCTCCACTTTCTCACAGCCTCAGTCTTGAGATGCAAAATCTGGAAGGTGCTGCCTGTAAAATTGTTGGGTTATTAACTGCTGTGCTAAGAATACTTGCTAAATTATAGCGTGGATATATTCTCTGGCTTATTATTTTCCACAACAGGCATCTTTTATTAAGAAACTCAACTCGGATAATCAAGAACCATGCACTGTGAAATGAATGGAGTGTGTTCTGCAGGGAGTACAAAGGCTTTCTTTGCAGATGCTGTGCCTCGAGAAAACAGCAACACGGCTCTGGTTTCACAAGTGTGGCTTTGCCTGGTTTGGAGAAGAAATTATATATATATTTTTTTCCTAGATAGATGAAATAATTTGTTAAAATAAAGTAAATCCTGATGGAGTAATAAATAACCGACCTTATGGACTGACACTAGAAGCTGAGTCCCTCTCCCAAGCTTTCCATCTCAGCTGAAAGTCTTAAATGATTCATTCAGAAGAAAGAGAGTGAGCAAAGTCATGGAAGAAGGAAGCTCCTCTTCCTTTTCTAGCAACGCTTAATTCTTAATAAGCAAAAGTCAGAAAGTACTTAAAATCTGCAAGACCTGAGGCATTTCTACCCAAACTATGGTCCAAGAAGTCACCAAGCAAGCAGACGGCCTGCAGCTCCTGCGTTCAATCTGTGAGCAGCTTTAAACAGGGAACCTTGTCTAGAAACTTAGTGTGGAGGTAACAAGCATCCAAAATTCACCTTTTACACAGGAGGAGAGGTGCGAGGAGGCGGCTGCCTTGCTCTGCAGGCCCAGGCAGGTGGAAAAACTTCAGGAAAAGTCATTTTGCTTCTTTGGCATGGAAAGAAGTGGATGCACTCATTGCTTTCTATGTCCCAGGAAACTACACTTGCTTTGGGTCGGGATAAGAGGCCTCCTGCACAATACTGTGATATGCAATATCCACACATCTGCCCACTCTTTGAATCTCAGGCCCTCCAGCACAGCTTCATTTTGCCCTGCTCGGTGCAGTTTTGCCCCTGCAGAGCCTTGTTTGCAGAAGAGCAGCCAAAGGAACGACATTTTTAAAGGGTCCATCATGTAGAAGTTTCATGCTTGGCATCCAGAAACTACTAAACAGAAGATTTTTCCAAGGCAGTTGTAAAAATTAGGCTGTTATTTACCCTATCTGAGAGCTTTAAGCACCTGCTGTGATATTGGGGCACGCTCTGCCTTTCTCCAGGCTGGTTTTGGTCGCATCCACCATGCCTGAGAGTTGCCTTTGGAGCCACATCGAAGAGAAATCTGTTACAAAAGAAAACTTCTCCTGACTGAACTGTATAATTATGAATTTTCTCCTTCTGCAAGCACACAGCGTTCTTAGAAGAAGCCGGTCAAAGGAACCTCGACAGTACTTTGCATATCTAAATTATACACCAAGACGTACTACAAAGATGTAATGATCCGATTCAGGGAACACTAAAATCTTAAATATGAAGCAAAATATTCATTCTTCATCTTTTATAGTTGATACTTTCTTTTCTCTACTCCCATGGAGATTAGGGTATGGCTGGAGGAATACTCTTCAATTCTACTGGCTATGACGAATTTTTTTTAATGATTGAACCATTAACTCTTGAGATTTTCCCTTTCTTTCCTTTCCTTTTTTTTTTTTTTTTTTGCTGCTAACATAACATCATTATGTTGTTTGCAGGAATTACGGTTTTTATCTTCCCGTCAACAAAATATGCATGCAAATAGACTCAGCTTATTTATAGAGCAACATCGAATTAAACTGCTTGTATAATGACTTAAAACGGGTTATCGCTATCCTGCATAATATCTGTTTAAACACACCACCCGCAGCACGCTTTCCTAATCAAAGGAAGCAACAAAAACACAATGTCACTAATTTTATGTACGCCGCAGATTGCTATTAAACTCCTGGCACTGTGTCCCTGTGGATGCAGTTGTCCCACAACCCTTTGGAGATCCTTTTTTTTGGCTAAATGCCGGAGTTTAGGGGCTCGGTTTCCTACTAAGCTGATTAGTTTAGGTGGCTCCTTCTTCAGCTGGTTTTGAGCACTGCATTTACCCACTCGAGGCCATCACGTAGGTGCTGCCTGTGCCACCCTGCTGTCCCCTGGCACGTGCCACACTCAGCTCCGGAACTGGATTTAATCCGCAATGCAGCTGCCAAGTGCAAGGAGCATCATGAAATCCCACGGCTCTTCTCGCTGTCCTCCGTAGCAACAGGGCAGCAGCATCTAGCTCCATCCCAAGGCAAAAATAAATCAAAGAAAAGCTAAAACAGAGCCGCATATGGATCCTACAAGCACTTTGCATTGCACTGGCAAAGAGATTTTAAATTGGGTCTCTCGGAGCCCACTCACTGCCTTCTGCTCCATCTTTCGCCTTGCAAATTCTGCTCTCTCATCGTTTCCCCAGAAGATTATGGATCCCTTGAACTTGGAGAATGTTTAATCAGCACGATGCTGCCTGGCACCAAGAGAAAAGCTCTTTCAAGGACATTTTGGATGCAGTTCAGCCCCCTAAGAAGTCTACCTGGATGCTGTGTTTTCACTTGTATCCTTCATGGATGCTCCAAGGTGAAAATTAACATTTTTAATAATATCCACCTGGTCCCTACACATGGAACAGATTAACTACCCCTAATGGCTGCAGAATTTCACCCACCCACAGGTGTAAAACCAATGAAGGTCAAAATCCTCTTTTTGAGACTAGATGTATTATACTGACTGGCAGCGCAGATGCTAAACAAGCTGGAAAAATATATATAGATAATGTTAAATACAAAGTGGAGAGGAAATCTGCAGGCTCTCAGGATGGATTTCACACTCCCTGCTGAAACCCATGGGCCTCTGCGTGCCTCTGCAAACCAAATCACGGTATTTTTCCCTAAAGCGTATCAGGCTTTTAACCAGGGCATTGCCGCTGTACAGGGTGATGCTGATGTGCAATTTCCCACCCTTTTTATTACACACATGAGTCATCCGTTGTGCAAGGTCTGGACAGTGGCCGGGGTCCAACCTGAGCCCCTGCGTGGGCTCTGCTGCTCCTTCTGGTTCCAAACATCTCATTTCTCCCCATGGGGCTGGAAGGGAAATTCAAGATATTCATCCTTTAGATGAGACAGCCGCACTATTTTCCTGCATCTCAGGGGAAACCTGCTTTGGAGATAAAGGTAGGCTGCAGAGATTGCACTTTCTTTATGTAAATATGTGTCTAACGTGAAAAACCTGAGGGATTCTGAAAATTACTTGCCAGGTGGGTACCCAGCACAGAAAGTGCCTCTAAGTAGATGGTGACTTGGCTTCACGTGCCAGCACGCTTGTTTTAATGTATTATTTCTCCCCGGCTACCTGAAGCAAAATAAAATATTGCATTCCAGCCTGCACTGCTGGACTCTGTGCTCGCCCTTCCCAAGGGAAAGGCTGAGCAGGGATCGCATTCCCGCTGTTAGGATGGTTTTGCTGCAGGACATGACTTAGTGATGAAATAAGGGGTTGCGGGTAAGGAGGGGGCAATTCCCAGGGTCCGCATGAGCTGTGTTTGCTTCTCCAAACTGCAACATCAGCCATTGGGAGTGATTGTAATGAGCACATTTCTAATTCATCAGGCTCTTTTCACTCTCATTTTGCTTACAGAAAGTCCATGCAAATCCCTGATTTTCTGGTCTGGTCTCACCGTTGCTTTCTGATAACCATGGTCGTGCCACGGAGTGCATAAACCACAGGGGAGCCCATCAAAACCCTGCAAAATCCTGCTCGCAGCCTGACCTCTGTGCACCAAGAGGCTTCCCTTTTCCCCAGGGAAGCATCACGCTCCAGCCCTGGGAATTCCACATGGAAAACTTCCTCCATGCTCACATATACACACATGGAGCCAGTTCGACCAAGGTAGCTTGAGGTTTGTGTGCCCAAATCCTGCCCAAAGCAAAAAAATAATGAGATGTTCAGCCACTTTTAGAGCACTGAGGTCTTGGGGAGCCACCTGCTCATGGCAGTGGCGTGAGGTTTTGCACGACAGAGATATTGCAATAAATCAAATTGCACTAATGGCCATGCAGCTGTTTAACCAAGGCAAATTGCTTTAGCGATACCTCAGTGCATTAATGAATGGTCCGGTAATTAATTCTAATTATTGAGCATTGGACTTGCTAGGGTAGAGCGACTTGGCCCAGACCCCAATGGGACATAGAAAATGTCATGCAGAGAGAATAGATCCTTTTACTGAGCCAAATCTGGATCACATCTTGCTTGGAGATGAAGCTCCTTGGAGAACCCAGGAAACAAACTAATTTTCCCAGATTTGCAGCCACTTTCCGGCCCCATGGGTGGTAGTTCGCCAGCACAGGTGAAGACATTTCTAAAAAGCACAATGGTGCTTTTTTAATTCCCTCAGATAGTCAACAAAAATCCAGAGAGAATCCAGAGAGAAATTTCTCCTGGCTTCCCCATCCTTTTCACAAAAGACCTAAATTATTGATAGAAAAAGGATAGAAACCTTTAGAAACCTTTAGAAACCTCCTGAGCAGCTCAAAACAAAGGCAAAAAGAGCAAGGAGAATGTATTTCCCAAGGAGAATGTATTTCCCATGGCAAGGCTCCAAAATTGCTGCTAGGTAGCTCCAAAGCGGCCCATCCTCACTGTCTCAGAGAGGGGTAATTGGTTTTTCCCTCTTCTTAAGGAGGATGGATCATGCAGCAGGTTTGTGCACTAGTCAACAGCGCTTGCCCACCCCAGGCAGAGGGAAACACTGAAAAAAGACTGGAATAAGTCACAGTTCATTTCCTTGTTCCCTAGGTAGGGTTGTGGTCACCTACTTTTCTGCTTGAGCCAGGGAAGTTCGGAACACAAGATGCAATTTGCTTCATTGGCATCAAAACAGCGATCCTTTAAGTGCGTGTTACAATGCACATGAGGGTCACTTAAGAATTCAAAATAAAAATAAGAGAAGGACCAGAGCTGCTTCCAGAGCTTAATCTCCAATGTGCAAGAACCTTGAGGAAACCCTTGAGGGTTATGGTGCTAATCCAGAAAACCAAGTCAAAAAGAGCCCCTATTGCCAGCACAGGAAGAAGCACCTTGGCAGCAGAGCCTTGTTTGCTCTGTTCTTGTTCTAGGTTGTTTTTTTTTCTTTCCTGAAATGTGTTTTGGGAGGAACACTGTGGGGATCACCCATCACATCATCCTGCAAGCCAGAAACATGGCCCGCGAGCAGCAAGATGTGACAGGTAGGACATCCCCCTTGCATGAGTTCCTCATCCCAAATGGACATGCAACACGGAGAAAAGTGCTCCAGCTCCAAAAAATACTCATGGGGAAGGCAAAAAACAAGTCACTGAATGGCCACAGCCACAGGAGCACAAATGCAACATGATCAGACAGCAGAAGCAAGTCCTCAGCGTGCTATTCCCGATCCACCCGTGGTTACGGATAGGTTTTGTTCTGCTGCAGCGTGATGGTCCCCAAGGAGCTCTGAATGATGCACGGTGGCTCAGTCCCTCATCCCCACAAGCACAAAGCAGGGGCCTTCTCCTGCCTTAAAGTTTAATTGCTTTATGGAAACATAACTCAATATTGCATTAGGATCTTTCCCATCTGCTAAGCATCAGCTCAGAGACGTTGGTGCCGCTTTAAATGAAGCTGTGAAGAGATGCGTTTACTGGAGAAGTAATCAGACAGCTGGTTTATTATGAATTAATCAGCATAGTTCATTAAAAGAACCAAATTTTAGGACTGCAGGTATGAACAATTAATCCTGACCAAAGCCACAACTAAATAGGTGCTGGGGAACTTGCCCCAAACCAGAAGATCAAAAATCAAAACCAGAGAGGTACAACAGGATCAGAGGTAGAGACACAGCTGACCAATTTGTTATTTTAAAGCATATTCCAGACCTCTTCCCCCAGTGCCCCAGTCACTTTGTCCAACCCTGGTGTCATTAGAGGAACGTGATCCCTGATGCGGAGGTGGCACTGAGGTGGCCGTGCAGAGCTGAGCCTGTGCCCCAGGGTCCTGCACCCATCCCAGCTTCTGAGAGCTGGAATATAGAGCGAAATTTCCATCTGCTGCCATGGAAAACATCCATTGGAATTTCCATGGGAGTTTTCACAACGTATTGAGCACTTTTCAAGCCATGAAGTCCTTGCCCTGAGAGAGTTGCAGGGGGAAAGATCCAAAGAGTTAAATGAGAACAGGTACAGACGCCGTGTGTGCAAAACACTGTTTTCCTGCTGTTAAAATAAGCCTGTTCTCGATCACCGCGGGGTCTCAGCAGCCGCCTCCTGGTCTCTCTCTGCTTCAGCCCTCCATTTGGCCTTCTTTTCTGTATTCATCCTCAGCAGTGTGCGATCCCTCTTAGCAGCCTTGGAAAATAAATGGCAAAAAATCATTGCAAGAAAAACACTTCCCATTGATAAATTTCTCCTCCTTTGCACCACTTGATTTGATATCCCACTGTTCTTTTTAATATTTTTGCAATGCAAGAAGTTAATGTATTTCCTTTCTTTACTAAATTGTCAGCATTTGTAGCTTGTGATTAGCAGAAAAAAAAAATCAGGCTGTATATCGTGTACAGGGGTGCATGAGCAGCTAGGAAAAAATGGTAGGAATTTCAGTGATGAAAACTTAGATGCAGAGAGATCTTGGATTGCTTTTTTGGTTTCCATCGTCACTGTTTGCTCAGCTGATTTTGGACGGGAACATTGGGCCATCATTCCCGTCCTCTCTGCCATTCCCGTCACCCAGCAGAGCAGGGGAACTCCTTGGTGCTGATGCATTTGCAGCCTGCTGACGTTATCCAGGTTATTCCATAACCTTTGGACCAGCCTTTTCCCGAGATACCAATATATATCCGGTGCACTGGATTATGGCAAAGTGGGTCAAGAGGGACGTGTTAACCAGCCAGTGGCACTTGCCAAAGCCCACGTGTCCCCCAGGGAATGTGACAGTGCGAATGTCCCCTGCAAGTGTTACTATTATGGACTTTTTCTTAACCTCTTTTTAAATAAATCCCTGGGTGAGACTGTGCATACAGAGCCTGTGTGCTCTGTGGACAGCTCTGTGGACTCCAAAAAGAAAAAACACTCACGTCTTTGCCCGAAATGACCATGGCCAAACAGCCCAGCAAGGTCAGCGCGATCATGACGTAGCAAACTTTGATCCTCACGTTGTTCCTCGCGGCGTCGAGGACCTCAGACCTGCAGAGAGCAACGAAATCCAACTCTCTACTACTTATGTACAAGGCTTTTCTGCTCTCTTTTTTCGTGTGCTTATAGGAGGACTCAAAAAGACATGCAAAATTTTGCCAGACTCCGCACAGGTGAGGTCTTGCTGCTGTCAACGGTGACACATCCCACTTTTGTGCCTTCATTTAACATGTGTGAGAGTGAGTGGACCTGGAGAAGAGTCCCAAGGTGCTTAACAGACATAACCATCGCTCACAAATCCCCACCAGTGGCTCCTGACTTCTGTGCCAGCCGATGCTTGCAAGGGACATCAGCGTGACAACCCGAGTGTCTCCTGAAACAGCATCCAGCTGTGCCGTTAACCACAACTGCAAGGGAAACAGCACCTGGAAGAGCCCCGGAATGTCACGAGCCCCTGGGGATGTCACGAGTCCGGCAGCATTAAGTCTCTGGCACTGAGTGGGAATCCTTTAAGGAAGCACCTCAAGAGGGACATGAGACAACGGGCTGGGAGCAAGGAGCTCCCAGCAGACGGCTGCCACCGTTGATGGCCCCAACTCTCCTATAATTCATGCATTATTATTAGTTTTAATAATTAAAAACTAGAAAACCACATAAAACCCCAAATTAATATTTTGCCCTGATGACTTCTGAGCTGAATTCACTCATTTTCCAAAAGACGCTTCCTCTCAGCATGAAGTTTCTGACACCTGAAGCAACCAAATCCTCTTTATTTCACAGGAGGTGACCAAAACTTGGTGCTTCCAAAAGTTTGGATTATTTTGGGGTGAATCTAGCAGCCCACATCCCTCTTGCCTTGTGAGCAGCCTCCTGACCACGACCAGGCTGGAGTTTCACCATGCAAATCCATGCGGTTGCATCTAAAACCATCATCCAGGCAAAAAAGGGGTCCCCCCTAGAGAACACAGATCTACTCACGAGATGAGCTCGGGAATCTCCTCCTCCCTTTTGAAGCGTCCTGCCCATACTAACACCTTCTTATCGAAATTCGTAGGCCTTCGGTCGTTTTTAAAGGGCTGATAATCTGCAGGAGATATTACAAAAGCAAGATGTGAGCCACTTTCAAACTGGGGTAGATGGAAAGAAGCTACAGCAAAGGGGGAAAAGGGATTGAAGGTTCATTTTTTCATATTCCTAAAGGGACAAATATAGTTTTTAAATGTCCATAGGATTCAGCAGCCCAACTATTGGCTCAATTATGAGCTTGAATGAAACGTCTTCAGCGCTAGCTCTGTCCCAGGAATGTCCATGGATGGCAAGGGCTGCTGCGATGCATCTGATATCAAGATGATGCCACCGTGCATCATGGAAATAACGGATGGAAATAACCCCAGCACCAGGCTGATGGCAGCAAAACTGCTGCTAAAACAGCACAAGCAACGGCCAACCTAAACGGAGCAAAGCGGCAACCGGGCACCTCTACCCACCTGGATTTGCGCTCTGGGAAGCTGCATCCCGTGCACTTCTTGCCTCATCACCAAACCCTCTCCTGGCACACGGAGAGGGAAGAGCTGCCCAAGGGTCCCGGGGCTGCAGCCGAGCCGGCAGCCTCCATCCCCTGGTCCCGGCGACCAGGAGCCTCCGCAGCATCGTGCACGGAAAAGCGGCGCTTCCTGCGAGCCGGAGCGTCACGTGCTTCCGTGGGCGCCGCTGCGTCACCGTGACGGGCGAAATTTATTGCCATCGCCTGCCAAAAAGCCACTCCTTGGACTTACACAGCCAGAGGACACCGCACACCCGCTCCAGCAAGCCGCAGAGCATAGTAATAGACGCTTAAAGTTCTTTTTCCTATTTTTCCCTATGCTAGGGCTAGGACAAGGCACTGTTCTGCACTGTTTTTTCCCCCAAAGACAGGTTGAATAACTGCTAACCCCCACTGCCCATTAAGCAACTGGAGCTCCTAGTTGTTTTTAGCTAAAAACAATTCTCTTGCAGCTCAATTGCTTCGAACAGAGCTNTTCCCTATGTTAGGGCTAGGACAAGGCACTGTTTTGCACCGTTTTTCACCCAAAGACAGGCTGAGTAACTGCTAACTCCCACTGCCCATTAAGCTGCTGGAGCTCCTAGTTGTTTTTAGCTAAAAACATCTTTATTGCAGCTCAATTGCATCAAACAGAGCTCGATAAAGAAGACAGACTCCGCTGCTATCTCAGAACAACCACGGGGCGGTAAAGGAGAAAAAACCTTCAGGAATCCTCAACTGGAGTGAAAACATTTCTTCATAAATATTTTGCACGTGAAAAGAAAAAATAAAGGAGTTGTAAGCAGCAAAGCAGGGCACCAAAAGTCCATTTTCTTTGAGTGTTCTCAATGAGCGGAGCAATGCAGCCAAGTGCTTATCTTGGGAGTTATTTACTTTGTGTGCAGCAAGCCCCACCCTCCGCGCTTATTTGACTAGAACCCTCGGGTTCGCTTGCTTTCCAGGAGCAAAAAGCTGATGTTTGTGATGATAAATGCAGAGGGGAAGCTCGTGCTGTGGCCCCAACAGTCCCACAGATTAGGGAGCTTTCCTAGAGATATTTTTCAGAGGAGTTTCAAATTGTTATGCTGAGAAAAACACATAAACCATCAGCTTATACAGTTTTTGCTAGCGATCGAATGTGGACACGTAAACACCAGCCTCATGCTGGATGTTTCCCATCCTGGCTGAGCAAAAGGCACCCCAGAAACTTGGCTGTTTTCTCAGTTCTGCGTTGCTGCTCCTGCACTTTGCACAAACCTCCACCCAGGCGGTCAGGAAATGGAAGTGCAAACTCCACAAGCCCCGTTCAGCACACGGGAGCATTTACTGCTTCGATGCGGCAGGCTCTGAAAGCGACTTTCATTCAGGAAGATCATTTCCATTCAAAAGAGCAGGAGAAGTTGCCAAAGGGAAGGTGTTACAGCCTATTTAATAGTGCTATCAAATGCAATATTGCAGAACCCTAAGTGCAAGGGGAGGGAACGCAGCTGGAGATGTTGCAAGGATGCTCCTAAGGGCTGCAGTGATGAGATGTAGCTCAAGGTACCCAGTGCCTGGCCCCAAGGAAAAATGCTGGTTTTTTTATACAGGTGTCTTATATTTTTCAGGACATAAAGTTATTGATACTGAAGAAAGCAGAAACTCGTGGTAGGGATAACTGTTTTGATTTTTTTCCCCTTCATGAAAACTTCACAGTGCATCTGGGCACACTGCATTGCATTTAGCTTAATTTTCTTGTAATTCAGTAAGGCAAATGAGATCCATTTCTAGATTAGGAACGCATGCAGAAAACAAATGTCAGTTGGAGCTTCCAGCTGCAAACTTTGCTACAAATAAGCCAAAAAAAAAAAAAAAAAAAGAAAAAAAAAACAGCAGAGCTGAATGTATGGAAAGAAGCAGAGGATATTCACGTCCTGCTCATGATTTTGCAGTGGAGAGATGCCTTGAGCAGAAAGGGAATGATGAATTTGCACGGAGTATTTGCAGGTCCACTCATCTTGCAGCGCCAGCTGAGACCACATTCATAAAAGCTCCTAAACATCAAGGATGCTCTAGCTGACTCGGTGCCATACGTATTTATCGGCACCAAGGTCACCTGCTCTGATGCTTGCTGGCCACTTTGAAAAAAGAGAAAGAAATGGCCCAGCTCAACAAAGAGCAACTTCAGTTTGGGCTTGGAACCTCTCTTTGCTTTAAAAGGTTCTCTGAAACACTCCCAGCAAAAGTCACTGTTTTTACCTCCCATCCAAGGCCAATTTAAAGAGAAGGAATTATCGTTTTTATTGCATCTCCTCTCTTCTCAAATGCAGCGAAAATGGCCGGGTTTCCAGGTCTCCCGTGCTTATCCACCCAGGGGTTGTCAATTGTTTCCTCTGGAAGCGGCACCAGCTAACAGCTATATTAATCACATCTGCTGCGAGCGAGAAAGCACTGTAGGATTTATTACAGCAGCATTTGGGAAGTGTGAAAAGACAGACAAGTCCTTGGGAAAGCACAAAAGGAGTTGCCTGTCCCCAAATTTTACAGCCGTCGCTTGCACTGGGGATGCTCAGCATAGTGAGGCTTGACCGTAGTATAAGAAAGTAATAAAACCTATACCCACCACTGTGCTGTGGCCAGCCTCTAGTATTCCCTATATATTTTGTCTGAAAAAATAAATANTTTACAGCCATCGCTTGCACTGGGGATGCTCAGCATACCCACCACTGTGCTGTGGCCAGCCTCTAGTATTCCCTATATATTTTGTCTGAATAAATAAATAAATAAATGCTTATTTTNGCACTGTAGGATTTATTACAGCAGCATTTGGGAAGTGTGAAAAGACAGACGAGTCCTTGGGAAAGCACAAAAGGAGTTGCCTGTCCCCAAATTTTACAGCCGTCGCTTGCACTGGGGATGCTCAGCATAGTGAGGCTTGACCGTAGTATAAGAAAGTAATAAAACCTATACCCACCACTGTGCTGTGGCCAGCCTCTAGTATTCCCTATATATTTTGTCTGAAAAAATAAATAAATAAATGCTTATTTTGCAAATATCATTGCTTTGGCTGGTATTTTATTAAGGAGAAGAGGTTGACTTCTTCCCAAGCATCTTCCTTTGCTCTAGCAAACAGGGCCCGTAATGGACTGGAAGTTGTTTTACCCTTGCCCCATTGCAAAGAAAACAGAGACCCACTTTAGGCCAGGGCGGTTGTGGTCTTTGCTGGTCTTTTCCCCTGCTTTGATACACCCCAAACCTCTGGGGACCTGGCCCCCCAAGGCCGCAGCATAAAAACCCATTGCTCTTTGATTTATGGTTGATTGAGAGCTGTTTTTCCCCACACTTAATTCTGGTTATTGCCAGTCTATTGCAGCACTGGGTAACTTCAACATCTGCTCCTTTGCTTTTTACAGCTGCAGGAAAAGGCACTCTGAAAGGCTATATTCATTCCCCTAAAAGCCCAGGTGAGACCATCTGCACTTCTCTTTGCAGCTCCTGGTTAGTTTTTTAAGAGCACAAAACATTTTTTTTAAGAGACATATGCAAAAAGATGCATAGAAACATACAATTAAACAGCAGCTACTTATGAACTTGTTCTCCTGGGCAGTGTCCTTAAAAGCAGGAACCTTAACACTGGGTTTTGTTTCACTTGGCATAAAAAGTTATTAAAAACAAGAGTTGTGATGAGGAGGATGAGATAGGATCCCTTAAAACTCTCTGCCTTCCTCCGCTCCAATTAGATGTGCAGTGGAGCTCACCCTCCCAGCAGAGATAATCCAGTGATCCCGAGATTGTGGCTCATGAAAGTCTAAGCAAGTCAGGAAATATTTCTCCTCCAACCTCATCTTTGCTGGCTATGCGACTTACACAGCGAGAGTTACAAATTGCTTGGAAATATCTCACTTACCTGCAGCCTCTGGACCCAGGAGCTTGGGTTTGCCCTGCATCCTCCTGGGACAGGGAAGGGAACCTTGAGAATGTAAATGCTGCTAATGGGAATCTACAGAGATTAAGAGCTCCTAAACTGTCTCACTCTGGGCAAATCCAACGGGGGAAGCAGCTGTAGCATCCTATGGCAAAGCTGCAATGAGATGGGGTGTAAGGAGCCCTGGAAACACCTAGTGCACAGAGCACTAATTGAGGACAGCAAGGTTCATTTCTGATAACCTCTAGGACACCCAGCAAGAACAGAGCAGTGTTAGTGAAGGAACTCTCCTTCTTTTTACATGCAAGTTCCACCTTTCAAGTCCCACAGTAACAGAAAGTCCAATTTTTCTTACTTATATCATCTCTTTTCCATCATATCATCGCTATTCCATCAATTTGGATAGCGACATTACAATTTAGGAGAGAAGAGCAAGAAAGGGGAAAAAAAAATCCTTACATCCATAGATAAGACACCCTGCTCAGATATTCTACCAGCTCCAGGCTAACTTGCTAATTTATGCCATTTGAGCCTATTAATCTACTAAAGGAAAGCAATTAATGTGACACTTGGTGCTTTCTACAACAGGTGAAGGAGGTTTGAACCATTCTCTGCCTCTAAGACAAGAAAAAGCAGGATTTGGGCCTTGCTCTGCCCAGCCGTGTTTAAATATCTTCCTCCTTCAGCTCCAGGCAGGTCTGGTGTGAGCAGAGATGCTCAACACAGGCTGCAGATGCCTGCTGCATCTACCCTAGCATTAAACACCCACGAAGAAGGGAGGTTGCTCAAGTGGAGAGGACCAATAAACCACAAGTGTTCGCTACAACCTGTCGGCTCGTGGTTTCCAGCTAAGATGAAACATCCCATTTATGGGTGGCAGGAATGTGTTTGCTAAGGTGCAATAGAGCATTTGTGGGTTGGAGGAGCGTGGTCATGAACTGGCTCAACAGGAGCTAAATTTGGTGAGCAGAACTTGCAAGCTGAGCCGGGAGGTGCTCACCTCTATGAAACAGCATGAAAAAGCGCCGGGAGGGGTTGGCTATCCAAAGCGCAGGGTTTATAACCGCTGGCATTGGAAGGACAAATAGCAAAATGCAGCTCACCCTGGCTAAGCCAGGGCTGTGCCCTTTCCTCAGGCACCGGGAACTGCTTTCTGATTCAATGCAGAGTGGGACTTTGCAGCAGAAAGATGCAAAAGCCTAAAAAATAAAGCAAAACCTGTAGCCACTGTAGTCCAAATAATTTCATTTTGGCTCAGAACTGGGGGAACTGTTTAATGGAAACCTTTTGCACACCTGCTTCCCCAGCTGAACCCAAGGAACACACAGACAAGGACAGGCTCCTTGCTCACTTGTCACTTAATGATTTTCTTCCCTGAGAAGAATTGTGCTGTCTTCAAGGGCAGATGCATCCAGGAATTCTTCAGCCCATTAGCCAGTGTTTTGAGGGAAAAAGAAAAGACTAATTTTAAAAGATTGAGCAATTCTGCGCAGAAACATCTTTTCCTCACACTTGTTTTAACATACGGATGACTTACTGTATTTTTGCTCCTGCAGTGAAGCCGTGTACTATTGATCAGGCTGATAAACCTGCACATGCTGGTGCGAGTCCCTGCCCTACGGGTTCAAATTCTGCTTTTTAATGCCTGGCTGAAGGTGTATTCAGACACTACGGAAACAAATGTATCCTGAGGAGCACGTGTCCTACCCTGGGGACATGTTCAGCCCAGTAATGCATTCCACAGCAGCTCATAAAGTGGCAAAGTGTCTCCTCAGATTTACCAACCAGGTCTTGAGGACCCTTCCAAAGAAACCATAAAACTTTTCCAAACCATCCTGGGTGGGACATAACCTACTTGGAAGATGAGATTTATTGTTCCAGCAGCTTTTTTAAGACCAAAGGGACCATTAGGGCAATGCATTTCAGGAAAGACACACAGTCCACCCAAGGGCAAGTGCTGAGAGAGCAGGAGAGTGAGGACCCTCTGTCACACAGAGCTTCATGCTGTGGTCCAAGGGCTTGGGTGCAAAGGAAGGAATTATTCTACATAAACCTTTACTCCTCTCAGATTAATGCAAACCCGTCCTGCATTTTCTGGGCTGCACATATGATGCATACGTAAAATGCACATGTAAAACCGCTTACTGAAAGAGGAATTCATTCAAGACTGGAGCTCATCACAGATACGTGGCATGACTCTACTGTGTTGCCAACATTAGGTAGTTACCTACCTGCCTGAGTTAGCTGTNGGATACGTGGCATGACTCTACCGTGCTGCCAACATTAGGTAGATAGTTACCTACCTGCCTGAGTTAGCTGTGTGCAAGAAAGGGAGAAATTAAGCAAGAGAATGATGAAAGGGTCTCCTTATTTTGGCTAAAAAATGAAAATGGAGAGGAATCACACTGCATATCAACTCACGGGGCTTCTGCAGCGCCACTGGGAAGTTTACCTTGGTCCATAACTGCACAGTCATTAGTGTTTGCAAAACAAGTATCCTAGGAAGCAAAACTGCGCACAGAGGAAACAATAAGCGGCAATGAAATCAGATGCAAGAGGGAGATCATTTCATTACCTGCACCCGGCCTCATTATTCACCGTTTCTCTGGCGAGAGCTGATAAATGCAGACTAATGAATCTCGGACCTGAGGACCGAGGGAAGGAGGGCTGGTTCTGTGCTAGCGCATGCCAAGCAGCAACCAGAGGATCCAACTTTCAGCCAGAAATGCAAAGAGCAAAATAGTAACTCATCTCATTGCAGCGCTGCAGCGAGAGAGGAGGTGGGTTTTGCCCATCGGTGCCTTGGCCATGTGGAGTTGCACCATTTTGGGGACATCACAGCTCCCATGTGCCACGTGCGTGGTCTATTCCACGATGCTGCTCTTAGTGACACATCTGTCTCCAAGCTGAGGTTTTCCCAGAAGACCAGAATCCTATAAGCTATAAATCTTCCCCAAATAATAACCAATTTGCCATGCAATACTGCAAGACACGGGATCCAAGCGCAAGGGCCACAGGTGGCTATTTAGGCAAAGCCTTCCAGGGTGACCAAGAGCAGCTGGAACCCTCTCTGAATCCCCCCTGGTTGACACTCCAAGGCATCCTGGGGCTGGTTATGGAATAAGAAAACATCAGTAGGGAAGAGATGCTGCAGCATCAACCTAGGAAAACCCAGCAGCAGTCCATATGAGCAGGCAAATCTCTTGAGGAGCTCTGGTTCGTAAACACAGGTCCCCTTTGGCCGCTAAGGGTATTCATCCCGTTAAAANCCTTCCAGGATGACCAAGAGCAGCTGGAACTCTGTCTGTCCTAAATCCTCCCTGGTTGACACTCCAAGGCATCCTGGGGCTGGTTATGGAATAAGAAAACATCACAAGGGAAGAGATGCTGCAGCATCAACCTAGGAAAACCCAGCAGCAGTCCATATGAGCAGGCAAATCTCTTGAGGAGCTCTGGTTCGTAAACACAGGTCCCCTTTGGCCGCTAAGGGTATTCATCCCGTTAAAAAATATGGGAACAGCAGAAGCACTGTTCACTGTGCATATCTATTAGAAATTAAGAATGCTGATGAAACCAAAGCAAAGCTCTTCACTAAAGATGAATTCCTAGGACTGCAAAGCCCACATCTGTTTTTCTGCACTTTCTGCACGGTTCTCAAGCAAAATGCCCCCCACATTTCACGTGCAGCAAGAAGAAAGCGCTTGTCAAGGCTCCCCTGAAACGGGCTCACACCATAAGAGCTGAAACAAGAAGAAAACCTGCACAGAGAGGAACCCGCCTGCCCTGGCTTTGCAGGGAAACGCTGCCCTCATCTGTCTTCTGGTGACAGCCTTTGTGACAGGCTTCGCTGTCCTGCTGCAGAGCTGAAATCACTCGGAAACCCAAGAGAGCGGCCGGGTTCCCCTTTCATTAGCTCTGAGCTGGTAGAAATCCCCACAGGGACCCAGCAGAGGCAAATTTCAAGACTCATCGGTGGCTCATGGGCAGGTGAAATGAGGGAGGAATTGCACGTGCATTCATAATACACAAAAACAAACTTTTAAGTTAGAATATTACATCTGCTAGATTCAGCGTATCACTAGCCAGTCTGTATTTGTTTGATTGCAGAAGGATCTTCTATTAAACCTCCATACGACAATGCCAAAAGCCAGCCAAAGTCCACAGAAAGCCCTCAGAAAATGCAGATCACACAGACCTGTCCTTCCCTCCATCACCAGAAAATGCAAATTCCAGATTTTCACCACTTCTGTACAACAGAAACCAAAGAAATGCAACCTAAAAAGCTGAAAAATGTCCACATTAAAGTCACTTTGCAAAAAATATTTTAGACCTAGCTACTTAGTGCCAGGCTGTAATAATCGTATAAGGGGATTATTTTGTATAAATATAAAGAACAATTTCTCAGGCAGCAGCAGAGACATAAAAAGGAAGAGTTTCACGGAGAGCTAAAATAGCAGCAGGTATTAAACGTAGCATAAAGCATAGAAAATGGCCATTTATCATTATGAGAGAGGCTGTATGCAGTAGAGATCGCCGTGCTTAGCTCTCGTGTGGCCCCTGCTCTCAAGCTGGAACAGATGAGCACAGAGCAGGACAGCAACAGCCACAATTCCAGCTTTGGGAAGCAGGGGTCAAACTCAGAAACCTGCTTCCACCCACGTTTCCAAACTGTGTGGTCATTGTCATCCCTCCAAAGTGGTATATAGTCCTGTAAATATGCAGAAACATCTGCATAACCCCCCCAAAAAGGTGATAAACCTCTGTAGATACCCAGGCTGGCTGTTATTTACACAGCAATTGGCCTGTCAAGTCAATGGAAATATTCACACGGGATCCATCAGTTCAGTATAATGTCTTTCTCTTCCCTCATTCCCCTCCTTGAGTACCACTTATCTACAGCGCTCAAATTTCAGCTTGTTTTTACCGTTCTGTGCATCATTTGCCCAAAAGGCAGATCCGTACGGAGGATCCACAGCTCCCTGGGGCTTGCGGGAGGCCAGGATTAGACACTGGCTCCTGGCATCCCTTTAGGGCCAGGATCAATGTGGATTTTTGAACAACTGCCTCATGCGGTTAGGGTGAAATGATTTTTCTCTCTTACGGGTTGTGTCAGTATTCCCCCCCATTTGCATCATAGTTAGAGCTAACTCAGAAATAAATCTTTTTCTTCCCTCAAATTGTTTTAAAGCAAAGCGAGTAGAAAAGTTAAAATATCAACCCAATTCTCACCTGCCTCCCAAAGCAGCTTAGATTAGAAATTATACAAATGCTTTTGTTCAAAATGGTGTTTGCTAAAGTTCAGTGTTTCTTCCTTCTCCGCCTGTTGTAGGTTGCTTTTTTTATTATTATTTTTTTTATTTAAAGGAGCATTTGGCCCAAAAAGCACAATCGCTTTGAAAATATTGACATTTGTTTCTTCCAATGCTGTAAAACCTTTTCCCCTTTACAAATGTTGGGGTCAACAGACTTCTGTTTGCTTTGCAACCAGTTCTGCCTCCAATAGGAGGAGGCTCAGCTGAGCTCGTGGTGCCAAAAACTGCCAGAAAACAAAGTTGTTGGGGACAGAAAGGCCCATTTTGCAGGGACAGGCAGTGGATGAGATATAACCTCGTGCCAGCTCCAGTTTGCAGAGTGCAGAGCAGCTTTAACAAAGCAGCTGTGTTGTTGCTGCAACGTTGCATGCGTGTTGCATGAATGCATCATCTTCAAACGACTGGAACATGCCAAAAAACCATTCCCTATGTGGAAAGATCTTTCCAGGTCCCCCTGGGAGGCTGATGGGGCTCCTGGCTGGGCGCAGAGCCGTGGGCTGGCACTGCTCTCTGCTGGCCACCAGCCTCCGTGCAGCTCCGGGACCCGTGTCCACGCTGGAAATAAGACTTGAGTTTAAAACCGCTTCGATGAGCCTAACAAATCACTTGACCTACACAAGCAGCAGTTCAAACATCCCTTTTTAAGCATTTCCATGTTACAAATGTGGCTTTCAGACTCCCTGGCACTGTTCAGCTCTGCTCTCCCTTCTCTGGCTGAAAGCACACTGGGATCCCAAGCCAATCCAAGCTGAACATATTTGCTTTTTTTTCCCATGTTCTACTTTTCTCTTTCCAAGAGTTTTCCTTTCACTGCAGTTTGGTGCAACTGGAGCAGAACCATTTTCTTTTAATCTCTTTTCCCCCTTCAAAGGAAAAATAAACAAAATATAGAAGAGCACTCAGGCCCCTGCCCAGTACCGAACATCCTCACTTACGGGCTGCTATTCATGACTTTTCAGCATCCCCAGGAGCAAGAAGCAAGGAGGACACGTTCTGCAGGACCCATCCTTCCTCCAAAAGCAACGTCCTCACGGATCCTCATAAGATTCCAAGCTGGAAGACTCAGCTCACCCAGGGATAGCAGCAGGAAGACTCAGTATCCTTGGAAAAGGGTGACAAACCTGGCACTGGAGCCCCCAGGGACAGGAGAGACGTCCTCCTAACCAGCTCCCAGCACAATTTAATCCCTCTGTCCTCATTCACGGGAAGATTTTCCTCTATTTTCTGAGCCAGGGCAAAATCAGGGCTATTGCATTAAGTCTGAACAAAAAAAAAATAATTCCTGGATGTGAACCCTCGAGTTCAGTCTCCCAAAGGATCACGAAAGGCACCGCCTCACCCCGCCAAACCCCCCTGCAGCTCCACAAGAATTCTCCAAAAGTGTTACAAACAGAAAATTACTCTTTATTTGCTATAAAGTGATGATTGGTCACAAAAATACCGTTATAAAAGGTATACCTAGGTATGCAGCTCAGGCAACTCTCCCTGTTGCTTCGTGTCCAGAAATGGGGACAAAGCCCTGAGAGGAAGCGATAGACACAAACCTGCCATACTGGTCCCAATGAACCATCGTCACAGTGATACCGACATCCCTCGGCACACGGATGCTCCGAGGGAATTGGGGTCTCTTTACCTGACCCCCTATTCCCTGCCCAAGACCAACTCAGCTCTTGGAATTAGATTCTAACGTGAAGCTCTGCTCTCTTTTCCCCAAGAAGAGCTGAGAGGTGTTGGATCTTAAAGGCATCAAAGCAAAATCACATTGAAGATCTGCAAACTTCCATAGTTTTCCAGGAAAATCTCATTATTGTGGATGCCCAACCTCATGATTTTGGAGTGTTTACACTATTGCATTACAAGGACATTGTAATCTCCACCTGGTGTGAGTCTCTGCTTCTCTTGGCTGTACAAGACTGCTTGAATCTTTAAAAAACACTTTGGGTCCAGGCCCTTTGCTAGGAAAAACCCAGCCAGAATGAGAAAAAAGATGCAGAGAACAAACTGATAGGTAAAGCCTTGAAGGAGAGCAGATGCAGCAGAAATCAAGGGTTCCTATTTCATCCTGCACATCCTTGGCTAGTGACAGGGCATGGGGACACATGGGCTGTGAATTACAGACACACAAAAGCCAAGCACAGGACCTGACACAGAAGACGGCCCATGAGGAACTCCTGGAGGAACATAGATAAATACAAGCAAGCCTGCTTTTCCCCACATTATTTCACAGCAAGACCTTTTTTTTCTCCTTTTTGCCACTTAATATTTATATCTACACAGACAACACACACACACTTTAGTCGACATTAAATCCTGAGTGGCCTCACAGCTGAGCAAGGCTTAAACAGAAAGGAAAAAAAAAAATCATAAATTCATAGTCCCTGGGCTGCTGGCGCTAAGCTCAGCAGAAGCCGTCACTGCCCACAGCACCATTTGGCTCAAACTTCACAAAACTGGAGAATACCAGAACGTGTCTCTTATTTTCTTGCCCACCAGCATCTGCAGACCAGCTGGATACTGGTTGGACTGGGTCCAGCACACCCAGCTCATCGCCCTGGGGAGGCTGCAACCCATTTTCCTGCCCTCGCAACCCAAACGCCTGGGGAGACCTCGGTATCTGCCTTATAATCCACTGCTCCCCGAAAATACAAGGTTAAAAATAAATAATATGGCTTGCTTTCAGCTGCAGGCTGGGTTTTTGAGGGCAGCGGGTTGATTTTTTTGCCTTTTTGTTCCGATTTTGCATTGTAACCTTCTAATAGTTTAACATAAAATCGTTTTTATGTTAAAAAGTTGTCGTCCCAAGCGGAGTCTCAGTCTCGTTTGTACACGAAGCCAGACACGGTGGGGATCTCGTGGTCCTTTTCCTTTTTGGGATCCACAATGTGGCCGTATCTGTCTCCTCGGTGGCATTCCAGATAGGGCCCCCAGTTTGCAGCCGGCCTGCAGCAGCTTGCAATGCGCTGCAAAGCAAGAACAAAAGCAGCATTTAATGTCTTATCTTCATCTTGCATACCTTTCTGCTCAGGAAAGGTGGAACATAATATGCACTACCCAAAAAGTAGGGAACAAACTACTTCTCTGGCTTGTTTTTAGGATTCCACACCTCCTTGGTTTCAGAGGACTTTATCATCTCAGGGCACAGCAGGGCAAATGTGTCTCTGGTGCAACTACAACAGATATAGTTTGGTCTGAAAACCCCCCAAAAAAGACTATCTCCAGGTATTGGACGTTCTCTTGAGAGCTCAAGCTTTTCTGATCATGCTAAGGAGAGCAAGTTTTGAGTCTAACACAGCTGATTTTTGTGCCCTTACCTGGAATAGATTTCCTTCTGCTTTCGCTATCTTTACAACGGCGACGATGGGAATCCAGATGACGCAGAAGATGATCATACACCAGCCAACAGCAGTTCCCCATGTTGGGTACAAGACCGAGCCGTAACTGGGCGTTGAAAATGTGACCAGAGACCAGACCAAAATTGCCTTTTAGAAAGCAAAAAAAACAAGAAAAAGGTCCATTTCAAGACCTGAATTTGTATTGAACACTATTTCCAAGTCACAGTTACTATAGGACTGGCTGCAAATGCTGCACAGCTCCTTCTTGTTTCCAGAAATGAGGTTTTTTGTACAGGATTGTGTATTCAAACATGCTCCAGCAGTAAGACTGGAGGACAGAAGGGAAAGACAACACTGCTGTGCAGCCCAACACTTGTAATTACAGCTTAATGTTGAATCAGAAATAGACTTCTGGGTACCTTTCTATTCTTATCTTGGAGAGTATATGCTTTGAATTAGCTCACTACCTTTGTCCTTTTTAGCCTTATATTTATAGGAGAAATGCTGGTAAATATTCTTGCAGATGTAAGCTATTTATAAGAAGTATTTCCTATAAAAGAAAGAAGTTTTTTTTCTATTTCTTTCTATTTATAAGAAGTATTTCTCATCTTCATATTCAAGACCTGGAAATTCAGCCTTGAATCTTGACTTGGAAACCTATCCAGTATCAAGCAAATTGGGTGACCTTAATATAATTCAGCCATTTATACTCACTGTTAGGAGCGCAGGAGTAACGAAAAACCAGCAAAGCCTCCACCACAACCAGAAGGAAAAGTGCTTCTTTCCGATCATCATTTCAATGTCTTCAATGAATCTGTTTCCTCCTGTTGAAAGACAGACATAAAATACACAGTAAAGGAGTCATCTATCATGGCTGTGTCATCGCTCAAGTATGATAGAAGGAAGGGGACAGAATGGTCAAGGTCAACTTGCCCAATTCTATGGAAAGTGGGAGGGAGACTTTGACAGTTAAGATTGCATTTTATTGCAGGGATTAAAGTTTAATATACAATGTGCCTGGGACTGTTTGTATCGACAATTTAGGGTTTTTTTTTTTTTTTTTTTAAGTTCACGTAATTTACCATAAATGTAGACGATGCCTATGATTTCCAGAACAGCTGCAATAAGGATTCCCCATCCAGCACAGAAATGATCTATTAAGTTAACCCAATAAATTCCTGCCTGTAGAACAAAGAACAAACAGGTAAAGATATACTCAATCCTAGTAACTTTTCATGTAAATAGAGTAAGCTATGTATTTAAATCAATTTAAACAATCAACTTCGTATTTTTTAAATTCCTTATTGACTGAGTTAAACATAGAATATTATTTCATTTGAGTATCTCTATGTAAAGTTGAAGAATACATCTGAATAATGCAGATCTGTATAATAGCAACTAGATATATGTGCATACTATATATATATGTATATATATAATGAGCTGATAGCAAGATTCAAATTCCTAATTTAAAAGTACTAAAGCTGAGACCTCAATGAGGATCCACAGGAATAGTCCTACCACTTATC
This sequence comes from Crypturellus undulatus, assembly GCA_013389825.1. Lineage (NCBI taxonomy): Eukaryota > Metazoa > Chordata > Aves > Tinamiformes > Tinamidae > Crypturellus > Crypturellus undulatus. The sequence continues at coordinate 27,704 of VWPW01000723.1, forward strand.
AGTTCTGTTAGGCTTGTATATTCTCACACACAAGTTTCCCAGAGTTAAACACAGCTTTAAACACCAGTAACGCAATAGCAGAAACACAGAACAGACTTTATACCATCTCTTTCTCATGAACCAAGCCCTTTACAAGTTTCCTCGTCATCATATTGTGCATCCTATGTGCTTTGCTTCGTGATTCAGTCGTTTATTCACCATAGTTATCTTCTCTACATGGTCCGTGCAATTATATATGTAAATCTGCATTCCTAGATATAGCCCTTGCAATGAATCCTTACACCCTCAAAAGCAGTTGCCTCTAGAAAGGGAACATGTTGTACCAAAAATTTGTAATAAATATATTTCAGAAGGGGTAGCTAAGCTGTCTACTTGTCTACTGCCAAGATGTTTGTGATCAAATGGTCTTTCTGACTTTCCCATAGTGATTTCTTATTTGCTTGTCCAGGTATATTGCCAGATGCAGGATTTTTCTCAAATACAGGCAAAGAAAAAAATGCATGAAAATTCTTGCCACATCAGGAAAGGATTTTTTAATCTGAGCAAACTAACATCATTTGAAGCATAACTAAACGCATCACTAAATTGAATATCTTACCTGAGTGACACATATAAGGCCAAGAAAGAAGAGCAATACGCACACACCCAGGGTTACAGGGATTCTCAACTTTTTCATCACTTTAGGATATATATCCTGTATGGTGGTGGTTAGTGTTTCTGCAAGAGAACAAGAGTGAGTTTTGAGTAGAGTCAGAGCAACTAAGAAATGTGACTTTCAGCTGATAGCAATGGGTTACTTAAACTCACCTATGGTGGCAAACTGCGAGTCGAGGCCCAAGAGGAGAAGCATAAAGAAAAACAAAAAGGACCAAAGAGGAGCAACTGGTAACTGGGAGAGAGCTTCTGGGTAGGCAACAAATGCCAAATCAAACCCTGCAATGCAATGAAATAAGAGGTTATTGTCAGGCTGTAGTCAAGTAAATCCAGATCTTGAGGACATGGTGATCAACCTACCTGAATCTACAACTTCTGAGACCGGTCTCTGTGACACAAATGCCATATGTCCCAGGATAGAGAATATTGCAAACCCCGCAAAGACGCTAGTGAGGCAGTTTGTTACACAAACTATAATAGCATCCGAGTAGCAGTTGTTGTGGAACTTATTGTACGAGGACAAAGCGACGAGTCCACCCCACGCCACTGACAGAGAGTAGAATATCTGGGTGGCTGCATCCTTCCAAACCTGGAACAAGGAAGATTTTTATGAATTACAGTAAGAAAACATAAATATTCAAGTTCATCTATGGAAGCTGCAGGAGTTCTCTAGATTTAAGCTTTATACAAAATTTTATTTCATGCAAATTTTAGAATTAGTGGGAAATACCATGCTGGTGACTTTACTGTCCTTAACACAAAGAATATCTTCTGTGATCTAGGGAAGGTCATAGATAGAAACATCCTGTGTCTGTTGCCAAATATTTAAGCCTTATTGAGATAACCTTGAAAGAGAGGTTCAATTCATTCACGTATGTGGGCTGTTGAGATATGAATCTTGTCACTGTGCCAATGTATAAGGAAAACCTGCATAGGGCTGCAAAAATGAAGATCTGTGTGTGCTCTCCCGCTCACATTGCCCACTCCATGACCCTCAAGACTCAGTCACTGTTGGGAGGCTCAAATTAATTCTGCTTTTGCTGCACCCCTTCAGTTAATGGCAAATGCTCACATAAAACACAACAGAGCAGAAACATTGAATCTTTGCTTTTCAAACAGAACTAATGTTGGTATAAACCTAAAGAAAAATACAAGCTAGGCTCCCTTCTCTTGCACAAAACGCCCACTCCAATCCACCTTCTCATCTGAGTTAATTTACTGGGCAAGTTATGGCCTTTCAAGCTCAGACGTCCTGTCCATCTACTGGAAAAGTTCCTTGAAGCCATCAGCAACCCAAGCAAGTGGGTCTGATGAGAGCAATGCTTGATTCATCGGTGAGAACTTTATCAGCAGGCCTGATGCTATCTACAGATAAACACAACCTCTAGAGAACTGCTCTAGAGGCAACTTCATGGGAGTTGCCACTACCTGGTGGTAAAGCTTCTAGATTATGGGTAGCTAGATGGGGGCTTGGACTTTTTAGAGCTGAGAATTGCTGAAAAAAGCAGCTGTGGGTGCAGATTCCAGACAGGAAATGAAGAAGCATCTGACTGGGTAAGGAAGCAGCTGTTGCTCTTCAAGATAGGGCACTATATGGTAGCTTTGGTAAGCAGTAAACCAATATAACCACGGAGCTGTGTCACGCTTCCAGACCCGACACCTCCTCACCTCTGCCTCCATCAGCTTTGTGATGTTGGACTGTTTCCCAATGTAATATTCAATGCCGTCCCGAGCGCCTTCCAGGGTGGCACCTCGCACCAGCAAGATGAGCAGAATGACGTATGGGAAGAGCGCCGTGAAGTAGACCACCTGCAAGAGGAAAGGCAGGGTCACCTGAGAACGGGAAAGGACACCTTCCCAGGCTCGAGGAACGGCCAGGATTTAGCCTGACAACTGCTGAATCCAAGTGGAAAGGATCAAGGAAGTGAGACTGGAGGTGAACATGCGTGTCAAGCGCCAACCATGTCGATTAGCCGGTTCTAGAACCGCATTCCGTGGGACGCAGAAGGTCCAAGCCACCCAACCGCTTTTCAGATAGTGATGTGTGAATGTGCCTTCTGACATGATTTACTGCCACAGCAGGGACTGGACTCGCTTACCTCAGAGGTCTCTTGCTAGACAATGTTTCTAGCAAATAAGAGCTCCAAGTCAGGTGGTCAGGATGGAATTATCTCCTGATGCAACTGCAGAAAGCCATGCCAGAAGCTTTCTTTGCTGGGAACAAGGGCTTTTCAGCACTCTCAGACCCAGATTACTTTGCTCTTGTTTGTCTATCCAGCTTCTAGTGCAGATTGTGGCTTCTGGCCTTGGTTCTAGTAGGATGCAGGCCAGAAGCAGGACTCTGCAGTGCTGTTACCATGCGGGATGCTTGCAGTCATGCTCTTGCTGGATTCTTAGTTTCAGAGTTGCGCAGGCAGATAATTGCTGGTTACACCGAGCCTTACCCCAGTCTTACCTTATTCCTGGAAGAGTTCTACCTTCATGCCAGAAAAGGAGGGACAACAGGAAGAGCCATTTGACAGGAACCCAAAGAATGTGAGGTCAAGAGGAACCATGCGGCAGAACAACTGCAGCTGGGAAAGATACTCCACCCTGAAGTGCTGGGACGGAGGGCAGAAAGCTCCAAAGAGAAAGGAGGAGAAACATTAGACTGCAGAAAGGAGGGAGGACAGAGAGGAGGTGTGGAAAGCCATAGAGAGAGAAGAGATGGAGAAAAAACAGGCTAAATGAGAAGGGGAAGAAAGGGCAAGAGAAGGCAACAGAGACCGAAGACGTAACTGTGTTGTATCTCCAAGGCTTAAGGGCAACTAAACCAGAAGAGCATCAGGCAGGAAGGGATGAAATCCATCCCGCTGGTGGTGGCTGCAGAGGAGCCTACCGAACCCTAGGACAAGACCAGGCAGCTGTGCCCAAACAGCTGGAAATCAGAACCCAGCAAAGCCGGAGTCTTAGAACCAGCACCCATAGACCCGGTCCGTGTGAGCAGCCCTAGTCTCAGCTCTACGCAGGATGTCCCAACCCAGCAGGAAGCTGCACATGCACCCCTACTCGCAGGCCTTGACCTGTATTTTCCAAACACCTCAAACAGTCCTTGGGTGCCAATAATTAATGGGTGTTCCCGGGGTGTGCGCACGCAGTCACATGTGCATGGCCAGGACTGAGCCTAGGGCTCTTGCGTGACAGCAAGGTCCCCAAATGCCAGGCAGCCCTGGTGGAATGAAGAGACCAGCGCACTACATATCTGCTCCGTAATCACCACGATTGCTTCATAACTGTTACATAAAACACGAGTAAAGGGCAGCAAAGTTTTCCCTTAGTTAACCTCTCTTAACAGCAGTGACATTGAGCTGCTGGTCTCTTACCTTTCCAGAAGATTTTATTCCTTTAAATAAGGCAGCTCCAACGATCATCCAGGACAGGAGGAGGCAGAGCGCCAGGTACCACACGATGTGGCCGGTCTCATCCAGCCCACTTGAGCGCTGAAGAGCCACTTTGCTGAAAAACAGAGCGGGGCAATGAGACGAGAGCAAAGCAAAAGACGCTGCTTCTCACCAGCCATCCCAGGGAAAACGAGCAGATTTCTGCACTTATTCAGGGACCCTAAAGTAATTTTCCCAACGGTAACTGAGCCACTGGAGTTGAAAATATTTTACCCCATTTTTTCTCTCTTTCTGGAGTCCATCACCTCTCCATTCTCCACACTTCTCCCAATACGTCTACCTAGATTTTCTAAAGTTAACCAGAAATCCTCACGGCGAGAAAAAAGCCTTTGAGGAAGAGAACCAGCTTGCAGGATCCTAAAGGAACATGAGGCAAATAGAAGTCCAGTGACTAAAGAGCCTGCAATTTCACAAAAAGAATAGGATTCTGGATAGGCTGGATGTGTTTTACACATGTAACACATGAAATAGTGTGTACCATACATATAGATGCTAAGCAGTCCCTGGTAGGACTCTGGAGAATAAGGTTTCTTTAGCTGGATTATTTTTTAGTTGGCTACAGGCTGACTCATTTGCTGTGCTGCAATTCACAATATTTTTAAGGACTCAGACTCATCAATTAAATTTTAAGTTCCTTCTGCACTGTTTCGCATGTCCCTACCCTTGGAGAAGTCTGTTTCCAAAAGGCAAGGTAGGACAAAGAGTAGTGGATTCATTCAAAAAAATCACAATGCCAAACGAATACACTTTTAGCAATTTCTGAGGTATTTATGTGCACTTACTTCCAGTACTGCTCACTCGGAAATTGCACTGATTTATAGTTAATGCTGTCATTGATACACGTGAGGTTGTTGCTGACGATGTAGGAGTAGTTTGCGTGAATGGTTTCGTTACCTAAGGTTGCATTGCAGTCACTCACTGAAAGAAAAAAGGGCAGTGGATTGTTAACATGCAGAGGCTAAAAAAAATACAAAAAAACTCCACGATTTTATCAAATGGTTTTGTCACTAGCAACTCATGTTCTCTAGCAACTTCTATTATTAGATCCCTTGAAAATCTTCCTTTTTTTTCCACTAGAACATTCAATAAATATAATGTGTCTCATTATTAAAGAGCACTACCTCACACGTACTGAGAAAGCACTGACTATTTTGGTGCAACTGCTTCAGCTTGGTTTTGTATTCCTCCAGAATCTATGAATTTTAGGCTGAGATATTTTCGCTCAGCCCATTAAAAAAGCAGCAGTTTTCCACTAAATGAAACTCCAACTTCTTGTTACATAAATCTTAACTACAGAAATAAAAATGTCTTTTCAGAGACTTCAGTTATATTAACACTTCAGGTAATGCAATGCATTTAGTCCCCCAATATTTTAAACTCTCAACAGAGCTTGTACAGCAACACACTTCCAGCTGAGCTTATTACCACTAGTTATCTCGCTAACTTCACCTTTTTCACTGTATTAGTCTGATAGGGATGCTGGTGAGATAACAAGTGTTTGGCAGTACATGTGCTGCCAAATATCAAGAACAGTAGCACGGAGATATGTCCTAAAGAGTCAATAAATCGCAATAGCAATGCCCCATGGAACTCAGGATTACCATAAAAAAAGTATTGGAAGACCCCAGATAAACGCTATAGGGTTATTCCTATTTCATATGAGGTATTTGCATTGCCTTGAAGCCTGATGACATGGGCAGGATTTCTGGGGATTGCCTGCATTAGAAGCAAACTTATATTTTAAGAGAGAGAAATGGCAAGTAACAAGGAAGCTTCATCCCAGCTCTCTTTGGGGAATATAAAAACCTAAAACTGGTAAAAAAGGAAATGGGCAAGTCCCGTTCCCATGTGTTCTGAGACAAAATTCCAGGAGAATTATGTGCCATGGGTAGTCCTCCTGCTCCTGCCAGTTTTCCCAGAAAATAGCACAAAGTAATTATTAAAAACAGGAATATTCAAGCCATATTTGGTGATATTTGGTACAATACCTAGTTTTGTTTTGCTGCAGAACTCATCTGCCCAGGAAAAGCAATCGGACCACGGTAGCACTTTTTGAAATGAGGCAAATAAGTAGTAAAGTGCATAAGCAATGATAACGTTATAATAGATTGACACAAACGTTGAGATGATGACCATCGTGATGCCCACTCCTAGAAAGAGAGAAAGACAATGTCTTAACCACACCAGAATCCCCTGAAATTATTTCATCACCTTGTAGACTAAGTTCTTGCAAGTGAGAGACATTGCACAATAACTTTTCCCTACAGCATGCAAAAAGCAGAGCTGGTTGCAATATTTTGCATTGACTCCCAGATTCCAAATCTTTTCTACTTTTGCACTAACTATGAGCAATGAAGACAAGCGTTAGACAAAACCAATGCATGAGAGCAAGCTGGAACAAAGTCAGGAGCAATTTTTCCATGGCTAATATAAGTAAAATCCCCTTTCCAGGGGCTGTTGTGTAGACTTAGGACAAGATGTGAAAGAAATGCTGAATATCTGAATATTGCCAACAGCTCGAATCTGCTGCATCCTGTCCTATTAGAGTCACAGAGTGCGAGACACAAGTATGGGGAGGAATTGAGCTCATAGAAAAACTAAGTTAGTTCTGATGTCCAAGTGTAAAGGGCAAGTTCAGCACTAAGATCTTCCACAGGTCAGTGGGACATTTTGATCACTTACTGGAAGGGGAAAAAAGAAAAAAAGACATAAAAACTAGGGCTGACCCAGCCAGTGCAAAGACCTCGCCATAACATCTTGCTATGGCAATAAATGACAAGCAAGAGTATTCCTGTGCCAATACTTTTATCTTCCTTCGTTGAAGTGAACTTTGCTCCGTGAGTTTAGGGAACATCTGCCAAACTCTCATTTCAGAGTGTATTTAAGGTGAGATCTGCACAGAGACACAAGGTATTTCTTGTGTCTATAGACTTTTGCTTTTAAGTTAAATGCCCTATTCTTGTTTCGAAAGGTTGTTTGTGCTGCTAACCAAAGAGCAGAGGGAGGAGGGAAAAACAAGTAGAGCTGTTCAGTCAACCAGTCAAACTGCAATCCCTTTTGTTCCTGTAGAAGTTGGCAAGTAAAATTCTCATTGTATCAGAACCATAACTTCCTTGTTCCTACATTAGTTCCTCTGATAGATAAAGAGGACAAACAGGACCAATTACATAGTCCTTTACACCCTTCTGTGCAGGGCAAGGATGGATAAAGGCGAATAAAGCATGTGGTTACTCATTTCCAAACATAAATCTCCCCATGAAAGCCAAACAGCTAAGGCAACCTAACACTGTAGTGTGGTTATTTCTATCATAACAGGCATCCAAGCCAGAATCTGGTCTATTTTATCACAATGCAACTACCCAAAATGCAAAGCCATACATTTAATATATACATATATATATATATAAAGTTCCACATGCACAGCAGCCATTGCAGAATTAGCACTTTCAATGGTGCTTGGGGCATAAAGCATATAGAAACAACAATAAAGATATTTGCAGCTTGTCATAAGCAGGTATTTCCCAGGTATATGCCAGGTATTTCCCTGGTCTTTTGCCCTCAGAGCAAACAATTTCGTCGAGTTGCTCATCTGCAGTTAGTGTGACACGCTGCATGACACCAAAAGAATCATCGATAAGGTCTGTCATGACCAATAGTTTTGTAGGAAATCATTAATGCACATTGATTTATTAACTGGAATTAAAAAAAAAATAAAGAAAAGAAGAAAAACTTAAGATCTGCCTGACACATAATAGTGACCTTGAAACACTGGCACTATTCTTCCCACAGAAAAGAGCCTGCCAGAATTAATGACTTGGTGGGGAAATGATTAATCCACATCTGTTTATTAATAATAAAAATAAAAATCCATCTGGAAATACAGTCATACCAACCTTGAAACAATGGCAATATTCTCCACACAGAAATTGGCCCTAGACTGGCAAACTGCCCCAGGGAACATTCCATGAAAAATAAGGGCAAGCCAGCCAGTGCCAGCATCACTGTATACGGGATTAAAAAGGCACCTGAGGGGGGAAAAAACAACAAAAACCAATGAGCCTTTCAGTATTCACCACAACTGTAATCCATTTTATACCTTTTTTGTTGTTGTTTTGCTTTATGTCCCACTGTGCTTCTTCGCTTGATGCAGAAGTTATAGATTTGTTGGTGCTGTGTTCCTCAAGACTATGCAGGAGCAGCACGAAGGAACATGGGTTACTAGGAGGAGCAGCACTTTACATGGGATAATCTCTCCCATAAGTATAAAAAGGAGTATCCAACACATGCGATTCTCCTAAAACCCAACAGATTCTGAATTGCTACAGCAAGAGAGGGGCTCCCATGGGGGTCCTCTTGGCCTCTGCTTCATCCCACGGCTCCAGGCTGCGCCGGCGTTTGCAGAGCCGAAGCACGAGGGTTATTTTGCACGCTCGGCCGACTGCTGCGACAAGCACGATGTGAGCAGGGCTCTTGTGCGGGGCCGTATCAACGTGCCCTTCAGCTTGGCAGCAATGAGAGCCCTGTTCTTTCGGGTCTGCATGCATGCGCAAACCAAAAAGCAGCGTGAGACAGCAAAGGTGAGGGCACGGGTATCCTAATAGCACCGTCATGACCCAATACCCGTGCATTCACCTAGAAGTTATCCTTGTTGCTAGCAACCTGCTTAAAAATAATCAAGGAGGCGGATCTGCAAAAGACTGCAAATATCTGCTTTATTTAGGCGACACGACCAAAGCAAATTCACCTCAATAAACCTCTGCAGCAAGAAAACCACCTGATGTCCCACGTGCCTCACAGCTACGGACCGTGGTGCATTTGCAGCCCCAAATTTGACTTCAAATGCCTGTTAGGCAGAGCACCTGAGCACATACAAATAAGTCCCTTGCAGTTACTTGGCATTTGCACCCTTTAATTACCAGCGGTTGCCTGGCGGGTAGGCAAAGCTCTAGATTAGCAGCCGAGGAGGAATCTCGAGCCTCCTTTCGGCCTTGCTGGAGTTCATTGTGCAAGCAGGTAGAGGCTCTCTCGACCTCACACTTCCCAAGCATCTGATGGAGATAATTATCGAGCTCCGATAATTATTCCGGCTTAGCTTGTTTGCCTGGCAAAACAAAGGTTGAGAGGGGATTCAAGTGCTCGCTATAAACATATCAGGGAGGTAAACACTGGGGAGGAAGAACAGCTATTTAAGCGAGCAGAGGCTATTGGCACCTTGACAGAAGGTGTCAGTCATTAATAAATTTAGGCTGGAAACTCAGATGTTTCTACCCATCCAAAGGGGTTTTGGAATAGCTCGGTTTCCTGGGGACAAGGACCAGGACTTGTTTCCCATCTTGAAGGGATCTTTGGAGCCTCCTCATCTCCAAGGGCAGCCCTATTTCCCAGCTTTCCAAAGTGATCTGGAATGTGAGGTGGGATCTTGCAGTGGAAAAAAAAACCATATTTCCCTCCTCACTTGATGCTCAGAGAGACTGAGATGCTCCCTGCTCCTCTGCCCATTCCTACCAGCGGGCACTATCCCAGCTCCATGCTCATCTCCAGGTCATGACAAAACCTGCCCGGACTCGGAGGTGGCCGTCCTCTCCCTAAGGGACATCACGGGGTGCCCCCCAACAAGGCCACTCAATGCAGGTACCTCCGCCGTTCTGGTAGGTGAGGTAGGGAAAGCGCCAGACGTTGCCCAGGCCCACGGCGTAGCCCACCATGGAGAGCAGGTAGTCGCTCTTGTTGGTCCAGTTGCCGCGCTCCTGGTTCTCATCGCTGCTGCTGCCGTGGCCGTCCTTTTCCGCTGACAAACTGAAGTCCTTGGGAGAGAAGGAGAAGAGGGAAGGCTCAGGAAAGCTCTGGGGGTGAAATGGGCTGAGCACAGCCACCCTTTTCCAGCCTGAGCTGAACCCAGGCATCATGAGATGAGGCTAAGTGGTCTATCAGCCCAGCTAGCCCCTGGCACAGCAGCCAGGACCTACAAGAGGGTCCCCTTGGCAAACCCAGGGCATCCTCAGGGTTACCCTTGCCCTGCTCCCACCTGAATCCCCTGGGCTGTTAGAGCCCCATCCCCATCCCAACCTGCATGTGCCCAGGTGCCCTGTCCCTGCCCAGGTGCTCAGCCCGGCTCCTTTCTGTGCGTCCTCTTTAAATCCGTGCCATCCAGGTCTACCTATACCCATATGGGTGACCCCTGGCTCAGCCCCTACCTGCCTTAGCACGCCATGTCCATCTGTCTGCTGCTCCTGTTCCCAGGATCTCTCACCTGCCCATCTTGCCCACGCGCATCCCAGGGGCTCCTTCCAGACACCTCAGCCCCCCAAGTCTATCACCCCCAGACCTGTCCGCATTCACGACAGGTCCTTCTCCTGCACCAGCACCGGCTGCCGGTCTCAACTCGCCTCCCCAGACTCTTTCCACCCCAAACTCGCCCCCCGGCAGCCCCCCAAGCGCGGGCTGTCCCCCCCCGCTTCCCGACCCACCTTCTTCTTGCCGCACGAGAGGAAGCCCGGCAGGCTGAGCATCCCCATGGCCGCTGCGCCGCGCTCCGCTCTGCCCGCGCCCGCCCGCGCCCGGCCCTTTATCGGAGCCGCCCGCCGCCCGCCCACCGCCGCTCACCGCGGCCTCGGGGC
>VWPW01000723.1:38436-54102 GCA_013389825.1 Crypturellus undulatus
CGGGCGGGCGGAGCCGCCGCTGCCGCCGCCGCTGCGGCCCCGTGCAGGGAGCCCCCGCGGCCCCTGCCCACTTCCCCTCGCTAAGTGCCCCGCGCCGCGACCCACTTCCTCGGGAAGCAGCCCTCGCCAGGCACCCACATCCCCACTGCATCCTCCGTTGTCCCTCTCGTCAGCCACCGCGGTCCCCCCTGCTGCCAGTGCCACCCAGCCCCTGTGACCCCCCAGCAGCGCTGGCATCAACCCCACACCGATTTCTCCTGCAAGTCACCCGAACTAACCCCACAGTCATGCGCTGCCTCCCTGCATCTCCCCACATAATCACTGCCCAGCTCAGGGGAGCAGGACCTTCTCCCATCCTTCCCGTCGCTCCTTTGTACCCGCCGATTCCTGCCTCTCCTTCCTTCTCTTACATTGTGGTCCAGGTGTGGGAGAAGGTGGCCTGCCGTAGGAAAGCCGAGGGCACCAGGGGGTTAAAGAAAGTGGAAGTTTCAGCTTCTAAACACACCCTCCACACGCACGATGGGCTCAGAAAGGGAAGGTCTTATAAGGAAACCACCTTCAGAAGAGAAATCTCACAAACAACGAATTAAAGACGTTTTCCTGAAGAATCCCCCTTCCACGCATCAAAGTGGCATTGCCCAGGTACCCCCCAGGGACACAAAAGCTACATTGGTCCAAGCACCCTGTGTCTACAGGGACAAGGGGACAAATATTGACTTGATGGTTGATAGGTCTCTTCCCTTCTAACTGCCCTCCTCTAGGGCTGGTCTTCCTTTGGACTCGCACCGAGATGAATACGCACCTTTTATCCTCAATTAGGAGAACATTTTCATTAAGTGCCATTGCATGTAACAATCTGGCTATAAATAAGAGGCATAAGAGGAACAAGAAGGGTGCAATAGTGTTTGAAAGGCAGGATGCGAGATGAGATTCCATTTTGTCACCCTGTGCAGCAAGTCTTCCAAGAGCCTTCTCTTTCCGAAGCTGGAAGAACGTCCCTACGCCATCCCTCTGGAATGAGAAGAGCGGTGCCATCTCGGCATGATGCAGGCTCAGCAGCCCAGGACGTGTCACCGGGGACTTCTGCATCCACACAAACTCAAATCGCCAAAAGACACACCAGGTTTCAGGCCAACTCGGGAGGAAACACCACAAAACTCAGCCACCCTGAGGGCAAACTCATAGACCAGCCAAGATAGAATAGTCAAGAATCATTCCAAGCTTATTGGAATTGGGCACGAACTAAACAAACCTTTTTGACCACTGCGGCCTGCGTCATGAATTTGAAATTATTTATTAAGTGAGATAGCCTGATTCGGATTTGATTTCTGGATAATTCGAGTATCAGCGGGTCACCAGATCTGATGGAAATGAAAATGTTCCTGTAAACACTGCTGGGCCTGACAATAGCACCAGGTTTTCCTCCAAAGTCGTGATTCAGAACTGATTATCAGCTTGTTTAGAAATAAAATGAGATGAAAAACAACCTGTTAGCCACAGCCTCTCCCTCCTTATTAGGATTAAGTGGATGTTGTAACCTTGCGGAGTCACTTGCTGTGGCATTTTCTCTACGCGTAACGCAAGATGACTAAAAGTAAAACTATACCGGCAGCTCCTGGGATGCATTCTGCTTCTGGCCACATAAATGTTCATTTCTAACGCATTTTCCCTGCATATAAAGGAGAAGAGAGGAGGGAAAAGAAAGTCAGGATTCCAGGGTGATCATTGGAGACGTGGAAATGGTTAAAGGTGAGACCTGCGCCGCAGGCAGGGCTGGGTTTTAGCCGTGTCAGATATGCAGCCAGGTAGATTTGCATTTACTAGAGATCAAGTCCATCAGCTTCGAGCCCCGAGGGCTGGCTGCCCTCGGAGGCAGCGCAGGACCCATCCAGGGATACCCTGCAAGCCGGTTACATTGGAATGTCTCCGCGGGAATCGCGGAGATAACAACAGCCAACCGAGCCAGCCGGGCTCTGGAAAGGATGACATAGCCAGATTCCTTCCCTGCAGTGTAACCGAGGTATCTAACTTAGCTTTTGCTTTAGGGGAAAAGTGTCCCCTAGATTGCTATGATTTCCGTTTACTCAGCATTCCATTCATCCAGTACAGATAAAATATAAAAAAAATAGCATTAATCATACACTTTGCACATTGACAACCCAGCAAATGTTTCCTAGGAATAGGAACTGCCTGCAATCTCCCATTAAGTTCTTCCAGGGATGTTGCACGTTGGATATCGCCCGTCGCTGCCATGAACAGAGCTATGGCAACAAAGTCGATGCATTTGGTGTGCTTATTTAAGAATAAGTTGAGTAACCTTTGGGCTTTAATCCATACCTTGTGTGATAGCAATGCTTTCCTGGCACACATGCTCAAAACTGAATCCGTGGACAAAGCCAGGGCTCGTTTACCTCTCTCCTGGCCAAAGCACAAAGACCAGAAAATACGCTCCATAAAGAGGAGCAAGGGCTTTAGAGAAGCAGCAATCCTTGCATTAAAGCAGTAAAAAAGCAGTTCCAGATGTGCCTAGAAGACAGTCCTCTCCATAACAAACAATGCAGAAGAGCACAAGGCATTGAAGACCATGGGAAAAAAAATGAATGTTGAACAGGAAAGGTTGCCCCTGTGCTACCAGTCATAGCCAAAGAGTGGAACTGTCACATGCATTCAGTGCAGCATCACATCAGGGGCACACAGTCACCAAGCTGGTGTCGCAAAGTGGGGACAAACACCAGTGACCAGCTATTGAGGCCCATGCAATTACAGACACCTGCAGTTTTACCATCTCTAAAATGCAGGAATCCTGGAAAAACAGGCAGGGACCTCAAAACACATTATATTTCCCATTATCTACAGGAAACCAAGCAGCTGCACATGGAAGTGTCTACCTGTGAGATAGGAACCAAGTAGTTCAAAACAACCTCTGCCCTAGCTGAGAGCCCCAGATAGGAGACCAATACAGCACTAGTTCTGCAAGGCTAATGGTCAAAACCATGCACAGTGCACAAAAATGCTGCATGAAGAGCTGGCAGCACCAGGTCCTGCTGCCTCCAAGCCATAAAATCCATCAGTATCTTTTCTCTGTGCAGCTATGTGACATTTGCCCCATGGTACCTGGCTCTGCACCAAGCAATGACAATGTCAGTGAGCACTGGGTGGTTGTGATGAGGATATCAGCACCTTCCCACATAGCCAGAGATGCTGAAGGGCTGTGTATCTGCCAGGTGACACAAAGAGCTTCCTCAGACTCCCTTTACCCCCACATCTGCACTGAAGCCTCTCTAGCAGCTTCCCCGACTGCAGGCAAATGTGCACTAACCTGGTGGACCAAACACAAAACCAGAAAAAAAAAGAGAAAAATGATGCTGGTCTTCAGCATCTGAGGAAGATGACATAAACCATCTAACCGTCCCCCAACATCATGTAATTACTGTGATCCAGGACTCCACAACCACACTGAGCGCTCGAGGTGTCTTCATGCTGTCCCAAAGCCAGAAGGGATGTCCATGAACTCAGATGAGCAAAGCAGAGAATTTAAGCCATCGGCTCCTGAAGCAGTAGGAATTGTACTCCGATACCTTTGAGCCAAATCAAGCCCTCAAATCATATTCAAATCAATGCTTATTTGTTTAAGAAAGTACCAACCTTGATTTAAATAGCCTGGTCAATGATGAGCCAGCCCNCTGAAGCAGCAGGAATTGTGCTCTGATACCATTGAGCCAAATCAAGCCCTCAAATTAATGCTTATTTGTTTAAGAAAGTACCAACCTTGATTTAAACAGCCTGGTCAATGATGAGCCAGCCCCTTTCCTTGGTGGTCTGAGCACCAATGATTCAGAATGAAACCGGGAGTTTTCTCACTAACTTAATTCAGTCATTGGACAAGTAACCCATGAAAGCAACATGACATTCCCTATGCAAGCAGAAATGTGCTGTTGCAAAGTATTCCAGCTGCAAGGAAGGTGCAAGGAAGGTATGGCAAGAACGGGCATTCCTGCTCGGGATGGAGGTCACGGTAGGGTTGGTACCGGCACAGGCCATGCACCTTGCACAAAGATCATTGTTTCCAGAGCAGAGGGACTGCAGCGGACATCAGGGGTTATAACAAAACACAAAGAAAGTGGAAATTAATTATTTAGGAGCCCTAGAGCCAATACTTGCTTGCTTAATTCCAATGGCCCCTATCCAGCAGTTCGTGCAGGTTGGATAATTGGGACACAAGGCAGATTCTGCTGCCAATCCTGCTGTTCCCTCAGGGCCGGGGGTGAAATTTTGCCTACGGGAGATCGTTTACCCTTCTTCCTGAAGATATTTTCCTCCTTCCTTAGTTTTATGCTTTTTTCCAAACCTGGGTTTACCCAGTTTAAGACTCCATTCAAAACTCAGAGCCAAGAGTTCATTTTCATTAACAATTTTCAGAATGGAAACTCTAAGGCATTGATTCAGAAGCACAGAGGGCATGGAAAGTTTTTATTATTAATGTGCTCCAGTCATTGATGTAATTATGAAATACTAAATATCAGTGCAAACTAAAATAAATGATGTAGGTCAAAAGGCATAAACAAAGTGGAAGCAAACCATGAAATTCAAAATTAAGTAATTTGGTTCAATGTTGAATTATTTTAGAGGTTTTCTAACAATTTTTTTTACAAAAATTGACAGATTCACATAAAATATTTTAATCCTGCAGGATAGGATAATGCAAAAGTCTACTGTAAATGCAGAACGCATCAACCCGCTAAGTCATCCTTTCAGGATAACCCCTGTTTTATATTTGAGGGTGGAGACTTAAAACTACACGAAAAGCAAATCTGCCTGTGGGCATTTTTAGCAGGCTGCAACCTGCAATTAACATAATACACACTATGCAAGCTAGCGACAGTGAGGTTTTACATATGCATGTGGGAAAGAAAGAAGGAAGGAAAAGAAAAATCAAATATGTGAATAAAACTGAAAACCTTCACACTATGGATATTTTACTGTTCAGAGTCTGGGAGAAGATCCTGCTGTCCCAGCCACTTGGAGCTGCGAATCTCCATGCACAGAATGAATCAAAGTGATTTGAAGATTATTCATAAGACTGTCAGCTTTCTGTCTAGGGTAGTGGATTTTAGTGGATTTAAACATTAGAAGCCCTGGTCTCTGAGAACTTGTTCATTTGTCACACTCATATGATAATTTTAGTAGCACTTCGCATCTAGAGCTCCATCTAGAATAAGCAGCAAATCCATCAAAAGAAGATTAAGGTGTTCGGAGCGAGATTAAGAAGAGTTTAGGTGTTTGCATCAAGTGTGCAGATCTGAAAACTCCTGCTAAAATACAACTGCAGAGTCAAAGTGCAGCCAATTACTTCTATTACCACAAAAGCATTGCTGCNATGCAGATCTGAAAACTCCAAGTGCAGCCAGTGACTTCTATTACCACAAAAGCATTGCTGCTTCCTCAGGACTAGATATCCCGGTGCCAAACAAACATCTGGAGCTACCGGAGACACCCGAGGTAGCTGTCACTTCACGTGTCCCCTCCCTGACCGGCTCCAGACGTGTCCTACTTGCCTTTGGGCATCCGAAACGCCGTGCGAACGCAAAACTCAGGTGAGTATCGTTAAGGACACAACAACAGATACAATTAGCAAAAGGGAAGAGACGGAGTACATGAAAACTAGGACCTGGGAGTGTGCAATTACCAAAACTAATGATCAAGCTAATGCGCGAGTGTCGGAGTACAATGACAAGCCTGTTGGGCAATATTTCGGAGGTGTGGACTGTAGAAACTAAGGAGTCATTTTTAATTGAGCACAGGGAAGCTTATGAACGAATACGATACCCATTTTCAAACCTGCTGCACCAAGTCCCTCAGTCTCATTACCCGTTTAAGTTATTCCCCGGGATCAGGTGCTGATATCCCCCAAATTCAGCCTATCCCCAGGAGATGCTGCACTTTTCTGAACTCTGCACCTCCTTCCTAGTTACACAACCAGCTTCTCACAGAGGTGGAATAAATGCATATTCCTGGGAGGCTTTTTGGGGAACAGCACCGCTTTGAAATACAGGCATTGAGCACCGTAAAGCAAAGAGAAGAGCTCTCAGTTCTTTACCTTTCAGTCAGGTAATTTTACATATTACCATATGCTCCTGCTACGCGAGCACCTGGAGAATTGCCCGTGTGAATGTGCTCCCACGGAGCAGGATAAAAGGCAGGCTGTACGGCATGTCCCAGCAAGGGGAACAGCTCTGTCAACGCTCCCCTTTGTGCAAGAGCCAGTCCTGCACGTTAGCAATTGTCACTGGATTGGCCCGTCCAGCTCGGTGGGACCTCTCATGTAAGCAAAAGCCACCCCAGCAATTTTTAAGGTGCAAACATTTTTTAAGGTGCAAAATCACACCTTAAAATAACACGCTTCTAATCATAAAAGGGAAAACCAGGATTTGATTATCCTTCGTTGCAGTATACAACACTTAGCACTTTGCTACCCCAAGCAAACCATGCCATGGGGGCATGAGAACAGCAATTACTTAGCTGAGTGCCCTTAGAGATAAAAAAAATGAAAAGTAATTCAAAAGAATATGAACAATAGTAATAATAAGTGCAATTCATTCTTTTACAGCTCTTTTCATCACTAGGTTTAGCAATGCTTTGTAATTGAAATTGTTCCTCTTACACTCTTTTGAAAGAGAGGAGAGCAGGTACATTGAGTATTTTAATCCAGCACTTATTTAGTAAAATGTTTATGGGCACAAGCACTGGACCCCTGGACCCAGAGTTTCCTCCGTGCTTATCAAGGGATCCCTCTTTTGAGAGGGCAGGAGGGAAGTTGGGTCCCCTCAAGAAGGGGAGAAGCTTCTCCCCTTGCAGACCCATAACTGAAAGGAAAGCGCTTTAATCAAAACACGGGTTATTTTAATACATCCACAAACCTCACTGCTCCCCTGCCCGTCCTTTCTCCTGGCACAGCCAGGGCTTCACCAGCCACGTGCTCCATCCCTGAGGCTCCCAGCGCTGTCCCTCCTGCCCGTCCTCATGGACCAGCAGCTCCTCTTCTTGGGCAGGAGCAGGAATGGCCACATTTGCCCCTGCATCCAGACTGTTTTCTCATGAAACACTGATATCAACCGAGCCCCTCGCATCCTTCAAACTAAGGAACTGCAGGATCTCCCTTGNATGGCCACACTTGCCCCCAAAATCCCAGTGCCAACACCTGTGTGGAGATGCATCCTCCAAGCACCTGCCCCTGCAGCCAGACTCTTTTCTAATGAAACACTGATATCAACCGAGCCCCTCGCATCCTTCAAACTAAGGAACTGCAGGATCTCCCTTGGCACTTCATTTCCCACCCCTGACGACCTCCTGTGTTCAAGCACCCCTGTCTTATGCAGCATTCAAGGATGCTTTGAGAATCACAGTTTTGCATTTCAGTTCCACCTCGTTGCCACTCTGTGCCCAAATTTATTTTGGGAAGGACCCAAGTCCCTAGTAGACACCAGGGAATCTCAGCAGAGAAGGGCAAGGGAATGAATTTCCTGATGTGATGCCTCCGAGTGGATGTGTATCTGACAGGAGGATCTTAAAAGCCACTTTGCTATTACTTATGCAGTATAAAAGTTCATCATTACTGGCAGCTCTGCTCAATTATATCTTATTTCAGCATTTTAGGTTCCATGGTTTACATGAAATCAGAGCCTCGAACCCCCATAGAAGGGCTGCTAAGTATCATTGCATATTGAAGAGATGAAGCTTTGCAGATATAAGAAAAGATTAAGGTACATTGCAATGCTACAGTTAGCAGAAAAAATATAACTATAATTCACAAATTTTGGTAAAAAAATACCATCATACTCTGCTGTATTGCTTAAAGTAGCAATGTACACCCAGAGCCAACAATCTGCTCCCACCAAGTTACAGCTGCTCTATATTGTAAATACAGAGTTACACACCGATCTGCTCCATTGTTTCTACAAATATTTTACACTCTAGTTTCCTCAAAGTAGAAGATTTAATTTTTTTTCATTATGTGTTACGTTTTGCACTGTGAATTCTTCCCTAAGAACCTGAATTTTGGGTGCTCTCTGTAGCTGGTTTTAATGTGCAAGTGGAAAAAAGTATTATGAAGTTGCGCTTTCTCATACTGCTGGGGCAATTCCCCATCAGATTGGTGCTGATGGCAGCAATCCTGCAATTTATTGATCATGAAGTTCGGGCAGTTTTTCTTTAGACACGACTTTGTTTGCATAATCTCAGTCTTGCAATTCTGTAATCTCCCACATTCCTCCTTACAGATGTCTCTTTGTCTGGCAAGGACACCAGCAAAAAGGTTCACATGCAATAGAGGAAAGTAAGAAAAAATAAAGTGCAAAGTGAAAAAATGAGCTGACCTCCTCTCTGTATGACGAAGGGAGAAACATGAACCTGCAGCAGCGGCTAGTTAAAAGGAGGATTGAATAACCCAGGAAATTTAACATACACTTTGTGATTGAAAGGAATATTAATCAATAGAGTACTGTCTGGGAGAGCCACTCCAATCTGTACTGAAAATGTAGTTGTGGTGGTTATGAGATATTCACTTACTTGTTGCTGAAGGTATACCTTATCTCTAGATTTTTCTTTAAAAAAAGAGCAGCTGAAAAAGCTGAATTCTAGATTTGTTCTCTCAGATGGGAAGGTTTTCACAACTGCTCCATGCAGCATAGAGCAAAAGAAACTGTTCCTAACACTGCAGAAAGAGGGGACAAATTTGCTGCGAAGTCAAGGTAGCCAGTAAGAAGATCATCAACGAGCCCCGAGGTTTGCAGAATGGCTAATTCAAGCTGAGAAATGGGCACAGAGATTGTATTCATTCATGTATTCAAATAAATGCCTTGCAGACATGCCTCCCACACCAGCTAAATAGGCATATTTGTCATACTAGTAGCCTACGGTGGGTAGATAAAGAATATATTCAAGATATCATAAAGGAGAAGACCTGCCTTGATCAAATAATCTGATCATATAATATTGTAATATATCATAGGCAATCATATAATATGATTAGACTCTTTAATCAGGACAGACTTCCTTTGATAATCCTGTAATATGATCATTTTCCAATAGCATAGTGGAGTACCAGGAAATGTCCCGGGAAACTTCCTTCAATCATTCCATCCCAAGCACATTTGATGTGATGCAAGATGTAACTCAACACTCCAGCACCTTTTTATTATTATTATTATTAATAGTTTATGTAATGTTTGCTGTTGGCTGTATGAAAGCGGAGCTATGCTGAGCACACCTTGTGCCCATTAGGATAGGACATTGCAATAACGCCCGGGATTTCCAATGTCCTGAAACACGATGACTTGAATCGTGTTGTCGTGCATTGGAGGATGAATACTGATGACACACACCTTTTTAGAGACATAGGTAGGTAGAAACCTCTCTCAGACAACTCTTACGGTATGGAGAGAGGTGATTCATTAGAAACAATAATGTGTGAGTGTTGACTTTTATTAAAAAAATAATGATTCATGTCCAAAATACAAATCTCTATTCATTGTAGCTCTGCAGAATTAGGTTAACTAATCCTACATCCCTTTGATCTACAGAAGTTAACATTTCATTTAAGATATTCTAGGGGCAGATATCAACCACCGTGTAATGTTATAAGCATTTTTTCCAGCTATTTTTGTTACGGTGTCAGCACAAGTTGATTTTGGGCAGATATGCCAATCTTGACTATACGGAATTCTCCTTTAAGGCCGAGCATTGCTGGATGCACAAGAAAATGTTTTTCATTTGGAATGAAGGTGATTTTGCTGTTATTTCCTTCTGTTCACTGGGAAACGAGCTTTGATATTGGAATATAATTCCAGAAAGAGGGAATTGATCAGCTCATACTTTGATCACCTTTATTCCAACGTATATGTTTATGGAAATGGTGCTGCAAAATGAACATTTTCCCATCAAAGACTAGAAAGATATTTATGATATCACTTTAATCAGAAATCTACTACAATTATCTTGATTTTTTTTTAAATAAATCAGGCCTTTTAGTGAACAGTCTAGTCTGTGACATTTGCCTAGAGCTTTATTGCTCAGCTTTTAGGTCAGGTCCTTCGTTATCTGCCCAAATCAAGGCCAGATGACACATCCAATAACTGGAATATTTCAACCATAATATTTACAACACGGACACCTGTTTTAGTCCTTTCACTTGGAAAGATAAAGATGGCAAACATAAGAGTACAACCACCACGTGGCACTCAGAACAAAGTCAGGTATTTCACGGTCGCACTAAGGTCACAGACAATAAAATAGACTGCAAACAGCTATTTCTGGGTCTTTGTTTTGAGATATTATAGCTATTAACAAACTTGACATTTGGATCTTGCTCTTTACCAAAGAGGGATATCAAGCATTCTTCTAACAACTCAGGACAAAAAAAAATGTAAAAGGTTTCCATAAAGAATTATTGAATGGATGATCTGGAAAGGTTGATCCAGATCAGCTTCTCTAGTCGGAAGAGCTGCTGCTCCTAGAACAGGAGCTTGGGGAAGGACAGATCGGCATCATGCAATTAGTGCCCTGTACAGGGTAGTATCATTCCATCCCTATCTCAAGATGATCAAACCTCATATTAAGCCGGCAGGCTTCCTGCCTGCGATTCCAAGTAGGGCACTGCTCCACATCGGAACACCTTTGAAGAGCAATTGTGCTTTATAACAACTGTTCTTAGCCTTAATTAGCTCGTGTCTTTCTTTGATATCCTGCCACACCTTTCCTCCCTTCTTCCCTCTTGCTCTAAGTCAACAAGGACGTTACATCTCCCTCTCAGTCCTCAGTTGAATAGCCCAGACTCTTCCAGTCACATCTCCATTTCGCTCGTCAGTCTCATATCCCTTCTCTGCATTTTCCCTGTCTATATTAAGCTGTTTTGAACATGGGTAACCACAACAGAGACAAAGAGAGGCGAGGAAGAGGATGCAGCCTTCCAAGATAACCTATGCAACCTATTTACCTGACAGCCCAAACAGACAGGGCACATTCTGCAGCCCTTTGAAGACCCGTTGACCCCAGCACAGTGATAAAGCAGAGTCAGCCAGTCTAACGCTTTTATCGCCTTAATACATTCATGCTTTAAGGTGAATCTTTAGTTAATGTTTAAAGGTAGTTTCCCAGCTGAGACAAAATAAGCTAAACTGTATTTGTCCAGGCTTAAGTCATTCTAGTCTGTCTTACAATGGCTAAAGTGTCTGTGAAGAAGTCACTGGAGGTGGGAGATGGGTTTTGTTAAAGAGAAAATGAATTAGAAATGAGTTTCAAGTGACTAACATATTCCTCAATTCAGTAAAGAATTTAAGTGTTTCGAAACTGGAAAATGTTAAAATATTTAAACATTTTGCATGTTTTGAAAATAAAAATGTTAGATCTTTCTTTCCAAAACATTTTTATTTTGTTGTAATCACCTGTTTCTTCTTCAGCTTAACCTGAATATTTGTATTAATTCAGCCACAGAACTTAGAAATATATTATTTAGAATTACAGAAAAGAATAGGTTGGAAGGGACCTCTAGTCCAACTTCCTGCTTTTGAAGAGCATAGGCTTTGTAATTTTTCATAGGAAACAGATAGAACAGGATAAAGTAATATGAAGATAATATTGCATGAAATGTGGTCTTCCTGCTTGGCTTTCTACATTTCTAAGATGGTGTACGAAATTGAAAAAAATAAAATCAATATTATGGGAGACAAGACTTATAGAGGGAGAAGGATGGTTCTAGATAGAAATAAATGTTCTGGAAATGTGTAAAGATCCTCCCATTTGCCCTTCTTCATCAAAAGCAGAGTAGTCTGATCCAGTGTAAAATAATGTCTTCCAGATAAAGTTGTTAGTCCTGTTTGTTTTTGAGATCTGTGAAGACAGCATGGATCTCATTCCCAGACTTTACCCATTCACCATTGGCTATACCCCTTAGGAATCAAACATACCTCATGCAGTTTGTACTCCTCGAAAGACACGACTTTTGATACCCAGCATGAGATCTCCTTCATGAGAAGCAGTCCTCCAACTGAATGGTTGTTGTCATGGCCACTCCATCCAACCACCTCATCAGAGGCTAAACTAGTCCTAAAACTCAGACAAAAAGCTCCAACTTTGCTGAAAGAGCCTTCATGTCCTATATGGCATGAGCTGTGTCCCACCTCCTGGAGGTCTCTGTCTCTGAGATGCTCCTGGGAGAAGTTCATCCCGGACAGGAGACCTCAACACCAGTGCCAAGTGGTAGCATCCAGTAGTGGTAGCTACCAGGTGGACCTGGTAGGAGATGCTATGGGGAAGGGATCCCTTACTTCCTTCATTGACCATTTGCTACCAGCACTTCCAAGGCATGTTCTGGGCTAGATGGACCATTGTTATGCTCATTTTTGTTATAAAATATTTTCTCTGTTTTGCTGGATCACATATATTTCCATGGACTTTTGGGTTGACCTGGCATACGGAATTGGAAATGCATTTCCTCGCACAGCAATGAAATAGGACCATTGCAAATCCACCTACGATGCCCAGGTTATATCTTTGAGGCCCTGTCCTTTTTCTCATGCCTTCCAAGGCTTGTGTGGGCTTGGGTCATTGAGAAAGAGACACATTCTTTTTCTGGGTTTGTCAGAATTGATGCTATTCCAAGATATCTATTTTTAGGGTTGTCTGAACTGAAGCAGAGGGAAAGCAAAATGATGAAAGTTACTCTTCTCAGTGAATGAACTTCATCTGCAAGACCATCGCGCTGCTAAAGAGGATGGAGATTTAGACTGAAGGACAGACCCAGATCTTGCCTTACCTACCCCTTCTGCTGAAACTGTTTTTCCTTTAAGAGTTATCCAAGAGAAATGGTTTATGCCAATCTCAGACTGAACTGAGGCAGCCAGAAATATCCTATTCTCATACGGTTGTAACAAGCCTTTCTACCGAAAGTCCTAACAGATACCTACTTTGATGAATAACAAGGGTAATACAAGGGATTACAACATAAAATTACAATATAAAATTTCTCATTTTCATTGAAAACTGTCATCCTCTATCTAACATTCTTGGACACATCTATTTTGTGCCATGAGTTAAAAAAAAATCAGATGCAATAGATAAAGTTTGTTTGTGTGTTGGCTATTTCCTTTTCCCTCCTCAGCCTATTCCTTGTCTTCCTGCTCCTGTTTCCTCCAGTTTGGACTGACTGATCTATAACCCAGACACCCCTTAACCAACACACACAATCCCTAAGCCGTATACAATCATAACAGAGATTCCAATTTCATTGCAGGAGGGTGAGAAAGAGCCAAAGTTCAACCCAAACAGTGGAAGGATAACAAGGATGGCTTGTTTGTTTGGCTAACGCTATCCGTACTCCAACCACTCTAGTGACATGCCAAATTTAGCTTGTATACATGCAGTGTTGAAATAAGCTTTGGAGCCTATGGCAATCATACTGGGCACCCAGATGACCTCCAAGCCGTACGTCTAAGCACCTACTTCTTTCTTTTCCGGATGTTTTTCTTCTTGTTGTCTTCTGCGCCACCAGCTTTGGGCTTCTCCCCATCCTTTCCAACAGAGATTCCACTTTATGTAAAAACTGAGCACGCCCATTTCTTCTGGTTGGGAGGTGGGCACGTGTGACCCCAACACTGGCAAGAGGGAGAGGTGCTGCATGCAAATTACTCATTGTAACCCACATCGATTCCACCTTGTGCCCAGGCCACCGGAGCAGCCTCCCTTCTTGGCCCTGCATCCTTCACCTGCTCCTTCAGGTTACTTTTTGATCCTCACACTGCAGACTTAACCACAGCATTTTTGCACCTACTTTTTGCCCAAATGTTCCTGCTTTTCAAGGAGGCAAGACTCCTAGCATGTTAATGTGAAATCAATTTATTTTCTTTTGCTCATGGTGCAAGCAGGGCTCTCCAGAGACAGCAGATTCGCCCCTCAATCACCACATCCTTCTGCCAGATGAAACCCCAGGTCGTTTGGTGCTCTACCAGTGGGTGACATAATGACACTCACTTCTTCTGGCCAGGTCCTTCTTGGACAGGGCTGGCTTTACGAGGGTGAGCAGGTACCTCTGCAGCCACCTCCAGAGAACAAGAGCAGTCGGGTTCTCACTTTTGGGCAAGCAGAATGTCCCCTCGGGTAGTTGCTAGGTGCTGGCAATGTGACTCATAGATCCTGGGCTACGACTTGGATTTTCTATAGAGGGATTGTTTCTGTTTGCTGTTGGGGAAGAAATAAATCCTTCCTAACAGCAGTGAAACCTGTGGGGCCCATTTGCCTACCTAGCCACGTTCTCAAACTGCAGGGATGATTTGGGACCATCTTTTGGCGATGTCTCACTTGAGACACCTTGCAGGAGGGTGTGCTAAGCGCATGGACAAAAAGCCTCTATAACCTAAAAATTATTTGGAGCCAACCATAACAGAACAACTTTTTCTATATTTTTTATTCTCCTTGTCCCTGCTGAGCACCTTTTATGGCAAAACACTAGGATACGACTAGAGGGAGAGTGTCACTCACCAAAGGAAACCTTCATTGCTTTGAATAAGCTTTTTTCCCCTCTTTCTATGGAAAAGGTAGGAATCATATCAATGGGCTGAGATTTGGCCTAACTAGGAATTAAAGGGCATGGATCTGTGCAAGGATACCAGGATACCCTCTGTTACAAGGTTTTGTGAGAAAATGTGACCATTTCACTCTTGTATTTCTTCAAAATCAGAAAATATTCAAAGAAACTTAATCTTAATACTTTATTTTCTCTGTAATTAATTGTTGCTCTGTAAGACCTATTACTTGCCATCTGTTTAAAAAGCAAACAAATAAATAAAAAAATTAATTTGTATTTCTGTGTCTAATATGCTTTCTATGGCTTAGTCAGTGCAGGAGGGAAGCACCAGACTTGCTCTGATTCTTTGCTAAACCACCCCATCAGCTGTTAGGACCAATGCCTAACAGATATTTCAGTCAATCTCCTTTTTTATTTAGAGATGCATTCAGATCAAAAAAATCTATGTATGAGCAGAGTAGTCATGGGAGTAGTCAAAGAAAGGTCATGGGAGGAATCTGGTCCCAACTTGGAATTTGGCCTTAGATATCCTTCTGTTTCCCAAAGGGGATGCCGTTGAGTCCTCTGGGCTATTGCCTGAGCATGTCTGAGGCTACATGGAGTTATATACATTTTCTGAATATGAACCAAATAGACTTTGCTAATTGTTTTAAAGTGATTAAAACTTCCCGTCGAGCTCAACCCAGGCTTTTAGGATGCTGCCTAGAAGGCTAAAGGCTCTTCCTATCTTTTGCAAGCAATGGTCTTCCTGACCCCACCAGCAGGTCCTGAATAGAGGAAAGCTCAAGAGGTTGCACCCTACAAGCCTCTTGAGAATCACCAGTTCTACTCTCTAATCAGAAGGGCGTCTTGACGAGCGCGATGTGCCAGCAGGGTGTGAAACGCAAGCAAAACATTGCCCGATGTCTCACCACCTCCGTGCTTCCCTCGCTTGCCCTCAGAGGACCACAGATCATGGGTGGAAACACAGAAGACTCCATCTCCCGTGGGGCTGCGAGAGGCCAACTCCCAGATACTATCAATTGTTTGGCCGTGGTTTTGTTTGCTAGCCCATTTGCAAAAGCAAAGGTGTGATATCCACTATTTTTTTT
>VWPW01000724.1:5805-262244 GCA_013389825.1 Crypturellus undulatus
GCCGGGGGACCCGCGCCCCCCCGCCCCGCGGGCTGCCCGCCAGGCCGTGCCGGCTGCCCCTGCCCCTGCGCTTGGCAGGGAGCGCCCCCCGCTGCTTTCTGGCCCGACAGGCTGCTGCTTCGGTCGCCTGGAGCCTGAGCCCTCCCGCCGGTCCCACGTGTGGCCCTGGGTGCTGCGGTGGCCCTTGGCCCGTTGTCACTCAGCGCGGAGTGCGCAGAGGGGACGCCAGCCCCGCGTCCTTGTCTGCTGCGAGGCAGGGCCGGCACCTCTCCCCGCCTGGTGCCTCTCGGCCCCCTCCTGCTCCTGGGCGCATCCCTGGGCGTGGGCACCGGATACGCCTGGGCTGCATCCCCCTCCCAGCAGCTGCTTGATAACTGCTTAGCAGCTAGTTAGCAGCAGGGTTTGGGAGGGGGTGATAGTGCGGTGTACGTAGAGGGTTCCCTCCTGCTCTCCGTCCTTCTCCGGTGGCTCCTGTCCAGGCCACCCAGGAGCGAGGAGTGCTGCCCGCCGCACTGGGCAGCATAGCTGTCAGGGAGGCTCCCAGGGGCACCGTGCTCCGTGCTTGCATCCCCTTCCATCTTTTCTCACGGACTTTCTCCTTGTGTCCCCTTGCAGGCTGGCGGGTCGGGTCACGCGAAAACGGCCCCCAAGATGAGCTCGTCGTCGCTACTGGCTGAGGGCCCCATCGAGCCGCCCGTGCTGCTCTCGGACATCAAAACGGAGCCCCCCGAGGAGCTGCTGGCCAGCGACTGCAGCCAGCCGCAAGCTGAACCCGTGGACCTGTCGCTCAACAAGTCCAAGTCGCTGGTGCCGGCGGCCCCCCCGCCTCCCGTTTCGGTGCAGTCCTCGCCCATGCTGGTGGCTCCCCCCATCCCCACGCCCACCGTGTCCATCTCGCCCTCGGGCCTGAGCTCCACCTCTGCCATCCCGGCCGTCCTGTCTCCCGGCTCCATCCTGGCGTCCACGCAGGGCAGCGGCGGGCAGCAGATCCTCCACGTCATCCACACCATCCCCTCCGTCAATCTGCCCAGCAAGATGGGCAATCTACAGACTATCCCCGTGGTGGTGCAGTCCTTGCCCGTGGTCTACACCACCATGCCCACAGACGGCGTCACCGCCATCACCGTCCCTCTCATCGGGGGCGATGGCAAGAATGCCGGCTCCGGTAAGACATGACGGGTGCTGTTGGGGCCCCGCTCATGGCACAACGTGTTGGGTGGCATGGGGAGGTGTGGAGAACCTGGGGGACTTGGGCTCCAGGCATGGAGGTGGGTGAGGAGTGCGGCAGGTCTCACCTATAGTGAGCAGAGAAGACCCCAGGGTCTGTCCCTGCATCCCTGTGTTTCAGGGGTCAGCTGGGCAGTGCTGCAGGGAGGACTGGTGCTGCCTGCCCACTGCCCCTGCTGCTCTTGCAGGGGCCCCATCCTTCCGCCTTTGGAGCAGCTCTGGTTGCAGCAGAACTGGCTCCCCCTGCTCCCCATCTCCCCTTTCTCCCCTAGCACAATTCTGGCTTCCTGCCATGGCAAGTCGCCCTTATCAGGGGACCTGGCCTGGATCTCTGCTCCTCTGGGAATGGGGTGGCAGAGGAGGGGCAGGCAGTCCCCAGCTGTGGGGGAGTGAAGGTACAATAGGCTGTAGGGCAGAGGTTGCTACCCCAAACGCCCACGTCCTGCCCTCATGGAGACCAGGCTGTGAGCAGCGCGCTGAGCTGTGCTTGTGCCAAGGTCTTTTCCCCTGCACTGCCAGGGTGCTCTGCTCCATGGCTTGATGACATGCGGACATCTCCAACACACCTGTAGGCAGGGCACCTCCCCTGTCCGCAGCCTGATTTTGTTTTATTTGTCTTTTGGCTGGGGGCTGTGTGGGGAGCTGGCCATCTGCAGGGCCCCACGTGCCGTAGGAGCCGGGCCAGGGGCCGTGCGGTGAGTGCTGGTGTTTGGGAATGGTTGTGCTCGACTTGCAGCCCTCACCCCCATCTACTCTCGTTTCTCAAAGGCTTTTCTTTCCCCTCCGCACCCCCAGTGAAAATTGACCCCAGCTCCATGTACCCCATGGACATGAACAGCGACAGTGAGGACAGCGTGTCAGAGAGCGGCCCAGCGCCCTTCCAGGACCTGCAGCGAGAGTGAGTACACGAAGGGTTGCAGGGTGGCGGCTGCAACTGTGTCCCCTTCCCAAGCCCCAAGTCTTGGGCCGGGACGTGTGTCCCAGCAGAGGGGACAGTGTGACCATGCCCTCCCTCCCTCCCCTCTGCAGGTCAGCTGTGGCGCGGATGCAGCGGGCAGACTCTCCGGACCTGAAGAAGCGGCGCATCCACCAGTGCGACTTCGAGGGCTGCAATAAGGTCTATACCAAGAGCTCCCACCTCAAGGCCCACCGGCGGATACACACAGGTACGGGTGAGTGAGCGGCGTCCCAGGGCACCCCACTTCCCCCTGCTCCATCTGCGCTCGGGGTGCCGGGGGTCCCCCTTTCCTAGCGGGAGGCACGGGGCCCTGCTTGGCTGGGGGACACCTTGCAGTGCCACTAGATGCCACTGGCCACTAGGTGGCAGTGATGCTCTGTGGCCTAGGATGTCGCTTTGGGATCACGCTTCGAGGGAGTGAGTGCCTGAGGGTGCTGGCACCCAATGCCAGGGCCTTTGCTGGTCTCGTGTCTGCCCTCGGGGAGGGATTCCAGCGTCCCCTGGTTCCAGCTCTTGAGCTGAGGTCCCTCTGTCCCTCCTGGGTGCCCTAAGTTGGCGACTGCACCATGGGGTTGGGGGGGCGCCAGGCAGCCCTGTTCCTGCACCTAGTGCTGGAGCCCAGGACCTGGGTGCAGGATGGGATGGCAGCGGGTGTTGGGGACACGGCCATAGCGCCCTTCACACACGTGGGTAAAGACACCAGGTGTCACGGCCTGGGACTACCGTAATTCACCTAGTGCATCTGAGGCATCGCGCACACTTGCCCCGGGGCACTGCCTTAGTGATCCTAATAGAGGCTCCACCTACCCGGCATGCTACCATAGTGCACTTCATAGACGGGACGCCAGGGGGCAGCAGGGGCTTTTCCTCGCTGTGATGCTGCAGTGCACCTAATACTGCCCCTGACATTGGCACTGCCCTTGGCGGGGCTCTGCTGAGATGAGCCCCGTGTGGGCAACCCTGGCACTGCTGAGCCCCCTGTGCCGTCTGCCGTGACGGGGGGAGCTGGGCAGCCCTCGTTTATCTTGTGGGCATGATGCTTGACACAGGGTGAGATGCCGTATTACTCCCCAAAGCAGCACTTGTCCACCTGGGGGCACTACAGGAACATGACAGATCCATATGCATGCTTACAGAAGCCTTGCTTAAGTGCTTGTGTTTTGGTTGCCTTAATACACCTGTTCACCCTGTCACCCTTTGTGCGGCTTGTGGCTGTATGTCCAGTGCCCTGCTGAGCTTGTGTGTTGTGTGTCCCTTGTGGTGCTTACTGCTACTCTCTGCTCCCCTCCATGCAGGCGAGAAGCCCTACAAGTGCACCTGGGAAGGTTGCACCTGGAAGTTTGCCCGCTCTGACGAGCTCACCCGGCATTTCCGCAAGCACACGGGCATCAAGCCCTTCCGCTGCTCAGACTGTGACCGCAGCTTCTCCCGCTCTGACCACCTGGCCCTGCACCGTCGACGGCACATCATGATGTGAGAAGCAAGGCCCTGGGGTGTGCAGCTTGGGACAAGGGGATGCTCCCCACTGCTCTGTGTGCAGCATGAGGACTGCAGGACATGGGAGCAAGCGAGGCCTCCGGCGATGTGCCCACTGGGGCTACCCACGTCTCCAGGAGCAGAGCCGTCCCCCTCCAGAGGTGCAAGATGTAAAGGAAAAAAAAGATGGTTTCCAGACTCATCCTCCTCTCTTGCTCCTGTTTCTTCCTCTTCCTGGACTTGTCCTCCCTTTTTTCAACACTCAGAGGCCCCTCCTCAATTTTCCATCCTGGATTAATCCAGCAGCTGCCTCTGGACTTCAGCCCAGCAACACGTGCACTTGGAGATGCACGTGTGTGCTTATGTCTCTCTTCCCTGCACGCAAAGCTGCTCTGCTCACTCCTCCATGGATGTACCCTTGCTCGGCTCGCAAAACAATGGAGACCTGGTGGGGTCAGCGGAGGCAGGGTGGGATGTGGGACCAGCCCCATGCTGTAGCCCTCTGCCCGTGGTATGCTCAGAAAGACGCTGGCTCCCCTTCCCCATCCGCTGCTGCCTTCCTGCGTGTCCCCCTTCCCCACCTTGTCCCAAGCCGCCTGGATGCCTGCGAGAAGGGGCTCCTGGCACCTCCTCCTGCATCCCTGTGCCTGCACCAGCCTTCACAGCCCGCACTGAGGGCAGGCAGGAGGGCGGAGGAAGAAGAGAAAAAAGCAAGAAAGGGGTAGAAAAGTCAACAAAGGACCCACCAACGAAAAAGGGAAACTTTGCGGAACATGGAACTGTGATTTTAATGAATTTTAAGGGGCAGGGGGGTGGGAAAGGGAGGGCAGGGGCGTCCAGGTCTCAGTTTTTGAAGACTCTGGACAGAAGAACCATTTCTAACTTAAAAAGACAGCAGCCTTGATACAGACTGTGGCCCAGCGCTTTTCTTTTTGAGGGTAGTTACTATGACTTTGAGGATGTCTCCTCCCTGACTGCTTGTCAGGAGCAAGTCCCCCTCCCGGGTGGGTTTGGATGCAGGGGACAGTCTGGGTGGGGGGAGTGGGTGAGGGGGGCCTGTGCCCCTGCCCTGGCATGTGGGATGGGGCTGGGCCCTGCAGGGGGGAGGCTGGCGCTGAGCTCGGGGGTGCAGAGCTTGTCCCCTTGTCCCCACCAGACGTCTCTGTCAGCCATCCCGAGAGTCTCCCCTTCCTCTCCTCCTCTGCTTCTGGCCCCTCTGGCTGGGCACTGGGACATGGTGCCCTTGTGCCCAGGGGCTGCGCGATGCTGGGGGATGCAGACCCAGCGCAGGGGGGAGCTGGGTGTGCAGGACCCCCTCTGCCGCTTGCCCAAACCCGAAGCCCCAGCCCAGAGGCTGCAGCAGGGGCTGGGGCTCATGTGTAACTCGTGGCACAGCCACGGGGAGGCCTTGGGGCTGGTGCTACCCGTGTCCCGTGGTTCCCCCTGCCGGCTGCGGGTTCGGCTTGAGACTCTACAGGGCCGAGGGGGGCAGCTCGGCCGCTGTGTGTGTGTGCGGGTGCAGTTTGGTTTTCCTTCTCTTCCTTCCTGCCCCCCCCCCCCCCCTTTTTTTTTAAATTTTAAACCATGAAATTTTCCACTCTGGAGCTGTGATATTTGTACAAAACTGTTTGACGTTTTTTCTACATGGGAATAACATTGAAAGTAGCTGCATTTGCCCCAGTGTGTGTCTTGCTTTCGCGGGGCGCTGGGGCAGGGAGAGGCACTGGTAGCATTGAGGGCTCCACAATCCTGGTTTTTAGGTCCTGTCCCAGCACCAGGGTGGTTTTGATGGGTGCCAGGAGGCCTTGGGGGTTTGGCTCTCTGCAATTGTGCTACAAAGTGCCTGCGCCTCCGGGGCGCTCTGCACTCAGGAAAGTGCTTTGGTGTGTGCACAAGGCAGAAAAAACGTGGCCCGGACATTCCTTCTCTCCGCAGAGGGCCCGACCACAGGTGCAGAGGGCCCGACCACAGGCCGGTGACGCCGCTGCTCGCCGGGAGCAGCAAGAGGAGAGGGCGACGCGGGGGCAACCGTCCCCGCGGTCTGGCATGGTGCCCGCCACAGCGAGGCAGAGCCCGCCGGCCCCGCGGCCGTCTGCCAATATTTACTGTGGTGACGGGCGTGCGACGAGCCCCGGCGGGTGCCCGCGGCCGCCCGCCTTCGGGCTGGCGTCACCCTGCGCTCGGGCTGGTTGCGAGGCCCCGTCGGGGAAACTGAGGTGTGAATGGAGCTGGAGAGGGGCCCCGTGCCAGGTGGGCAGGGAGCGGGGGGCGAGGGTGCCCTGGTCCCGCCAGCCACCTGCCGCATCCTGCGTTTACGGGCGGAAGCTGCAGCCCTTCCCGGAGCTCCTCGCTCCACAGCTGTTGCCAAGGCCGCACTGCGGGAGGTGGCGCTGCCCCTTCCTCACCCTCCCGCCGTCCCGGTGGCTTCCATACGCGAGCGGGTGATGCGTGGCCAGGCACCGGCCTCCAGGTGAGGTGACTGCGGCTGCCGCGGCACAGACACCCTCGTACCGGCCCCGCGCTGCCTTCATTGGGAAGGCCCGACGTGACACTGCCTCTTTCGAAGAACCACGCTGCTCCGCTCACCTCTGCGACACTTGGCTGGGGCCTTGCACCAGGCAGCCGCGCTGACTCACCCGGTGCCATTCCCAGGCCCTGGCGTCACGGCGGCTCCCCGCGAGGCCCTGGCGGGGGGTTGGCGGCACCGCCGGTTTGTGGCGCTGAGTGAGGGATGTTTCCCTGGGAAGACGCCTGGGAGCAGCTGCCCGTCCTCCTGCAGCCCATGCCGCCCTCCCCAGCGCCACCCTTGTGCAGCCGGTGACACCGCATGAGTGCAGGTCCTGCCTGTGCCTCAGTTTCCCCATCTTCTGCAAGAGGGAATGAAGTGTTTGCTTTACCAGTCACTGGGATTCCAGCCAAGGGTCAGCATGGGGCAAACCCTGGAGGGAAGCTCAGCCTGGCAGGTGCCTTCTCAGCGTCCCAGGCTCCAGGCACCTTCCTCCTCCTCCTCCCCCTAGAGCTGGTCCCGGGCCGGGTACCTTGGCAGCAGAGCAGAGGCGGCTTTTGCTGCAGATACAGCCCTGGTGCCCCAAACAGAGCTGCTGTTTCCTTGCTGGGTCCCTGCTCTCTGCCCAGGGCTGTTCTGATGGACCCTCAGGGTAAGTCGCCCCTTGGGTGCCTGGCAATGACAGGGCTTTGGGCCAGGTTTACTCCCCAAAGCCTTCTCTGATATCCGTGAGCTGTCCCCACCTCAGGACAGTGAGGCTAGAGACCTGTGTCTATAGCGTAGGGCAGCGTCGGCCTCGGGAATGGCGCAAGCGTTTCTGAGCACCCCCGCAGAGCCCTGGCCCCGCACGCCTGCCCGCCGCGGTGCTGGGGAAACAGGCACAGCGGGAGAAGACGTCTTTCCAAAACTGGGCCCAGCACTGGGGGTTTCCAACAGCTCCTAGTGGCAGGATGCAGGATTAGGGGGTGAGTGTGGGGCGGGAGGCGGCATCCTCTTACGCAGGTGTTTGCTGACTCACATTCGCTGGCATTCCTGCCCTGCCTGCAAACGGCCTGGCTGCTCCTATCACCTTTCACTGCTCATTCCTGGCTTTTATGAGTTATTTGGAAAGGACTTAGGCCCTTCCCACCAGCCTAAGGAGATGAGCAAAGCTGCTCAAGCTTCCCAGGGCTTGCCTGGGGCTGGGGAAACCACCCGGCTGGGGATTCTTAGGATATTTTTGCAGTGTTGGACTTCAACAACCATCCCAAGTTAAAAACTGGTTAGTTCTGAGTGCATGGGATCTGGGCAGGGTGATGAACACGATAGCTCAGAGCCCCTCATTCCAGGTGGGGTGGTCCTGGCCTGGTCCCATAATTGAGGATGGGTGTCTTCCTGTTTGCAGATGATTTCTGAAGCTGGGGCATGTTTGGGTCAAAAGGGGNAAAGCTGCTGCCATCAGCCTTGCTGGGCTTGAGGCATCGCAGACTGAAAGTCCTTGGGTTTCTGCCTCCTTTCGAAAGGGAGCGCCCTTCCCAGGGCTTGCTTGGGGCTGGGGAAATCACCCGGCTGGGGGTTCTTAGGATATTTTTGCAGTGTTGGACTTCAACAACCATCCCAAGTTAAAAACTGGTTAGTTTTGAGTGCATGGGATCTGGGCAGGGTGATGAACACGATAGCTCAGAGCCCCTCATTCCAGGTGGGGTGGTCCTGGCCTGGTCCCATAATTGAGGATGGGTGTCTTCCTGTTTGCAGATGATTTCTGAAGCTGGGGCATGTTTGGGTCAAAAGGGGGGAAGGTGTCACTGCCACGACCCCAAGACCGAGGTCCCAGCCTGGCCCTGACCCATTGCCACCAAGGGCTGCCCCTGGTCTGCCCTGCTGCTGTGCTTGGGGTGCTGAAAGGGCTCTGCTCTGCCGGCCTCGGGTCTCTCCTGGTGCACCTTCCCTGCCTGAGCCGCTGCCTCACGCGGTGCCTTGGCTCCTGCGTGCCCTGCACTGAAATCTGCATCTCGTGACCTTCATGCTGGGGCTCCAGGCAGCCCTCGGTGCAGCTTATCTCCCTCAAAGCCAGCCAGGCTCTGCTGTGGAGACAGCAGCTCTGAATCTCGACCCTGTGGTACCCACAGGTGCCTTTCCCACGTCTCTCGGAGCCCTTGAACTTTCTATCTGATCCTGTTAGCAAATGTGCTCCTGCCCAGCCTGACGTGATGCCTGGGAGAAGTCACGTTCGCTCCCTGCTTTTGCCTTTGTGTCTCCAGGGCAAGAACAAGGCGAAACTCCAGGGAAGCGTGTGCCAAGCCCCATCTCTCCTGGGGCAAGCAATGCCCTAACTCAGCCTGGGGCCAGCAAAGCCCCTCCGTGGCCTCCCGAGGCTGCTGCAGTGTGTGAGGTGTTG
This sequence comes from Crypturellus undulatus, assembly GCA_013389825.1. Classification (NCBI taxonomy): domain Eukaryota; kingdom Metazoa; phylum Chordata; class Aves; order Tinamiformes; family Tinamidae; genus Crypturellus; species Crypturellus undulatus. Next base: position 14,350 of record VWPW01000724.1, read on the forward strand.
AGGAGCCCCACAGGTGCCTGCCCTTATCTGCTGGGCACAGGGACAGCTGATTGCCCCTGGAGTAGAAGTGAATGACACACAGGTGAGTAACAGGAGAGGTTAAAAGAGGTATAAGAGGAAGATAAATCCTTACCCTTGCAGAAATACAGGGTAGGAAGAAAGCACTGTGCCTTTCTGGCCTGTTGAGTTGGCTGTAGGGAGTCTCTATTGGGCTGCCCCTGTTGCTGCAGCTGGGGCTGTCCTGGGGCAGAGGTGTTTGGCCAGGCCCTGTGGCTCAAGCCCTGCTGAGCACGAGACCTGCTGAGGAGGATGCTCCTCAGAACCACAGAGGGTAATTGTGTGCAAAGGGGGAGCCAGGAGCTTTTCATGGCATTGCTGCTGATTTGGGAGGCTGTGGAGAGGGGAAAGGTCCATCTGGTAGGAGTGAGGGCAGACCTGCGTGTCCCTCCTGTCTCAGAGCTGAGGTGGTGCTGCTACCCTGTTCTAAGCCACTCTAAGGAGGGTAAATCTGCTTGCTCCGTGGGACATCAGTCTCACCCGTTAGTAGCTTTCCCGTTAGCAATGCTTTCTCTGAGCTTCTCCCCAGCCATCAGCTCTTCCTGCCCATGGTCCTTTCCTCCATGGGAAACCCACCCAATTTCTATGAGTCCTCCAACAAGTGACTTCTTCCGGACAGGATCTGGGCGCAGCAGAGAGGCTCAGAGCTCTGGGGAGAGCCGGTGGGGGTGGAGAGGAGGTGGCAGGAAGGGGTTAACCCTGCGGGAATGGTGCTCCTGCGCTGGTGCTGAGCCCTCTCCTCGCTCCAGGCTGACGTGAGCCCTGGGTGGCGGCCAGGAGCGCTGCTCCTGCCAAGGCGCCTCCGCAGCGGGGCTGACGCTCCTGCCCTGGCGCGCGGGGTACCCTGCAGTGGTGGCTCCAGTGGGTCTCACGGTGCCTTCCCGTTCTCTGCTCTGGCCTCAGTGCTTCTGCCCATGGCTCAGGTCCATCTGTCCATGCCCTTCCACCAGCCTCCCTCTGTGCTGGGTTCCTCCATCCCTGTTCTGCACCTGTGCCCTTGTTCCCAAGGGCCTGGTCCTCCCATGTCGTGGACCTTCCTTCTCTGTTGAGAAGACCCAGGTGGGAACAAATTTCTTGACTCTTTTCTGATTTTCCTGGCATTGTGGACCCAAAGGTATGAGGCTGATTTTTCCGGGGAAGGAAATGAAGAGCCAGGCAGGCTCTTTCCCCTTCTTTCCATGCCCAAAGGTGACCTGGAAACTCCTCTCAGGCCCTTCTGCTTCCTTGCAGCTGTCCTCCCCTGCCTGTCTTCTGCCTTCCAAGGAAACCTGGGATAACTGTGAATTGTGAACATCTGCTCAGCTACATGGCGACACTGGGCACCTCTCCGGCCTCATCCTGCCTTGAACGGATCTGTTAGCCTGTGAGGGCATGAGCTGGGTCCCCCAGCGGGATTTGCTCAGTGCAGGGCGCAGTGTGGCCTGAGGACACGCAGGGCTCCTGGCACCACACACCCGCCGGCTGTGTCAGCAGAGATGTCCTCCCCACGCTCCTGCGGATGAGCAATCCCTGCTCGGAGGAGTTGGGGTTTTAGCCTGCTCGTGAGTCTCCTGCCGTCTGCCAGACTTCCCGCGGGATGAGCTGGGCCACCGCAGTGCAGTTGGGTAGGGGTCCCGCAGCCGCCAGGAAGGTGCTGCCAGTGCCAGGGATCCCATGGGACTGCCCAGCCGCCGACGTCCCCCTCCTACCAGACCAGGCCTTCGCGCTTGTGTGGGGAGCAGACTCGTGTGCTGCAAACCCACAGCTTCTTCCTGCGCTTGTGTAGGGACAGAGCAAGGAGTGGGAAGATGAGCGTTAGCCTCACCTCAGGCCAGAGATAACTGGCAGGAGGCAGAGGACCTCCATCCCCAAGGGATCGAGGGCTCACAGAGCTCTTTGCTCCGGGCAGGTCACGCAAGGTCTCCCTGGTGCCGCAGACCACCCAGCTGTTTTCTGAGCTGTTTCCTGGTCCTGTCCCTGGCCCAGCTCCCTGTCCCCGTTGATTCCTGTTGCGTCAGGGAGGTGGGTGCCAGAGGCCTCCCTTGTCTCTCCTGGCCTCTCCTCAGAGCCAGGACGCAGTGATCAGACTGGTTTAGCAAGTGGATGGGGCTGTGAGGCTTGGGGGGCTGGGAGGGGCGGCCGCCTTCCCTTTGAAGGGCTCCCAGGAAGGATTGAATGGCTGGAAATTTCACAAGGAGGAGAAAGAAAAAGACAAAATAGGTGGTTTTGGGTTTCGGTGGGGGAGCGAGAGTTGAGACAGCAGCCGCTGGCTCTTCCCTCCACTTTGCAGACCTTTGTTTCCTGGCCGTGCTGAAAGGCGAGTGGGAGCGTGGGATGAGGGGAACATTCCCCCCTCTCCTCTGGCCAGGTTGCTTCTCCCTAAGACTCCAAAACAGCATCCAAAGCCCGAGGGCCGGAGTGGCAGCAGGATGTGGGACACTTGTTTTGGTGCCACGGGAGGCAGGTGCTGGGTCTCCAGCAGTGCCCGCAGCTGCAGCGCTGCAGCCCTGGCCGCGTGGTCCCGAAGCGCACCAAGGGCGCCGTCAGCCCTGCAGCAGCTGTGCTGCGACGTTGGGTTCTGCCGGGTCCGAGTTTTGGGCCACAGCAGGGTGGGGAAAAGCCTTTGCAGAACGAAACCCAGACCCCCACGGGGCCTTAGGACCCAAGTGCCGCCTCCTCTTCATGCCCCTGGTGTCTGCCCACCACAAGCCCCTCGGCCACACACTGTGGATTCACAAGCTCCCAAGGACCCCAGGCAGAGCAGTTTGGGGGTTGCTTGTCAGCCGTGACCCCCTGGCGTGGGAGGGGACCAGAGACTCTCCGGAACGGCTGCCTCGTGCCCTGGGTCGGTGGTGGCTGGGCACACTATTGTGCTGGCTGGGACCCAGTTAACTGCCTCCGGATGGCTCGGGATCTCCAGCGGGGGCAGGGTTGGCTTTGAAGTGAGGTCCGAGATTCATTTCTCACCTGATCCAAATGTCCTCAAAGTTCAGAGACTTTTTTCTTTTATTTAACCAGTAAGTTGTTAGCTCCAAGCTCTGTGTAATTCAGTCCAGGGCTTTCACCTCCTGGTTCCTGCACCTTACTCTGCTGCTTGCTATTGAGTGAAGGACCTGGGTGTCCTTCCTCATCCTCTCTCTTCTCCTGACTGCTTGATTCTCCACTCACTCAGAGGCAAAAGGAGAACTGAGGTCCAGCTTCCTAGTGCTTCCCACCAACCAGGAAGCTCCCTTCCCTTCCCGTCCCGATACGGCCCTAGGCTCAAATGTCCCATGTCCGGTTGCCTCTGTTGGTTCCTCAGTGAACCCTCCTGAACCCCCTCCAGGGCATTCCTGATCCAACCCCCCTTTAGCACCGTGGGGACGATTTCCACCACAGAAGAGATTTTAACAGCACTTCTTGTACTCTCAGATTGACTGGAAGAAAGTGGATTGCGTAGTCAGGTCATACGAGAGCTGCTGTTATCACTGTACCTCAGTTAAGCAAGACATGTTGTCCTCACTTGCGTGACACGTCAGGACAAAACGGAATTTTAGACCCACGCCTTTGGTTTTGTCTTACTTCATGGACTTGGTATCTCAGGGCCTCCTTGGAGGCAATTTCTGCCTTTGATTGGGAAGGCTACAGAGGTGTTATGTGAAGCAAAGTGCCCTGAATGTTGATAGACTCAAGGCCATTTCCTTTAGATTGGTCTCACGGCAGATAAGAGTGTTGGAGATTGCTTTGTCTGATTCCTGAAATCAAAAGCTCCTCTTCTTTGGGAAATCATTTACAGGCAGAGCTCTCCCGGCCTGCTGGCTTGGGCAGCCTGGCTGTGAAATGGGCTCTGAAGCAGCGCAGAGATGGACAGACCACCATCCTGCAGCCTTGGGCCTGGCTCCTGCCTGCTTCCAAGAGGGGGATGCATGTGGTGTCTCTCTTGAAGGCTGCAGGTCTTGCTGCCTCCATTTAAGCTGTTCCCCAGGCTCTGGATATGGCCAACAAGAGTACCTTTAGGTGAGATGAGCCGCTCTCCCCAGTCTCTCTGCCCCTGGCAGTGCCACCCTTTGTCCTGACGAGTCCACCCATGAAAGCTCAGCCCCACCAGCCTGGGACAGGCACGTTCCTTATCCTGACTGCATCTGTGTCTCAGTACAAGCTGTTCTGGGTCTCGCTGGTGGGCACACGGCACGCTGAGACCATCCCTCCTCAGCTGACAGCCATCTCTGGTGCAGTCTGGCAGGGCTCAACTTGGACATGGCAGCAGCTAGAAAGAAAAGCACCTGGAGGTTCCCCTGAAGTCTTAGGGAGCCTCAGGAAATCTGAGAGGCAGTGGAAGATGTTTGCAAAGGGGAATGGTCTGGGGAATAGTCACCTTAAAATGACAATACTGAGTGCCTGGTTTCAGAGCTGGGGCCTTGCAGACACCCCCTTCCTCAGCACTTCACAGGCCTTGATAAAGATGATGGGAAATACTGTTGTTTTTCCAAAAGGTTGTTATAAAAGCTACGGGATGGTTGTATTTGTTTATTCTCAGCTGTGCTCTGGGGACACTTTCAACCAGGATGGAGCAGAGTTGGTGTTGGAAAGCGCTTGTGCTGCTGCTGTTGTTCCACTGGCTCGTTTCATTCATCACTGACGGTAAATGTGTGTTTTTGCTTTCACTTCCCTGCTTCTGGTGTTCATTTCATGGCCCGAGGAGCTTTCTGCTGAGCTCATAAGAGAGGTGGGTCAGTCGGTTTAAATTTCCAAGTGTGGCTATGCAGGTTCTGCCATGTTTTCTGGAAAATGTCCCCGATTTCCCCATCTGCCCCAGCATGATTTGAGAATTGTGAACTTCACACTTAGGTTGTTCTGTCCTGGGTCCCAGCCTGCAGCGCTGCAGGGACATAGACGGCTCCCAAGAACAACGCTTGCTACAGTCCTGCTGCCACTGCGATCCCTGCAAAACAAAGAAACACCGGGAAGACTCTGCCGATAACGCCTGATTCATTCCCACTTGTTTATTATGCCACGGACCAACGTTTCTAGTCCTTTTGCCACAAGAGCTGAATTTCCCTCCCTCAGCGTGCTGGCTTGGTGCTGTTCCTGGGAGGATCTGAACGTTAGTCCAGGTCCCCAGGTCCAAAGTGCTGCCTCCGATATCAAGGATCTGTTTTGCATTTGCTGTGCGTTGCACTGCCGGAAGCCCAGGGTGATTAAAAGCGGGTTGGTTACTCTCATGCACCGCTTTTCCAGCATGTCTAAGCGATGGCTGCATCCAGGGCCTCGTCCCGCCCAGGGCTGGCTGCAGTCACTGCTTACACGATGGCACCGGCTGCGGGGCCATAGGGCACATTGCTGCCTGCCCGTACTGCAGCTGACCTCCCTTGTGGTGACGAGGGGCCAGGAACTGGCTGTAAAGAGGTTGCTGCTGAGTTTGCTAGAGGAAAAACTTGAGGTTCTGCTTGGTTTAAAAAAACCTACTGAAAAAGCAGTAATGGCTCTTGCTCTGTCCCCCCTTGGCAAAGGTTTCTTGTAATTGGAGGATATTTTATGTGAGACAGTACAAATGTGGTCCGACTCTTTAGACCTACTGCCCTAAGGGAAGGCATTTCCCAGGCTGAAAGCCCAAAGACATTGTCTTCATGAGCTAGACCCACTTTCACAGGCAGGTCTGAGCACAGCTGGCTTCTTAGCACGACTCCAGCCTTCTCAGCCCTGTCTGGATGGCTTCAGCACAGCCCATTGGCAGGTGCCTGGCGCAGGGTTTTGTGCACCAGGTTGGATGCAGCAGCTCCAGCCGGGCAGAGAGCCAGCTGTGCAGCCTGAAAAATCGCAAGCCGCAGATCCAGGCATGGCCTGGTTTGTAAACAGCCCTGGGCCTCAACCACCTGTGGGGCTTGGGCTTTCCATGGTCTCGAAGAATGGGGAAGGATGACTGCTCCGAGCAGAGGCAGCAGTATTTGGAGACTGCCTCTGAGAACCCACAGAAAGGGCCAATGCACACGTGATTCTCATTCCCGGGCTTTTTCTACTCCATTTTTCCTACTCAAAAAGGGAGACCAAAAAATGACTACTTGGCTTTTCTATAGGAACTGAGCTGGAAAGTATTGTGTCCTCTTCTCATATATGCACTCGTTGAACTCCTGTTTTTTCTCCTCAGGGATGAGAAACAAAGCAGGAATCTCCTTTCTGTTAAAAAGGGGAAGGAGAAGCTTTTCTATGAGCTTTTGTGTGAGAAAAAAAAACATTCACCAAAAAATGGCTTTTTATCAAAAAAAGGACTCTTCTTTTAAAAAAATAAGTTTAAAACCCTCTTTTTGGTGCGGAGGGTCCAAGCTCAGGAGATACAAAGGTCCATGGTGTGGAAGGCTTTCGCCTTGGAGGGCAGGATGGCGGGTTGGGGCCCAAGGCCGGGCTGGCCTTAGTGACCAGCAGCGGTGTGAGCGGGGACAGGGCCTCTCCAGTCAGCCCTGCTCCCGGTGGAGCCCCAGCTTGTCCACAGGGAGCTGTGCCCGCTCTGAAAGGTGCCTTTGCCCAGGGCTGGCCCCAGGCAGTCTCCCTGCCGTGGCTGGCACCGCGGGGATGCTCCTCTCCGGGAGCCTCCTGGGCACCGTGTCCCCACGGCAGCGCTGCTGGGCTCTGCCTGGTCCCGGCGGCAGAGCACGTAGGGGACACAACTTCCAAGCCACCACGGAGATGCTCCTGGGCCCCAAACACCCCAGCGCCGGGCAGCACCACCCCAGAGCGGGTGAGGACCCAGTGCGGGCCCGGGGCAGCGGGTGCTGCCGGCTCCGGGGCCCTCCCGGCTGCGGGCGCTGCCGGACGGCTCATTGGCGGGGCGGCGGCAGCCTGATTGGCTCGTCCCACCGTCCCGGCTTCCAGGTTGGCCTTCCTCCTCCCGCAGGACAGGTAAAGCCTTCCCGCACCGCTGCGCTCCCACCTGGCTCCGAGGATTAGCGGCAGGCTTGCCGCCTCACGCTTCTGGGTGGCATTTTTTTTATTATTTTTTTCTTCCTTTCTCCCCCCACTCCTCATATTACTGTTTTTAATCTTCCTTTTGCCCCCGGGGCGCGCGGCGCGGGGGCGCGCAGGAGGAATGAGCAGCGGCGGGCTGGTGCTGCGCACCCCGCTGCCCGACGAGAGCTCGGTGCTTGCGCCCCTGAAGCCCGTCGCCATGTCGGGGGAGGCGGGCGAGGACGCCTCCGTCTTCGAGGACATCAAGCCGTCCGGGCGCACCTTGGAGGGCCAGCCCGACCTGGCGCAGGTAAGGCGGCCGCGGGACACGGGGCTTCCCTCCTCCGTCGCCTCAGCGGGTTTCTTCCAGAGCCTCTGAGTTACCTGGCACTTTTCAACACCACTTTTCATTTCTGTGAGGCCACTAGGATGGTGCAAAAGCTGCTTGAGACCACAGAGCAGGCAGGCAGGGAGCCCGGTCCTTGGCGGGTGCTGCCGTGTCTGTCCCACAGAGCTTTACAGCCGCAGTGGGTTTTGGCCCAGTTACGTGTACTTAGACTTCCAGCGCCTTCAGCTACAGCCGGTGATTGCATAGTGATAGCTGCCTGGATGTGATTGAATTCTACCCCTTTTTCTTTCTTTTCCCCCTTTCTTTTTTTGGCGTTTCCGTTGCTTTGTGTACTTTGTTCCCCTTGGCTGGCCTTTCCCCCAGCTTTGGGACCATGTTTTGCTCCATGTTTTACTCCATATTTCCTTCTCCCTCTTGAGCACCCCTAAATCCCGTCCGCTCCCAGAGGAGAGCGCGGTGCTGCCGCCGGGAACAGGTTTTGCTGCCTCCTCAGAACACGGTGCTGCTCCGTCCTGGCTGGCGGCTCGCCGGGTCCTGGGGAAGCCTCCGACCCACGGGAGGCACCCAGTGGGGGGCCTGCGACAACCCGGCTTTGTGCTGCCCATTGCGGTCGTGCTGATAAGTGAGTGTGTGTGGGGGACACGTCTCCTTCTTTTTCCCTCTCCCCCACCTGGTGGAGGCAGGAAAGGAATTCTCCTTGAAATTCCCTGTCTTTCCCCCGTGATCGGCCAGGCCGGAGATAAAGCGTCGGATAAGCGGCCCGGGGCGGCAGGGAGAGGTGCGGGGCCGCATGCATGCAGCCTGTGGCGGGGACACGCGCGGCCCTGCACGTGCGCCTGCTCGGTCGCCCCCAGCGCTGGGGACAGGCGCCTGGGTGAGGGGACAGCGAGGGCTCTGCCTCCGGGGCAGGCGGTGGCCTGCAGCGTGGCCGGGAGCGTGGATCTCACCCCACAGTGACAGGCTGGGCACCGTGTTCCGGCCTGGTTGTGCCGCTTCCCTGCCGGAGACGAAGGCTCCGTAGGGCTGTTTTCCGCAGCCACCTCCTCAGGCAGAGGGAGAAAGGGCGTTTCCCAGCCTCGTCCCCACTCACTGCTCCGGGGCACAGGAAGGGCTTGGAGCTTCCCCGGGGAGGAAACACTGGGCGTGAGGGGTTGGTGAAAGGGGGACACGGCTGGGGCGATGTGCAGGGCTATGTCCTGGGGTCGGGATGCCACTGTCCCGCCGCAGCGCCCGTCTTGGTGTGCTCCCCTTCGCCCCAGCGCCGGCTAATGATTAACGTCGCGCTCCGGCCTCCCCAGCGCCATTTTGGCTGGGGGCCCCCAGGGTGCCTCAGGGCAGGGGCCCCCTGGTCTGCACAGTCTGGGGGCTCCAACTCCCTGCCCGCCTGGTGGGAGCTGCTCGGGGCTTCCTTGGAGCCTGGGATGCCTCCCGGGGCTGCCCTGAGTCTCCCAGGGGAGATGGGGAACGGCAGAGGCCCCTTGCGGCTCCGGGCAGGGGATGGTGCTGTGGCCCCCCCTACCATGACGCCCTGTGTGCTGGGAGCCCTGTCCACCCTCCCTCCGGCATGGAGCGGGACACGGCTCCAGCCAGGCCCATGGTGGCCTGAGAGGTGGCCCATCCTTGGCTACGAGCAGCCTAAAACCAGGCTGAGGGCGCTCCGGGATGGCTGCTCCAGAGAGGTCCCTGGTTTGGCAGCCCATTAACTAACTCACTGCTGTACCCAGGTGTGCAGGCTCCCTGCGAACCCTGTCAGGGGCTTGTTCCAGCCGCCTCCTGCCGGTCCCTTTGCCCTTCTGGTCAAATGCGGGAGGCCGCATCTCACGGAGACCCCCCACTCGCTCTGCCCAAGCGCCTCCCGGTGCTCCCGAATGTTAAAACCCTCCTCCACTGGGGGCTGGAGACTCTCCGGCAGCTCAACCTTCCCTCCTGCGGCCCTTCCCTTCCTGTGCATTCCCAGGGAGGATCTGGTCCTGGCAGTGTTACAGACTGCCTTGAGGGGTATCTTGGGAAGGGATCCCTGAAGTTGAGTGTGTCCATGAGACACATCATGTCCATGTGCCCAGCTGGGCTCCGGCTCCTGCTTTCCAGCGTGTGTAATCTGCGAGAACGTTGGCCCTCAGCTTGCAGAGGGAGCTTTAGTTTGGGCTCTGCGGCATTTCAGGCCCGCTCAGACCGTTATCCTCACAGTAGGTTGCTCTGGTCTGGCTGAAGGGGTTGGGCAGAAGCGTGGAGCTGAGAAGAAGGGGTTAGGGCTTCCCCCTCCAAGTGGTAACGGAGCCGCCGATGTCTGAGGGATCCAGCCTGCAGCTCCTAGCAACTCTGGCTTCCCAGCTAGCTGCTCTCCACCAGCTGCAGGGCTTGGGAACAGCAGCTGGATGGGTGTCTGCTCAGGGGGCTGTTTCTTTTCCTAGGAAAAGTATCCCCAGTGCAGGGACAGCCCAAAAGGGAGCTGGTCAGAGCCCCGGACGGCCGTCACCCGGGGATCTGTCGATAAGCTGATGCTCTGCTGGCTGAGCAGGGCCAGCCTGTGTCCCTGTGCTGCTTGTGCCCAGGGGCTGCAGTCAGGCATGTCCTTCAAAGGAAGATAGTGGGATGAAGGCAACAGTTTCTTTTATTGTATTTTTGTTTCTAGAATTTCCTGAGGATGCAGCAAATAAAAGCGCAAAACAGCGGCATGAGGTGGTTATGGAAGCATAAGGATCATAGGAGGGAGAGGGCATTTGCCACCCAACCTTCCTTTTCCCCAGCAATTCCTGTATTTCTCCTTGTTCTGAGCTGCCCTGTTTTCCCTGTCAGACTCTGACACTCCTCATGCTCCTCCCTTTCTCTGCAGAGCCCCTGTCCCTCAGTGCCTCGTTTGGGTGGGTTATCTGCAGTTGGATAGCAAAGAGCCACCTCTTAAAAAGGAGGTGTGGGTTATCTCGAGTGCAGGTTTTACGTGTGAAAGTATGGTAGCTCCCTATTTGATCTGGGCGGAGGGTGAAGTTTGCTTTCTCCCCGTTGTGTGGCTTGTTAAGCGGCTGTAACCCAAGCTGCCACAGGATTAGGCAACAGGGCTGGTGCTTTCTACTGCACCAACGGTTCAGCACGTGACCTGGGGAGCTGAGCCTTGTCCCTGGCTGGGGGAAACGCTATGGGGCAGCAGCTCTCTCCAAAGCGGTGGCTTGTCTCTTTGGTCAGCCCATCAGTCTTTGGTCTTTTGGTCTGTCTTGCCCTTGCATGGGGACGTGGGGACACAGAGTCTGCCGTGCCTCTAGCAGTGCGGTTGGGAATGCCTAGGATGAGCCCTAAGGGAGATCCATCAGTGCCCACTCTGTGGCACAGGACTGACCTTGTGTTGCTCAAAGTCCCTATGTGCGCAGGGGAGCCCCTGATGCTGGCGACCACCTGGATGATCAGCTCTCTTGGTGGTGACTGGAGGCATTTCCGCAGGATGGTGAGGAGCATCTCACCGCGGTCATGTCCCGTGTGTTGCTCCCGGCTGCTCGTAGGAGAGTGTAAGGCAGAGATTCCCTGCCAGGGATCCCTATCTAGCTGGAAAGGGGCTGGGAAGCGGGGAAGTTGTCCTCAGCATCGTCCTGCGCGTCATCAGCTCAGCCTCCCACGGCCGCGGCAGGACACCTGACCAAACTCACCTTGGGGCCACTTGTTACAGGTGGCAAAACTCTGAAGGAGCAGGGCTGGCCCCGCATCTCCCAGGGAGGAGCTGTCTATGGCTTGGCCCACACAGCTTTTATGAATGCCAAATGCTCAGACTGCCCTAGAAAAGAGACGCTGAAGGAGCTGCCATAGCTGGAGGGTAGAAAAGCTGGATTGCTTTGACTTTGGGAAACCCTTTGCTGCAGGAGGCTGTTTTTTTTTTTTTTTTTCAGAGCCATTTGACAAGAGTTATGAAAAGGGCTGCGACCTGTCAGCGATCCAGCACTGGCTGTTGCCCACAGGCCATTTCTAGCTGTTCAGTGCTCGAGTTGTCCTGGCTTTCTCACTCGCCAGCAAAGACATTAACAAACTCCAGCCATTCCCTTTATCTTTTTCCCTGGAAAGTTTCCCCCTCATCCACAAACAGCTTTTAAAACAATAGGAGACGCCAGGAGATGTTTTGAACAGGACCTGGCTCAAGGGGAAATGGATCTGAGTGGAGTGCAATTTATAGACAATTTTACCCTTTTCTCTGCCTTTCCAGCCACCTCTTCTCACCTTGCCCCCTAATAATAATAATAAAGTTTGGTGAGAAAAGGGACACACATTTGTAAAAGAAAAATGTTTTCCCTTTCTGATTTGAGCCAGATTCACTGGAAATAGAATTTTATCCTTTTAATCTCAAAAGACCAATGCTAGAAGGAAGATAAAGGAGAAAAGCAAACAAAACAAAAAGCAAAGCGTGTTCAGGGGAACATATTAGAAGAGAACGGAAATGTACGGGATGTAGATATGGAGCCAGGGACTGAGAGGGACTCCAGGCCTTGCCTGCTATCCCAGGCCAAGAGCTTCAGGGGGAGGTGTGGGAGACCTTCCTCTTCTCCCTGCCATGCAGGACAGCGGAGGAGGACACTGTCTCCTAACACCCTACCATGGGATCAGTGGAGCAGGTGCTGGGGAGTGGAAGGGTTGGCTGGCCCATGCCCATCAACATGATGGGATTTGCTAAAACTGGAGGGGTGGGGAGAGCCGGGGCCGCCCGTGTGTTAGCGCTGCGATAGCTGGTGCTCGGAGGATGTGGGGAAGGAAGGAGGAAGCGCCTGTCTTGGCCATCGGCAGCTCGGGCCTGCCCTGCTGAGGCTGGAGCTGTTACTCATCAGTTACCTGGGTATGCAGCAACTGAGTGAGGTCAGGACTGAAGGAAGAAGAGGAGCGGCTGGTCAGAAACAGTCTGTCCCACCATGTTAAGCCTCACCTGCAGTTGGGATGAGGCCAGCAAGGACTTGGTAGGGAGCATGGGCTGTTGTGGTGTGGCAGAGGAAGCCCTCGGTAAGTGTAGCTGGGAAGGCCCTGCGCTGGCCTCCTGCATGGCCTCCCTCTCCTTGGGTGTGCTGCGCAAGTACAGAAACAGGAGCAACTGGGCCCCCCGGGCTGGCTCCAACAGCTGTGAACTGAGTTAGGGCTGGTTTGGTACTTGGAGCTGCCCCGTCAGTGGTGAGGATGTCCTCCACTTCCAGCTGCTCCCGAGGGAAAGTTGGCCCTTATTTTCCACTCTCCTTTTAAGCCCCACAAGGCTCCAACTAACAGTTGATCTGAGCTCTCCTGGGTTCTCTAGGCCTGATTTCTACCCCATAGGCCATGCTTGGAACACCTTCCTTCTGCCCTGTACAAGGGTAGAGTGGGGGCCAACACAGGATGAAAACAGCTCCAACATCAAGGAGGCATTGGAGCAGATTAGGTATCTGAATGGCACTGGTCCCTGAGAGCTTTTCTTGGCACTTCAAGTCCAAGAATGGACTTTCCCAGGCCCCTTTAAGGCAGCAGAGGTATTTGTTGTAGTGTTCCTTTGCCTCTGGGATCACAGGAGACACGGGGTGAAACCATTTTAACCGTGCCCTGGCTTTCTGAACAACTTTGGAGCTGTTTCTTTCTGTTCATACTGGGCCCTGTGTGCTGTGTCCTGCTTCTTGTGAGCTTTTCTGAGCGGAAAAGGAGGACTTTGGAATAGGTAGTTTAGGAATTTTGCTGCAGACCTGGAATGTGTAAATCTGTAATGGGATATTGACAGTTTGTTTTGGCTGGGGGTGGCTTATCTTGGGGATCTTTATGTGGCTCAGTGCCACCCCAAGGATGACCGGTGATTGGGGAGGACTGAAAGCACTGTGCTCCTTGGGCCCTTCTCAGCCCTCTTGGTTTTCTCACAGCGCCGAGCAAACTGAGGTCAAGCAGCTCACAGTACTTCCCTGAGCGCTGGCCAGGCGCGGGGACACCACCGAGGTGAGCCCAGCAGGGCTGTGGCCACACGGAGGAACGGCCCTGCGGGTAACACTGAGCTTTCGGTGTTGCAATGCGGAGCCGTTCCCCTGCCCGTCTCCTTGCTGAATCATGGCCTTGCAGGGGACCTGGGCAGATTTTACACGAGCAGACATCAGGCAAGCCGTGCCCCAAACAGTGCGCAGGACCTGTGCGTTGCCTTGAAACCTCACCTGCCCCTTGCTGCACACGCTGAGCAGGGAGCTGAGCCCAGGCCTACATACCAGGATCCCATGATTACAACTGTGCAAACAGGCGTGGAAATGGAGCAGAGGGGTATCTCTGCCTTGCATTTGGTGACTCAGTCCTTTCTTCCGCTTTTCAAGCTATCTGGTTTACATAATGCCCTTTTTTTTGTGGGAGGGCAGCATGAAACAGGGCACTCATCTTCCTCTTAGGTGGCCAAGATGTTCTGCTCTCTGGGATCCTCCTGACTTTGTGGCAGAGCTTTGAAATGTCCATTCACCCGAGACAAGTGCAAAATGCTTTGTGCCAGTCGCATTCATTTTCCAAGGACACCAGGAACCCAAGCAGCTTGTATGGCTGCTCAGAAACAGATCAGTCACATTGAGATGTAGAATTAAAGGCTGAGCAAGGAGGAACATGCTCGTTTGATCCCTCTTAGTGAAACTAGGGATTGTGGATTGGCAGTCCTGCCTTGAAAGTGTGTCGCCTGGCTAAGGGGATCTCGTGAAGGGGTGATGCTCTCAGGTTGTTTTGCTTGCAGGTCAGATGGGGCCAACTGTAATTTGCCAAGTTCTTTATGGCCAGGTCCAAGTCAGTGGTGACCTTCCTGCTGCTCAGCAGGCTTTGGACAACACCCGTGTTAGCGGTGAGCCAAAGGCTGGGCAAGCTTATTTCATTAATCCCTCAAACGCAGATTTCACTGCATTTGTGTGTGTGCACACATGGGAGCTGCTGGAAGCAGGCGAGCTGGAGGCTGAAATGGTGTGGAGGGACTCAGAGCTTGCGGGAGCACAATGGCTTTGTCCACGTGATACAAAGGCCGATTGTTCTGCTTTGGGGAAGTTCTGCTCCGCAACATGGGGAGCGAGGGAAAGGGACAACAGAAAAAGAACATGATTATAGCTCCTTTGTGGTTTCTTTTCTTCCTGCACAGGACTCTCTGGAACCTGCTTTCCATTTCCTGACTCAGGAGAGGTTGCACTATAGCTAGAAAAGCTACATTTTTGAACACTAAAAAGCAGGTATTCAGGTGAGGAAAGAAGCAAGGGACTCCTGCTTTGTAATAAATGTGATGGAATTCCCTTTATTGCTATTCCTGAGCAATATGTGGGAAGCAGGCACAATTACCTGAAATTACTCACCAGTGTCCTGAAAAGTGTGTTTCTGGCTGGTGCATCATCAAATGTGATTTTTTTCTTCCTGCAACTCAAACCTGTTTGGTCGGCTACGTAGGCTATTTTACTCCATTCCCTGGTCCAATGCGTTCCTTTATCTAACCCATGCACTGCAAATAATCACACTCACGACCGTCTTGTTAGCTGAGCTCCTTGATTAGAATATTTGCTTTTCTTGTGCTCTATTGGTGAATTACATGAGTCACAGGGTACAGTTAGTGTTTGGGGATTGGACAACTGGTGTTTACAATTCAGATGTTCTCGGAACTTGAGCTAGCACAAAAACACTCAAAAAAAACATAGACTGTTTCCCACATCAAAGAGGTTCAGTTCCCTCCAAGCTCAGATTGAAACTCAAACAAAGAATCCTTCATTAAGTTCAGAAATGCCTGGAGAGTACTTCTAAAATTATTATTTTTTTTTATTTTTTTAAAGATGATGAGGACCTTCAAGTTACCACCAAAGGCAGGATTTCCAAGTATTAAAACCAAGTATTATTTATTATTCCAAGTATTGCTCTTTGTAGTATTTCTGGTACAATTAGGAGAAGAGAGTTGCAAGTAATTGGTCAAGCAAATAGCATAATCTAGCCAGCTCTTTCAGCTTCCAAAACTGCAGGTATTTATCCCTCGCGGTGAAGGACGTCCATCCGTTACCACCTCTGTTGCATCTATGGCAATTGTTTCACAAAAGTGAACCCTGGGAGAGGTCAGAGATCTATGGATATCTACTCAGCAAGCAGCTCAGCCCATCATTTTAATGCTGCCTGTAGAGCACTATCATTTTCCATTTTGCTGATCCTCAGGGACAGTTTACGGAGCTCAGCCCATGGATGGTTGAACAGTTTCAACTGAAAATACTTCTTGCAATGAATAGAAAGTGGGATGGTGTTCTCTAACGTGTGGAAATGATCTAAGTTTGTGATGCTACATGAAAAATGGGGGAAATTTCTCCTTTCCAATTTACTATTCAAAATACTGGCATTTTAGAACAAAATGTTTCATTGTAAATTCCATATTTGAAACTGTGTGGTTTTAAGTTTTGCTTCTGAGAGAACTCAGTATCTCTAGCTTGGTTGACTGCTTTAGCTCACCTTTTGGACACAGTTGGTGTCACAGTCCTCACAATTCCCAGGAGTTGCCAATTCTAAGTCTCTGAAATGCTCCAGCTGAAACTTCTGCAGGGCTCACTGCCTTCTCCACAGGAACTGTCCATCCCTTATTAATCAACTTGTGCCATAATCAGTCTCCCTTAATTAACATCACTTGGCAATTCATTTCCATACAGGGTACAACTGGAAAAGAGAGGGTTTAAACTGAAGAATCAGGAGGGTTACTGTACCCAGAGGACAGAAAACGTTCAGTATTATTTGCAGAGGGCTCAGACTCCAGCTCCAGCTGGGCAATCCCCGTGCTGCTTTGCTACAGGTTTGGCAAGGAAGTGAAGGGCCACACTCATGGTAGGGTTTGCCTGCACATGAAACCTGACCTGCTTTTTCTCAGAAACGCATGGGGTATTGGGTCTATCTTGCTGCTTGCACAGGGAAGAACAGGCTTTTATGGCCTGTTTTATCACTTGCTGAATGCCGTGAGGACTTCACAAGCCCCAGCAAGCAGCAGGTGACTCATTCTGCCTTTGTTAGACCCTGCCCTGGGAATGTGCATCATCATCTCTTCTGATCAGAGGAGGCTGGATGATGTACGTGAGCTTTTAGATGGTTTGTGTGAGGTGGAATGAATCCCACCCATCATTCAGGAGCATCTTGGGGGAGCTCCCTCTAGGCCCTAACCGCCTCTTCTGCGCCATGTGCAGTTCAAGACCTGCAGCACAGATGCATAACTGGAAGGGAGCTGAAGAGCTCAAGGACACACATTGTGTCTTGTAGTCATACCATGGCTACAAAGAGGTGGATGAATTTGACCAGGTAATCCTGGGGACTGGTGTCATTTGAGATGCTCCATTTTCTCAGGTTCAGAAGGGAGAAAAGAGAGGGACAGGCTACAGCCAAGGAAGAGAAATGGAGCTGCAGGTGGTTCTGCTCCTAGCTGATGATGCCAGCTGTGGCTCTGGGCCTATCCAAATTCAACTTTTGATTGTATGAATGTATAAACTGGAGAAATTTGAATGTGGTCTTGGATGTGGCTAAAATAGCTCCATGCCTCCTGATCCTCCAGGAGTTGAAATAATGTTAGAACATTTGATCTCTCTAGAAAAGTGTCCAAAGGGCTGTGCCACCTCTTAACCACAGTCCACGCTGCTCTGCCTCCTGTGCCTGACACTGGGTGCCCCCTTAAGCTGATGAAAAGCATGAAGTTGACTTTGATGGACTTGACCTAGGCCTTTGCTGAGCACTAGCAGTTTGCAAACAGAAGGCTGCATGCAAAGACCTGAGGTGGGCATTTTCATGCCCCCATGTCCCCATACACACGCAGTTTCACAGTGTTGCTCTCCTGTGTGTCAGGGCAAAGCAACGAGCAATGGGTGAGAAGACAGGGCTATTCTCCTTTCCCTACCTGCCTTTGTGCAAGGGTTGTGTTTGGTAGTCCTGAGAGAGGGGAAACCGGTGTGGAGATACTCTAATATTGACCCATGTCTTCCTCCCATGAGTGTAGACCTACCTAAGGCCATGTGGGGAGTTGCCTTGAGCACATGCAGAGCTATCTATTTATTCTGGTGTCCTGCTTGGTCTTGGAAGGCCCATGTTTTCTGCCCCGGACAGTGACTAGATGGCCACAGCATTCAGTACAGCCTAGAGATGATGCAGCACTGCCAGAGCTTTCTCCCAGCTCCCTGTTTCTAATGGAGTATTTTGGATTGTGAATTGTGATACTTGTTTTTTGGTTCATGTGTGGCACTGTCTTTGGAAAGACTTCTGCTCACTCTTTCAAAGCTCCTCTTGGAGCCTGGCTGTCCCAAACTGCTTCTCTTCCAGGTACATAATCTTGGAGTTGGATGAGGTTTTTCTCCCAGTTTCTCTCCTTTGGGATCACTGTTGGAAGCAGCATGGTTTCTGTGACAAAGATCACGGTAGGCTGCCTTTAGTGAGTCTTTATCAGTTATAGGAGGAAAGGAACAGTGAACAGTCACCAGGTCTACTGGGAACATGGCACCCTCCTGTCTCAGCCAGAGACCAGCCAGCATCCTGACTGCCCACATCTGCCCTGTTGGGTTTCTTGGGATCACTTATTTCTGAGAGGTACTAACTCAGGCATTTCAAACAAAAAGGCAGAGGAGAATCGTCTTTTCTTCCAGAATAAACCTCCAGAGCAGTGTGCCTCCATGTCTGAGCCACTTATGAGCTCCCAGCAGAAAGCTGGGGAAAAGGCTTAGCTTAGTGGCCTTGTCTTGCCTTGGGAAGTCCTCCTTCAACTGGAAAGGTGTGGAAGCCTCCAGACAGAAAGCTGGCATGGAAAATCATCTCTGGTAGTCTTTCCATGGACAACAAAGAGTCCATGAATCTTAATGAAGATTTATTTTGCCCCATCACATGCAACGTAGACCCAGCTGAAGAACATGCTGGCCCCTTGGACAGCTTTGTCAGTTGGCTCTGAACTCTTTGGGAGCTGGTGATGCAGTGAGCAGCAGACTCTAGCGGGCCCTTCTGAAGGGCAGCAGCCCTCTGTGTAAGCATCGGTGTCGCTCCGGGCCTGCGGTGGCACTCTCATTACGTACAGCAGCTAAATGTTTGGCCCTGCGTGCCTGTGTGCACTTGAAAGGAGAGTCCTGGGGGTTTCTTTGCTAATCCCTCTTTGCAGAGAGTTCCAGAAGACATGAGGAACAAACAGAAAATAACGTCGATTGAGGTCAATATCAAAACTGAATGATCAGAGAAACAAATATTTACTCAGGTCAATATTTAACTAGAGAGACAATAAATGCTGATATTGAACCAAATCTGTATATAAATACAGTCTATTTATAACGTGTCCCCTTAAGGGGGTACTGCCAGGTACTTGCCAGGGCTTTTGATTGATGATTTTCCTCCCTATTGTTTGCTGATTCCCTTGGAGGCTGGAGTTTCATGCAGGTGCACGTATGAGAAAGTGGCTGCGCTGCATAATCCCAGGGCTGGACAAGAGGTGCAATCATCGTCCCCTGTGCGGGGGCATGGGGACAGTGCCCTGCGTGCAGAAAGGGCTCCCTTTGCTGCACCTGGAGCAGGTGCCCTCCCTTTGCACAGGGCAGCATGCCCATGGGCTCCCTTGCCTCACGCTCCCTTGCCTCACGCGCCCATGTTGCGAATGCCGCTCGCACAGGGGACGTGTCACTGGCTGATCGGGAAGAGGGGAGCCGGCATCTTCCTCATACCTGATCTGAAAACTCTTTGCTTCTGGGGGTCGTGCAGTGACCAGCACCACGGGTCATCGTGGAGGGCTCCACTGATACTGCCATGGCCAGGGCTTGCTGTAAGCACGAGCCAGGCCTGGGGGCATCAGGTTTCACTCTCAGGTTTGATGCCCTCCTGCTATTGCACTGAGTAGCACAGGGCTCGAGGCTGCTGTGGGCAGAGACCCAAAGAAACTCCTTGTCCCCCGCCAACCCCTCCCTCTGCCAACTTAACAAGCTCGTTGCCTGTTTAGCAAACATTGATTTCTGTCCTGTTCCCTGGTGCTGTGTGGTGACAACATTTGATGTTTCTATGGCGGTTTGTTATTTATCAACTTCAGATTAGAAAGCGATTAATCATGGGAAAGACATGTCCCGCCTACTGGCAAAAGACTAGCACAGTGCTAACGATGGTCTTGGTTAATCACTAGCAAAAGGGCTTGGTTGGCTCAAGCATCAGTTTTACTGAGTCCTCCTGAGAAACGGTTGTCGGAGACTCTCTGTGTATTGATCAATGCCCTGGTGGCTTCTCAGCCTGCCTTTGGCCAAATCTGAATGAAGGGTGGTGGTTTCCAAGGCAAGAGGCTCCTGCAGGATTTGTGAAAACTGGCAGACAGGTGGAGGAGAAAGCATCCTGTTGATGTCTTGCTATTAGCCATAGCAGAATCCACCCAGCAGACAGCTAGTGGAAACAGGACCTCATCAACCACTTTCTTCATCAAACAACTGTTTTGGGGGCTGAGTTTTTAATGATTTCACAGTGCTGGACACTTCTCAGTAAATAAACATTCTTCCAGCTGAGGTTATCTTGCCCTTTGTGGAACTGCAGTCATCAGGTCCCAAGTTGGGGTCAAAACTGTGTTGAATGTAGTGCAAATGTTGGCCTGTGGGCATAAAATCTGTGCATGACAGCCTGGGCTTCAGTGCTCATTCCAAGTCCTTTCCTTTTTCTTGCTTTATTTCTTCTTGTATGTTGCAAAGACCTCTCTGCAGGGCAGGCCAGAAACAGGGACTTTGATTTTTAGAAGGAAAAAAGCACAGGAATTCAGTGGTTTTATTTAGTTGAAAGCTATTCTTGTTTTCCCTTTCTGGCTGAACCAAAAATCACAGTTTGGAGGAGATGCTTTCCCATCTTTTAAGCTCACAGACATTTTGGCTGATCAGTGCTTTTCCTGTATGTCCCTCCACTGCCTGAGCTACCAGTGAGTCCTGGAGCTCTGTCGATGCAGTTGGTGGAGCCTGGGGCATGCGCTTCTCTAGATCCCTATATCTCGTCGTCTCCCAGGTTTGCAATGACTGGATTGGTAATGACTATGGGGGAAGCAGGGCCACTGGAGAATGGTTGCCCTTGAACTGGAAGGTGTTGGAGGCTTTTTCTAAAGAGCCACATTAGAGTGTCTCTTGCTGCAGGATTGAGTTGAACTGAGCTCCGCTAAGCGGCGGTTAAGTCCTTCCTAGAATGGCAGGAAAATGGTTAAGTCCCCACCTGTGGTTGGCAGGCAGGGAGGAAATGATGGACTGAGGGCTCCCCATTATTGCCTTCTCCTGTGAGCCGCCCGGCGCATGGCAAAACCCAGCGGTGTGTCCTCAGCTGCCCTCTCCAGAGCCGGAGCCCTGCCATGACAACCCGCTGCTGGGGATGGGCGAGGAGTCGGCAAGAATCACACACCTGTGGGGTTTCTTCCTCGACAGGGCCAGCTTAACAACCAATTGCTTATTTCTGCTGCTTATATGGCAGGTCTTGAAAGCCACTGTCTGGCAGATACGGGCCGAGACAGAAAAAAGGATTTTGTTCATCTTCTGTTGGGGGCAGGGTTGGTTCCTTACTCTTCACTTGCCCAAATGGGGCTGGTTCAGCTCTCTCCTCCTTTCTCACCTTCCAGGCCCACTACTTGCAGGCTTAAGTGTTACCTGTGACAGTGTTTGGCAGCAGCAGATAGGTGTTTCTGAGGCTATTCTGACCTCCTCCAGCTGATGGGCAGGACAAGGCACAGTTCTTATCCCCATAGCTTTGATGGCTCTGACCTGAAATGCTAACGGTTGGGGGAAGCCAAAACGGTTGAGGAGGAGAAACTGGGCATACTGATTAAAAACGAGCAGGCAGCAGCAGAGAAGATAAGGGTGCTGAGTTAAAGCAGGGCACTGGCTGATGTTGAACCCGCAGAAACCAGACAAATATTGTTTTGGGTTGTGGAGATAATTATTCCCCACTGCTTGGTGCTAGAGCACTGTGGCCTGTTCTCAATACTGAACTTGGAGAAAGAGACCATGTCAGTGAGAGAAGTGTGCAAAGAGAGAAAGTCCTCAGCCCTCTGTTGAAATGTGCCGGGAATCCACTCTGGAGAAGAGAGGGATGCAGGAGATTTTCAAGCATGCTGCAGGAGGTGCAGGGAAGCATAACAGAGATTTAAGTCAGGTCCTGCCAAAATCTTCAAGCCTTGGAAAGTGGCTGAGCACAAAGACAGGCTAAGCCAGAGAAGGTGCGCAGAGGTCCTTGCTGAGGAGCCCCTCAGGACCTAACTGCTGGGGGTGGCCAGGGGACATGGGATCACGTGCCTCAGAAAGCAACAAAGTGGAGGGTCCTGTGGGATGGAGGGTCCCATCACGGATGGACCCACCTTGCGGTGCTGCTGGTATCCTGTGGGAAAGCCCGGCCTGCACGAGCTCGGCCAGGGCAGCTCTGAGACTGCTCACGTGGGAAAGCATCTCCCATCCTTGCTCTTGCGGACACACTGGGCCCTGCTGGCCCACGGCACAAGGGCCTCCTGGTTCAGCTGAGGAGCGGCCGGGGCAGGCTGCTGCCCAAGGTGGTCTGGGACGCCCAGCACAGCACAACGAGCAGCAGCAGCTCCTGTGGGCTCTTGGCCAACCTCTGCCTCAAAGCTGGGCTGCTCTGTCTGACTGTGCTTTTGAGAGGAGCACCCCCTTCTCCCCCAGGCTGATATCAGGCAGAGGAGCGGGACGGAGTCTGAGGAAAAGGTGTTCAGGATGCCAGGGGGCTGGCACAGCCACAGTCTGTGCAACAGGTCTCACCCTTGGTAGTGCGCCTGCAACCCATCTCCAGAAAGCTCCTCGGCACTTGAGAAACCATCTACCAACCTGCAGCCAGAGCGAGTGGCTGCCCGCGCGCCCCAGGGCCTCCCTGGCTGGCTCCAACACCCCAGTGGATCCATGCGCTCCTGGCGAGGATTAAGCAACGAAAGCAGAGTCTTGCTGTGCAAGCCGGGGAACCGATCCCTGCTTATGTAACTGGCTGCTCACATCCTCTCCCCCACTGCCCTGCAGGGCGGTTCAAGAGGGAAGAAAGGAAGGAAGAAAAAATCACGTTAGTAAACTGAAAGCAGCTGATGTCAGGGCAAAGCCAGGCGCTGTTCCTGCCTCCAGGCAGTGGGAAAATGCATTTTTTTCCCGTTGGGCCTGGCTGAACAGCGCGCAGCAGCTACCCGTCGCTGCTGGAAGCCTCGCTGCTCTTTGCAGGCTCCCTGCGCCCTGCGCAGCCCAGCGCCCCACAGCGAACACACGGCCGCAGCTCAGCAGGGCGGCAGCGCAGCCACGAAGCCCTTCCAGGGCCGTAATGACCCCCAGGAGCCAGGGTTTTCCCAGCTTATGCGCCAGGGCAGATCCTCACCCACGCTGCTGGGTGCCCCAAGCAGGTGCACGGTGCCAGAGCGGCCCTTGCACCCCCGGGGCCATCACCTCGGTGGAGACACGAGGGTCCCCGCACTGGGGACAAAGATGGCGGCACCTCCCCTTTCGCCCGCAGCGAGCCCCGCCCACAGCTCTCGGCCCCGCCCACAGCTCTCGGCCCCGCCCACAGCTCTCGGCCCCGCCCCCGGCGCGGTTGCTCCTCCGGGGCTGCAGGGGGCGGCGCGGCGCTTCCGGGGCGGGGGGGAGGGGAGGCGCTCTGGCCTGGCGCTGCCTAGCAACCGTCGCCAGGCAACGGGTAGCCCCGGTGGCCTGGGGGGGCCTGCAGGCCTCGAGCAGGGTGGAGGGAGGTGGGCTATGGGGCCATGGCAAGGGTGGCAGGGGGCAATGGGGAGGCCATGGCAGGGTGACAGGGGGTGATGGCAGGGACCATGGTGGGGTGACGGGGCAATGGCGGGGCTGGCTGGCCATGGTGTGTGAGGCCATGCGCCTCACGGGGAGCCGGGGCTGAGGGCTGGTGTGTGCGGCCTGACTAACGCAGCTGTGTTTGCTTCACAGCTTCACCCCATGAGGATGGAACAGCGGCTGCCGCTCATTCTTGAGGTGAAGAGCTCTCCTCTCTGCTTCCCACCTCGCCTCCAGCGGCTCTCCGGGAGCCTGGGCTTTCCCTGGACCCTCTCCCCCAGGTCCCGCAGGGGCCACTGAGTAGAGCCCCCATAGTGTGACAGGGATGTTTTGCTGTCCCTAGGGTGAAGTGGTGGGTGGGCCTTGCTTGAACACTCGGCAGTGGGGCCTTGCTCAGCACCCAGCAGCAGCGCTGATCCAGCCAGGGTGTTCCCAAGCTCAGACAGCCGCTTCCTCCCTGTCTGAAGGGCCCTGGGGCACGTGGGGTCACCTTGTCATTCCAACACACAAAGCAGCACCGTGACAACCCGCATTCCATGGGGTGGGCCCTCCACCTTCCCCCTGCTCCTATGTGAGCCTATAGCTCTGCAGCGAGACGCAGGGCCGGTGTCCTTCCCCTCCCCGTGAAACAACCATCGTTCGTTGTTCTCTCCCTGCTACACCTTCACACCCCCTTTCCCCAGGACCCTGGGGCTGCTCAGGATCAGGAGAAGTGGATTTATCAGGCCTCACTGGAATGGCAGGAAGGAGACGTTGCTGTGCAGGTAGGGGTGGTTATGAGAGGAAGGGAGACGGTGCACCGGGGCTGATAATACATGGGGCAGGCAGTGGTTGGTGGCAGATAGGGGGTCCCTGGCTGAAAATGCAGTTTGGGACCTGGAGTTAAGGCCCTCTATACTTTACTACATCCATAGGCCTTTCTGGGTACCTGCAGTGCAAGTACCTAGTGGAGGTGTGTGCAGGTAGACCTTCCCTGGGAACTGAAGGTGAGAAACTTAAATGCCAGAGATAAGGGAGCTCTAGAAGTAAAAGGCATCCATCACCTTGCCCCTTCCCCCACTCCTTGCAAGTGGGCCAGTTCATTGCTCAGGTATGTGTGGCATTCAGCGCCTCAGGAACTGTCTAGCAGCAAGCTGACTCCCAGGGGTAGAAATAATGTGCCAGTGTGGGTGCACAGTGCAGGGATAGGAAGGGGTTTGGAGGATTCAGCTCCAAGACTTGTGCGTGGTTTTCCCTATGGTTCTCCCTTGAGGAAGAACCCAGGCTGGAAAGAAGAGGAAGAACCCAGGCTGACGAGGGGAGAGTGAATCAGGAGTTTAAATCTGAGTGAGTCCCTGAAATATTTCTGGACCAGTTGCTGAGATGCATGTTGAGAGTATGTGATGCTCTATCCCTTGTCGCCCTGGTACTAGCTTGAGGGAATGTCTGGGATGTCTGATCCAGCCTTTCCTCCCTGCAGCACTAGGTAGGTGTTGCTGAAGGCAGCACAGGAGGGAAATACTGGGTATGGTGGGGCACTGAGAGTAGTGTAGGGTTTGAACCTTCAGCTTAGCTGTTGACCTCCAACGCAGTGCAGGGTTCACAACACTGTCTCACAAGTACAGCCACAGCACGGTGTGCTCTGTTCCCATGCAATGTGGGCAGCCCTGCTGCACTACAGCACTTCCAAGCCCGGCTGCTCTGAGCTCTGAGCATCTTGCACACACACTGTAGCAGAGGCAGTATTTGGCATGTACCTGTGACTGGGTGGAAGCCAGCTTACCCAGGCATTGCCAGTGTGTCTTGTAGAGGTGCAAAAGCTCTCTGAATTAGCTGGAAGCACATGTGATGTGTTTCATTGGGAAGGCTGAGGAGAATAACTTGGGTCCAGTCCAGCTCTGTGAAGAGCAATGAGGTTGTAACAGGGATGACTTTGGCCCAGTGCACTGGTAGCATGGTGGAGAGCTGCAAAACCTTCAGCTCAAGTGTGCTGGGTGTGGGGTGAGATCTGAAGAGTGCTGCAGGCTCTGCCAGGGAAACCAGGTGGTTTTGCCAGCTCCTCTACATATGAATGGATCTATAAGGACTTTCCAATGAGCTTGACACATGGATAACCACATAATTAAAGGCTGTAGCTTTATAGAGGAGCATTAGCAGTGGTATCTCTAACCACAGAAAGCAGAACTTGAGTCATCAGATGCCAGAGGATGAATTTCCTAGCTCCATTAGGCTGCCGAGTTATTGGGCCTGGATCCAGTGGGATGCCACATCAGACACAAGCCAGGGGAGAAAGACATCTAACAAGTGGTGATAGCCTCAGCTAGAGATCTTGTTAGCTTGGAGAACCCAGATTTGTAAAAATACTCCTGCAAAATTAGAACTAAATCAAAGATTGGGGAACAACTGGGTCACTTTTTTCAGAAATGACAGTAATAACATGCCTCGCAGTGAATTGCTGCCCAGATCACTTAAGTTGCTGTGGCTGTAGCCCGAGTTATTCTCAGTTAATTAAAGATGTTGCCCACCTTCGTCTTAGAATAAAATGTAATAGTCCTCAGGCTGCTGAGTTAAAAGCAGAGCAGAGTCAGCATTTCTGAGGTGGACTACACATTCAGCTCCAAAGACATCCAAAGCATGAGGGTGATTGGACCAAGGTTTCCAGTTTCATCTAATTTCTAGTATTAAATTCTTACATGTATGACTGAAATATTGTACCAAGAGATTGGTTCTTTATCAGACTATGTCTTTTTCATAATTGTATCCTCCTGATTAGCTCAGCTTTGGTACCAGTGCAGACAGAGAGGAGAGAAGTGGGACAGAGGACAGATTGAGTGATTCACTCCAGGGGAGTCAGGCAGAATCCAAGTGTCTCCCACCTGTGAGGGACCATCCTTTCTGCTCTCTCAGTGTCCCCGTAGTTTAAATACTTGTTAAACTCTCACCACCAGGGTGTAAAGCTCACTCCTCAAAAATTATTCTGTATTTGTCGCTGTAGGCACGGTCTGAAATGGATAAGTATCTTCCAAGCCAGGTGCCCCCCATTCCAATGATACCAGACAAGAAATACCGCCGGGAGAGTGCCTCAGTGGTGGATGAGTTCTTCTCAACAGAGAAGCCAGCTTCTACTCCATACAGTGTGAACATCAATGTGATTCTACCAGACACCACACACCTGCGCACTGGACTGTACCGTCCGCCCAAGCCCATGGCGCCATTCCCCCAGATCAAAACAGAGCCTGGCACCAGCTTTGCCCAGCCCTGCTCTTCCACGTCTGGCTCCACACAGACCCTGCCTGATTTCACCAGTGTCTTCAGCATGCCCCAGTCCGTGGCAGTGAACAACATTTTCATCAAGCAGGAGATGTCCTCTGACATCCCCTTATCTACCAGTCCTCAGCAAGCCCAGCTTTATCAGATGCCTCTTGGCAATGGAAGCGCTGACATTACCACTATGACACCCTCCTCCAACAGCACTACAGCCATCAACTCTCTCAGCGGTGTCACCATGTCCACAGGTAACGCCATGTCCAGTGTGCTCCACAGACCTGTTCAGCCAGGAGGGCCAGTTAAGCAGTACCCGCATGTGTCCCAAGGACAGGGAAACTTCAACATCACAGGGCAGTTTTACCCTGTTCCAGGAGTGAGCCTGCCCCCCTCGCCCCCCAACTCACAGCCTGGCAGCCCAGAAAATCAACCAGAGCTCATCAACACCATCTCTCCCCCACCGTCCTATGAAGCCACTTTTGGACTGAAGCTGGTCCAGTCATCCCAGGTTCCCCCAGTCCCCAATGGCCTTGGGACCCTCTCCCAAGGGCACATTATCATGCAGCCCCCCAAATACAACAGACGCAACAACCCTGAGCTGGAGAAAAGGAGGATCCATCACTGCGATTACCCAGGTATGGTCATGGCTGCTGTATTGGCTTGATTTTCGGGTCTCTTCTTGTCATGCTGAGACTGGAGGCTGTCTTGGGCCTCCCCATGATTTTAAGCAGGGTTGTCTTTGTCTATCTGCATGACCAAGGGAGATATGGAGCTGTATGGAAAATCCCAGGGAAGTGACATTCCTTCTGCCACCAAAGGAACAACAACAAAAGAGGCTGATCTGTCAATCCTGTTTGATTCCTGATTGATTCCCATTTTTCCTCCCTTCTCTTTTGCCCTCGCACCATGGCCACAGACAGCCTGACTCTGAGAGGCACCAGAGAGCTCCAATGAAGCTAAACAACGCTCCTGAAAACCTGCTGCCCCAGACAGCTGCCTGTTTTGCTCAGACTGCCTATCCCTGTGATGGGATATCCCCGTGGTGGAATATCCCTGTGATGGTTTCCACTGGTGAAACCATGCTGCTTTTCTGACTGACTGGCCTTTCCTTTCCCGTTCTCCTCCTACTAGTGGAAAGCCTTTGAGTAATTTGCATAAGCAGCCTTCCCAACCTCTTTGCGGAGTCCAAATCCTCCTGGCCAAGGAGATTAGTGAGCTTACTCTGAGTCATAATTCAGCAACTTCATGAATTGAATCATGATTGTGTGGGAAGGACAATGTTCAGGAAAATGTTCAGCCCGGATCTGTGTCATGTCTAGAGCATTGGTGACACTGTTTCTTTAGAGTCTTCTGGTTAAAGGAAAGAACCATCCAAAGACTTGTAATGCGTTGGCACCTTGCAGGAGGAGATACTGCAGGATCTCCTGCTCTGTGCAGAGGGAGCTTGTGGATTCATGCCCAGCATGGGAGTTGTGTCCCTCATGAAAAACTCCAGTGGCATCAAAGCTAGGGCTTGAAAAATACCAAGCTCTTGACAAGAGGCACAGGTGTTCCTGCTTCCTGGGCCAAGCCCCCAGTCATCAAACTGTAGGGAATTAGCAAAAAACTTTCCCATGGGGACTGTGTGTGAACTGGAACGGTCATTTCCTAACTGCCTCCTGCAAGATTTATTTGCTCCTTCTATGGCACAGGAATAGTTATAAAAGGTCAACCCAGAGGCCTGTCTAGCCCAGATCCTGTCTCCAGCGACAACCAAGGAAGTATATAAGAATAGGGTATATTTAGAGAGATCTTTACCTGCTTACACACTCCCAGCCTTTGGCAGCCCTCAGGTTAGGGAGTTTCTGAGCCAGAAGCTGCACCCATGTTTCTGTGTTTAACAGCATGTCCTGCATTTTTTTTTTTTACCTTGTGCAGGTCACTGTGGGAAAAAGAATATTGGTTCAGATGGACCACTGCTCTGAGACAGATCAGCAGTTCCTCTGCTTTTCTCCACACACTCTCTCCCTTTTCTGCCTTGTTACCAGGGCAAAGCTTGCCTGTTTCCAGCAGGATTTTGGCCTGCATGGCAAGGCAGGACCACATCTGCAGTGCAAAAAACCTGCACTGTCTAAGCCCTGGGTGGCTCCAGATGATGTGTACAGACACAGCACAGCCCCTCAGAGGACAGAGCGAGTTTCATAAATCCCTGTTGAGGAGGAGCTATCAGATGACTCCTATTCACTGAGTGAGAACATGCTCTATTCTGGGGACATCTTCTTTGGCTTTAATACTGTAATATTCTTTGGCTTTAATACTGTATTGAAAGTGGTCCCCAGTGCTTGTCTGGGGATGGCTGTCCACTCTGGGCTTCTATCTCCAACAACAGCATAGTGTTAGGTTATTTTAACACCATAATGTCTTCATGAGCTGCCACCAGCTTTGGAAGGTACCTGAGGCACTGAGAGCCTTACTGGCAGACAGGAGATGTCCTTGTGAGAAGGTTGTTGTGAGCCAGAGCCGATTAAAGACCGCTGGTGGAAGGAGGTATTCAGCCCATTTATGGAGGACATGTATAAAAAGCCACTGAGGAATACAGAGCTCAGGCATGTTTAGATCTGGGCCCATCTCTTAGTATAGACCATACAGATCTTCTCTAGGGCAGTGACTCTTTTTATCTGTGCAAATTCCAGCGCAGAGAAGTGCTGCTAATCAGTTACTTAGGAGCATCCATATGGCAGGATGGTGAATATCATCTGCAAGCTTGGGGTTAGGCTGGAAGCAACACTTTGCAAGGGGCAGACAAGATAGGACCTTCCATGGCAGCAAATACTCTCTTCCACAGAAAAAGCGTCAAATTTCCGTTATAGAAATTTTTGTCAAAGTCATGGTGTTTCTGTTTCCTTGAATAAATACCATTGTCTGATCTTCTCAAAGCTGTATTCTGAATCTTGAAAATGGAACTGTAACCGCTCAGCATTCCTGCTTCCTGGAACATTTACAGCTGCATCTATTGGGGCTATTACAAAATACATTTTCCTTGAAGGCTTGCAATAGTGATATCAGTTATGTCTGGAATTCAGGGGGACAAAAAGCAGCATAAAGCCAACAAGGAACAGTTAGTAATAAGGAATTCAGTATTGTCATCCCGCCTCAGTGGTGTGATCAGAGGAGGGGAGGTTTTGGAACCCTGGATCTGACTTTAAGTCCCACAAACTCTTTGATGCCCTGCACAGTGCACATGGATGTCAGCATTGTGTGATATAGAGTGTAGCAAAAGTCTGTCTTTTCTGGAGTTCAGACGTTCTTTATTTAGAACTGAAAGAAAATTGATATTGCCAGACTTATTTGCATACTGCTACCCAGAGCCCTTTTGCTGCCTGTGCCATCCACAGGCTTAAATGTATGATTTATTTGAGCAAAGGCCCCTTTTCACAGGGAAGATGTGTCTTTTCTGTTTTCACAGGTTGCACGAAAGTTTATACCAAGAGCTCCCATCTCAAGGCACATCAGAGGACTCACACAGGTGAGAGTACCAAATCACCAGCAAACTCTGCCTCCAACCGGTTTTTAAACTGTTCCCATTACTGCCTGCAATGATATTGCTGAGCTGATTAGCAAAAACCTTGGGAGTGATCTAGCGTGCCTATTGAGTTAAGAAGCACAGTTTGGATAAGTCGATGTTAATGGGGAAAATCCCCTTAATTCCCAAATGGACCCCTCACTTCCACCCAGCTGGATTTTCTGGGTTTAGTAGGGCTGAAAGAAACCTCTTGTATCTCCATGTGTAACTGCTGCAGCAACCACTTGTATCAGTGGCTGCTTGCCCTATTCCCAGGGCAAAGGAGCGGGGCGCTGGTGGCGAGGAGAGCCTTGCATCCCTCACTGCTGTAAATATGGTCACTAGCACAAAGCAATACCCACCATAACCAGCCTGCCCTGAACAAACCTAGCTCAGTGGAACTTGTGCATTCAAGCCCAGGTCTTCTCATTAAGGCATTTATTATATCTGAAGCTTTATCAGATCCCCAGCTAGTCCAGGAACCATTGGTGCCCTCATAAATCTCTTTTATAGAAGGGCTGATCTTTACTGAAAGCAATTAAGCTGGCCCAGAGTTCACTTTTCTTTTTTATTAACAACGAACAAAACCTGTCCTGAGGCTGGGAATCAGTTCTCACACTTGGCTCTGTTCTATTTTTCATCTTATCAGTTTTCTGAAAAAGCCAGTAAAGAAATTTTTCTTTGTGCATGAGGTACAATATTTTTCAGCAGGGCCCCGGGCAGGAGCAGGTCACAGACCAAGAGGGAAGGGGTGAAAGGAACAGGAAGGAGGTCGTTGCAACTCCTGAAGCTGGGTGTTGATAAGCATTTGTCACAGTGACATTGTCTTCAGGGCCACATTGGTGATCTCTAAAACGCAAGAGCTCCTTTCCCCTTCCAGTCAGAGCTCTGGTTACTTCTGTGTCTGGAGGCAAATATTGAGACATTCACCATTCACCAGAATAAGGGCCCCCCAAAATGCAGTAATTAGGCTGTGATTGTCTTTTTCCAGTTTACCTGCCATGAGTTTACCTGCCCATGACAGGGCAAAGAGTCAGAGGATGTGAGCTGAGTAGTTAGGGGAGTCAAAAGGAGGGAGGTCAGTGGTGAGCCTGCATTAAGACATATCAAGAAGTGGCTCAGGTGGCAGATAATCCCATGGGCAATCTCAGGGTGGCCACGGTCAGTGAGGCCTCAGCCTCGCTGAACACAGCTCTCCAGAACTGCAAAGGCAGGGCAGCCTGTCTGCAGCTCTGAATTCCTGCCAAATAAGAGCACTTGGTGTTGATTTAGCTCCCTCACTTGAAGGGTTAATAGTGCCCCTTCTCTCCATTCCTCGCCTGTTGGGAGCCAGGCTGAGAAGTACACGATCTCTAAGATCTTTTCTTGTGGTTTGCCTGTTGCTATGGGCTGGGCTGTATTCATCTCCTGGAGACACCATTCATTTCCTGGGTGCCATTGTGAGATTAAATATATAACCCGCAGGCTGCTCAGCCACCTCCCAGGGGCCAGGAATGCCAGTTTGGGTCCTTTGTTTGAGCTTGCCCTGCCGTGCTGTCCTGGGAGATGGAGCCAGCTCACGGGACAATGGAAAGCATTTTGTTTCTATCCTGGAGATCAACCTGTTATTGTTTGAAACTAAAGGGCCTTGGTAAGGTTGACCCAGCCAGGTGACCTGGCTGGGACAATGTCTGGGCCTGAGCAGAGCAAATCCCACTTTTGTCTTGACATGCTAACATGCATGATGACAAAACCCGAGAGATCCCCGGCACACCGTCAGATATCTCATGTGCCGCTTGTATTTAACTTCTTTGTTTACCTGAGTCATAAGAATACAACTCTCCTCCCCTGTGCAGAGCCCAGGAGCTTTCTGGGGAGCAGGATGTGGTCCCAGTGCCCTGTGCTCTCCAACTTCATGTGTGTGCTCTCAAAATGGGAATATTTCATAGGGAGTGTGCAGGACATTGCACATCTCGCAAGTTTTCTGTGTCCTGTGCCCATCTGCAGCCTGACTAGCACACGGGGAGCAGCGGCTCACGGGGGAAGCATGTCAGTGCACAGCACACATGCCTGTGCACGCATGCTGCGTGCGTACGTGCAGCCGTGCCGCCGTGCTGCGCTCAGCGATTGGCCAACCAAACGGTAAATATTTGAGGTCGGGAAAGTCAGCACATTCCCTGAACTCTGCCTGCTTGTTCAGGCTGTTAAGAGCGAGGACTAATATTTGAGAGCACCACACCCATGCGCAGAGAGGGCTGCAGCCAGGGTTCAGCGTGGCGCTGCAGGCGGGCAGGCAGCTGGAAACAGGCACAGTCTTTTCCAGCCCAGTTACCAGCTGGCTGAGAAGTTGCACAGCGTAACTGATTTCAGTTTGGGGATAGGTGTGTGTGCCGGGGGAAGAGGGCTGAAAGCACTACGTCACCCAAATGCTCCGGAGGAAGCGCCAGATTTGGTGCACACTGAGGTATTGACGGGCTGAACTTTGAGGCAGAGCGAATTGGATGGTGGGTTCAAAAAGGCAAGGTTCTCAAGAAGACTGAAAGGGCATGACCTCTCCCCAAATCAGTAGCAAAATCATCCCTAGACATTTTTGGCTTTTTCGTTAAAAAAAAAAAAATCTCAGCTACGTTTCTACCCAGAAGTACTCCAAAATTCCAGAGGAATTTGGATGGCACTGGGGAAACTGGCAGGAGAGAGCATGCCAACCCTCAGAATTGGTAGCCTGCTAGGAAGGATATAGTCTGAAGAGCGACAGGGAGTAGATAGCAAGGGGGAAGGAGTAATGAACAAGACCAGATCGCCCCAATTGCTCAATATTCTTTGGCCTCTCAGCGAACAGCTAACCCTAAGGGGAAGATGAACCCTAGCAGGGTAAAGCATCCGCACGCTCAAGTTCTATATTCTGCAGATGGGCAGTGCTCAGACGGGCATTGTTAGAGACCTCCAAACAGAACAGGCATTTCTGAGCCCTGATTTCAGACCCCTGGGCTTTTTACTGAGCAGCCAGCCCGTGGCTGGATGTCCGTCACATAGAAGATCTCCCAGCAGGACTTTGAGATGAAGGAAGGGGTGTGTGGGCGGCTGGCGGGCGGGGAAGGTGTGTGGCTGGGGAAGCCCTTGCTCCTGCACGCTGTGGCCGTGACTGACCCGTGGCTCTTCCCTGCAGGAGAGAAGCCCTACAAATGCACATGGGAAGGCTGTGACTGGCGCTTTGCCCGCTCTGACGAGCTGACCCGGCACTATCGGAAGCACACGGGTGCCAAACCCTTCAAGTGCGTAGCCTGCGGCCGCTGCTTCTCCCGCTCAGACCATCTGGCTCTCCACATGAAGCGGCACCAGAATTAGAAGCTGCCTCCTTCACCACTTCTCTAGGAGCAGCTGGAACTCTTTCTTTTCCGAGGACCTCTCCTCTCCTTGTACATAGGAACAAAACCATGCTGTGATCAACCAGCAGGGTAGGGGCAGTGGGCATCCTCCCCTCCATAAGCCCTGCCCCCATCGTTTCTGTTTTTAAAATATATTCATTAAAAAAGAATAATAATTCCAGACTGATCTTGTGACATGCCTCCCTGCAGTACCAGGGAGACAGGCGTTGGATTCCAAAGCGCTTTCTTCCAGCAAATCTGCTATTTATTTGTCACTCAGGAGCAACTGTCATTCGTGTCTCAAGCTCTCTGGGATGTTTTTCTTCCCTATTCAGGGCAGTGCCTTTGGTGAGAACAAGGAGGGTTGTGACAGGTTGCTAGACTGGCTGTGCCTGAGAGGTCTCACATCAAGCTGTCAGTGGAATCCTCTTGGACTATCCCATGTCTTGGCCATGGATATGGCACCTGGGACAGTGAGACAAGCTCATATGCCCAGGGCTGCTTCCGTTGACAGTCCCAGTCTCTGTGGGGGCAAAGAAGAATGGGCGTATGAAATACCCACCTGACATGCCTGCAAGCAAGGGGCTGCACAACAGCAGACAAAAGTCATCATCTAAGTCCCACTGATTCTGCTGTGTTTTTTTGGCAGCCAGCTCACTGGGGGCTGTGAATATGTGCCCTGCTTGGCCAGGTTTTCCAGTTGTGTCCTTAGCATTTCTGCTTCCAAGATGAATTTCGACTTCAGGTGTCCCTGGGAGGACCAGGGTGGGTCTTGGAGCCAACCAGGGGACTGCAGAAACCCACCTGTAAAGCTCTGCTTTCTCAGCCTACAAAGTGCCTCTCCAAAACGCCCTGCACAGGTTCCGCACATGCCTTGAACACTCACAAGCACAAGGAGCCAGTTGTTGCCAATCACTCTGGTCTTTCATTATTGCTGCTCCACAGAAAGCAGACCAAAAAGAAAGCATATGTGAACCCAATCCCGATAAATCCTGCTGTTCAGATTGTAATTGTGTTACCTACCTCACAGGTTCACAGCTTTGGGCTCTGTAAGGCACCGTCCCTCCTCTTCCTTGGTGCCAGGAGGCATGGGGCACATCATTTAGTCTTCAAAGCCTGCTGGGGGTTAAACTTAGGCAGAACAAGAACTAAGCCATGCCAATTTAAACAGCAGCCATGTAGGTAATAAATAAATCAGGAACAAATAATGGGCCTGGTGTGTTCAACAGAATATTGATTCCCCCCCTTTTATTCTTCCTTGAACAAACGTAAACAACGTTCAGACTGCAACGAGTGTTTGCAAAATGAACTGAACCGCTGCTCCGAACCACGGCATCTCCAGGCAGCGGAAATCCAAAGGGCTCCGACCCTCAGCCCTCTCCGCTGCTGCCTCACTGCAGATGAGCCGAAAACTCCAACGAGGTCCCGGGACGCCCTTCGCCTTGGAGGAAGGAAGTGGATCAGCCCTGCGGCCGGTCTGGAGGAAAGGGCAGAGCTGAGGCCGTGTGTGCTGCCTAGGCCGGGAGCGGGCTCCAGCTCGGGCCCTGGCGTGCTCAGCCCTGCTTCTACCGTTATCTCGGAGCCTTCGGCTGGCTTGGTGGAGCGCCCACGGGACCGGGAACACCGGTGCCCTGGGCTTCCAAAGGGCTTGCTGCCAGCATCCTCCTGGTGCCCACCTGCAGCAGCTATGGTTAGACAAGGCCTGGAGAGCCTGGCTCATCAATGAGCCTCTGCTCACGCTCGGACACCACGTGAAGAGAAGAGCTGCACGTCCCCCACGTCCTTTCTGCAGCTTTGCGGCCTGCTGTGCAGCCCGCTGAGAAGTGGCGAGCCACGGAGCGGGTCGGGGTGCCCGGCAGAGCCTCCCTTCGGGCAGGGGGACATGTGGGGCGCAGGAGGCCCAGACGTGGCCTCCTTCGCTCCCTGCCCCCAGGGCTGGGCTGGGGACAAGCGGTACCACCAGGCCATCTGTGGGGCTGTCCCCCACCCTCTGCCCTATTGCGGGGGTCCCCCCATACTGTTTTATCCCCTATAGCTGTTCTCCCCTATGCTCCTTTTCTTCTCATGTGCTGACAAGGGGCACAGCCTGTTCTCCAAAGCACAGGAAACACCCCAAGACCCAACAGGCCGCTTTACATCTATTTCTTAGGGGAATTTTGCATAATTCTCCTAACAATGTTTTTTTCCCTGCATAAAAAATGCACCTGCTCACCATGACCTCAACATACACACACACGCGCATAAATATAATTTGCATTAGAAATTTTTTGGGAGGAGGGGAAAGAAATGTCTTAAAAACACTCCAATCCAGTACTGCCTCCCATGCTGGTCTGCATACGAAATGCTGACATGCAAATCTTTAACTAGCTCACAGGCAACGCCAAAAAAAGATGTTTGGATCGACCCCACAAGCCTTTGTTTTTCCCATTTCCCCACTTTTATTTTTGTGTGCACAGACTCGGACAGCTCCTTTCCTTGCGTTTCTCTGGCATTTTCACTGCTCAAGTGCAGCTATTTGTTCCTGAGCCCCGCGGGATGACTGGGGACACGGAGGGTGATGCTGGCAAAGCAGAGCCCTCCGTCCTCTGGCATGGAGAGCTCGGAGGGTTTTCCTGTGCTGGATGCCGAGCAAGTGGGGCGACTTCCCCGACCTTTTATCAGAAGGGAGGAATGGGAGATGCTGTCTTCATCCCCACTGAGTCCGGACCGTAGTGGATGAAATAAACAGGAAATATGTAAATAGGAACACGCGCCATATCGCTTATCCAGTTGGATGCAGACTGAAAGTGATTGTTTATTGCCCAAGACAAATACAACATGACAGAAAATGAGGGCCTGGAAAGCTTGGGTGGAAGGTATGTATGTCAGTCATGTATATTTTTTGTTTGTTTGTTACATAACCCCTCTCCCCATGGAGAGCCTTTACTGTTAATCTATCTAATATTTTGTAATAAAATTTTATCACATGGAGACTCGGTGTTGATCCTGCTCCGACCTGCTGCACTGACCCGCTATGAGGCTGGGGAAGGTGCCTGCATCATGTACACGCCTGCCCGGCACACGTGCCCGCATGCAGAGCAAGCCATGAGCCCCTCCATGGCTCCTGGGCATGCACAACTTCTCCAGAGCTTCCCAGGCCTGTAAGGAGAGAGGGGAGGAGAAGGGAGTGAGCAAAAGAGAGTGAGGCAGAGATGGGGAATGGCCAAAGAAGTGGCCATGGGTCTGGGCTTTGCTTTGAAATCCAGTCCTACAGCTGCTGCACCCAAGGCAGGACCTGAGCACCCACTTGCTGCTGGCTCTAAGGCAGCCATAACCTCTGCTTCTGTCTACAGTTTTATGAGGCCCCTTTACAAGAATCGTCCAGAAAAATGATCCTTGCAAACACGGGGAAATCCGCTGTCTTTGTCCCTTGGTGGCACGCAACCTTGAAATAACAATGATGTCTCTGTGGAACAAAAGTCAACAAGAGGTGTTTTCTGGAGGAGCAGAATGAAAAGGGGAAATAACATTTTTAAGAAAGCCAAGTGATCAGTTTGGAGGCACTTTCTTTTTTTTCTGCTAGGTTTGAAGCATTCAGCTTCATTTATGTTTCATCTCATGATATGACAATATAAATCTCCCTGTGAAATGGGTCATTCTTAAGTTTTTCTGATTAAAGGACACTCCGCCATGGTTGTAAAATCAACAATTTCCTATCGATTTCCGAAGATTTTACATGTCAACTACCTTTTTTCATTAAAAAACCTTCATCTTTCCTCTAGTGCTCATGTTCCCTCGTTTGAACCTCATTATGCCTCTGTGTTACACCCATCTCCTATGTTTTTTATATCCTGTTGACAGTCTTCAGGCATTGCGCAGTTTTACTATTCAAGTCCTTCTCTTCGCTCTGTTATTTCCAGACTTAACTATCATTTGAAGAATAACTTGAGGACAGAGATCTAATTAAGATTACGGAGGTAGGAAGAGTAGGATATCAAGTCATGTCATCCACTTGTTTCATCCCACAGTGGCACACAGTGCTGGAATAACAATGATATTTCTGAGGAATAAGTCAAGGAAAAGTGGGTTTTGGAAGAGCAGGGGGAACAGAACCAGCTGGGGCTTGGAAAAGAGATGAGACATTTCCACAGTGCTGGGAGTTAGGAAGATGTGGGTGAGTGTCTGGAATCACTGTGGGATCCAGCTGGCTGAGAAACATCTCGGGAAAGGTCCTCACAGCCCATCACAGACTGACCAACTTCTCAGCACAACTTGCCTTCTTTGAAGCCATCTCTTGCTCTGCAAGTATTTGCGGAAACTAGTTTTGACACATCATCTCATGCTGGCTGGTACAGACAGTGCTTGGATCAGGTTCATCTTTGTTAAACATGTTCCCCGTTCCCATGGTGAGAAGTAATCACATGCCTGAACACCTGAGCATTATATTGAACCGCTCCTCCGGGCCAGTGTTTACTGCAGCATGTCCTTTGGCACACAGCTCCTCCATGGACTTTAGTCTGGTTGCAAACCCAAGTTGTTCCTGGCGAGATCACGACAACCAGTCAGTAACGGGAAAGATCTGCCATGACGTCATGAAAGTCCAGAGAGTGGCACTTTATTGCACGCGAAACTTTCTTTCTGAACAGGGCTGCAACTGGGCGATTCACCTAGGGGCACCCAGGGCTTGTGGAAAGCAAGGATGGGGTCTGCCCCTGCTTTCTGTCCCAGCTGACTCTTGATTGTTCCATTATTCCATGGGCTTAGGAGTGGGTCCAAGCCCAGGTGTGTAGAGAGGCTTCCCATAGCCGTGGAGCAGGGCTGCAGGCCAGGTGGCCGTGCTGTGGAGCAGCGCATTTCAGAGGGGGTTTCGGCATGCTCAAAGGCAAGGCTAGCTGGGCAGCTAGGGAGGCTTCAGAGAAGGCAAACCCAGACGATATTGGCAAAAGGGCAACCAGGAAAACACTGACAAGAAAGGGGAACCTGAAGTCTCACACTGGTCTGTTGACATGAGGCATTTGCAGGGTGCTCTCATGTTCCTCCCTTCCCTTCTTTACTTCTGTGCTGGAGCTACTGGAAACAACTGGGTGTTTGCTCCAAGGAATGTGGATGTGAAGGGGCAGGGAGTTTTTTGCCTGAAATGAGATACGGAGCAGGGTGTATCTTCCCATGAAACAGAGATTGGAAAGATCCAAAGGAAAAAAGAGACTTTCCAAAAGGGAAGGAAAAAAGAACAGCTACAAGACTTTGAAGGAAAATGAGGCTGTTTCCTTTCATTCTGTGTCTATTCAGCCTCCGAGCACTTTTGAATTCTTCTGATCTGTTGTACTCCTTTTTCCAACGCGCTGATTGCAGCAGGCAAAATAGGCTGCAAATGGAAAAGCCTGTCAAATACATAGCCTGGCCGAGCGGCTGTGATTTTTCTTCCTAACTCCTGAACAGATGCTTAAAAATGGAGCAAGCTGCCTGCTCCCTGGCTTCCTGGGAGGCTGGGACAAGACATGGTACCCAGGAAGGTTTGGTGACTCTGAGTTTATGGTCTGAGGCTGTTGCACGCTGCCTCCAGGATATTCCCAGGCTCATGGTGAAGGAGAAACTCTGGAGATCATTGAGCACCCCAGACAGCCCTGGGACAGTCAGTGCATGCAAAGCGAGGAGAGGAGTGCAGCCGCCCTGGTGACTGCTCAGGGCAAGCAGCCCCTCATACTAATTACCCTGGGTGCATTTATCTACTTGCCCTAGCAAGGCTGGGGCCCATGGCAGTAACAGTGGGGAAGGGAAGAAATCCCCATCCTGGCCCTGGGGGTGAGGAACACGAGGCCTTTGGGGTCTTTGTGCCTGCTGGGTCTGTGCAATCCTGTGCATCCCACCACTGGGTGGTGCTTGGGACTTATCATATCACTGGGTCAATCCAAATAAAATGCCAAGGGCAGAAAAACCTCAGGAAGCCTCAGACTGCAGCTTTTCAGGACTGCACACTGCAATTTCTGCTCTCTGTTCTCTACCCACGTGCCAGAAGTGATTTGAGTTTCAGAGTTTCAAACCCCATTTTCCAAGGAGGAGCCTTAGACTGGGCTCCGGGGAACCTACTCCCGGATAGGGCTGGGGGACACGTTAGGCAGGTGCCAAGGAGAGCAGACAGCCAAGGACACCAATTGCCCATCAATTTCCCTACCTCTGCTGTCAGAGCACTGAAGGAACGGGAAGGGTTGAGCATCTCCAGATTCCCCGTGTTGGCCCTAGACCTTTCTGTGTCCATTCCCCAACCCCAGCCCTTTTTACCTGGGTGCAGAGCACCCATACTGCATTAAGGCCCTGAGAAGGTCCTGCTCCAGGGTGAGGGCAGCAAGCAGGAGCCTCGTGCCCTCCAGGACTTTCACTGCCTGCAGCTCCTCCTGTGCCACAGGGAGCTGCTCCTCCGTCGCCTTGTTTGCACTCGGGGATGAAGCAACACCGGCTGTAAAACCTGGCTCAATCATACAAACTGTTCCTGAGCAGTTATGGGGTTGTTACAGCTGCAAGAATGCCAAGAGCACTGTTGGTCAAGGACAGGGCATGAAGGAGGAGACAGAGAGGGGAATAAAAAGATGAGAGATGAAATCCTGGAGGAGCAGCCCTGCAGCATGGTCTGGCAGGGCAGCACTGAGCTGCACCAGCACATGAAGGAACTTCTGTGTCCTCCACCTTCTCTGGAGAGACCCATGGACATATTGGCTTTGTATTTTCCTTTTCTTTTTGGTTTGGCATCAGAAATAAGCAAAGCGGATGTTCTTGCACCATTTGTCCAAAGTGCTGGGAAAGAGATAATCATGGTGGGACAGAATGGGCAGAAACCCAGGTCAGCTTCTTCCAGCATCTGGAAGAGACTCTGCAGCAGAGACATCGACGTGGCCAAGCTTGCCCTGTCCTGCCTCTGGAGAGGCATCATGCAGCTTTGTTTTGGGGACAGGAGCTCGCAGAGCCGCCCTGTAGCCCAGCATGACCTTTGCCCATGGGTGCCCGCCAGCTGCGGCATTGACTTTTAGAAAGGTTTTATTTTTGAACTTTATGGGCCCTTCCCCCAAATGAGTAACGCAGCGTGCCTCTCCAGTATGAGATAGATAACTGTCTCCCCAAGGTTGTTCTGTTTGATGTTTTCATGGTCTGGGCTGTAAAGTTATCCATTGACTTGGGAAAACACCATTAAGAGAGAAAGAGCTGTAGGGCGGGTTATTCAGGTATCTCTGGAGCTCAGCGGAGGATTCCAACATGGGTCTGTAAAGCAGCTCCTGATGAGTTGCAGAAAAACCCCAACAGCTCCTAGGCAGCCAGCGCAGAGCCCGAATGGTGTCTACAGCAGGACCAGGTGCCACCATGGGCTCTGGGTGCTGGTGTCACCAGCTGCAGTGGGGACTCAGCCCCATGCCCCGAGAATGTGGAGGATGAGAAGTGAAGGCCAAAGGTGAACCAAGACCCGAGGCTTTGGAGAGGTGGAGACATTGTGTAGGGCTCTGCCCACCTCACAGCAGAGGTGGGCAGAGCCTTCTCCCCTCTGCTCGCTTCTCCCCTCCTCTTTTCCCTCAGGCGCAGGCCTGTTCTGTCTGAGTGTGAGGAAGCTGCCATCTCATTCCATCCTCACCCAGGAGCCGGGTCTGTCTCACGGCAGGCCTGAGAGTGAGATGGGCTTTCAGGGCCCCTTCCCATTGCAACGCTCAAAAGATTTCCCCTGCCTGGGAACCTCAGTAGAAGCCACCACACTTGTTTTGATAGCAGCCATGAGTGTTTCCCTCCAAATGGAGACATTATCTTCTTTTCCTGAGGACTATAAACCCCCTGAGCCTCCTTATG
The DNA here is from genome assembly GCA_013389825.1 of Crypturellus undulatus. Taxonomy (NCBI): domain Eukaryota; kingdom Metazoa; phylum Chordata; class Aves; order Tinamiformes; family Tinamidae; genus Crypturellus; species Crypturellus undulatus. The sequence continues at coordinate 55,273 of VWPW01000724.1, forward strand.
GTTCCCTATCATGCAGCCAAAGCAAGACCTGAGCCATTAAAGTTAACTATTACCCAAAGTGAGTGTTTATTTGGGGTAATAGAGGCCCTGGGGAAAGTGAGGGAGGGGAGGACGGCTCTCTTTTCTACAAGATATCACCAGCCTTGCAGCGCACTGAGCCAGCCCTTAAGTGGTGCTTAAACAAGATGAATGCTTAAATAACAGATTGCAAACAGCGCTGCTGGGAAGGTGGCCTGGGGGAAATGCGCTCGGCCACCTCCAGCTGGTGGCTGGAGAGGAGTCTGAGCAGCTCCACACAGCCCTAAATGGTCCCCAAACGCCCTGGGGCTTAGCTGTTCCTGGGGCCTCTCTCCATCCTTGCTCCATGCAGAGGTGGGAGGGAAGGTTTTGGGAAAGGTCTTTACAAGGTTTCTCCCTGCTTTTTGTCAGTGGACAGCACAGGTCCCCATCCCCAGGTGCCTGGGCAGTTACTTGGATAACATTCCAGATACCAGATTTCTGGTCACCCCAAAAGGCAGAAAGGCTTAAAATGAAAGCAAAGAAAGACCTTGGTGAGCACTAAGGCCAGGATCCAGGTGACAACCTGGTAATGCCAGAGGTAGGAGTAAAGTGAGGCTTGGAGCATTGCGAGGTGCTGTAGTAGCAGGTCTCCCATCAACTACGGGGTATTTTGCTGACCCAGATTTCCTAGATGACATCACCAGTGAAAGAACTGGGGATGCAGGAGATGGGGTTTAGAGGCTGGTGAGCACACTGCGAGGAAAGGAGGAAGCCTCCAGCACCTGGCTCCGAAAGGAAGTTTTTTGGAGGTGAAAGTGCCTGGTGGGTTCCGATAGGGAATCTGCTGGAGATCTTCAGGAGGGCCTTAGGAGAGACGTGGAGAATTGAGGAGGAAGGAAAGTGTTCACACACCGGCTAATCCCACGGTAATCCCTCCTAATCCGTCTCCAGGGAGACTCGAGCACTACCTGGGGTCACAGAAAGCCCAGGGGCCGGGAGCACGATGAGCTGTTCCTGCTGCTGCTCCAGGTCCCTCTTGGCTTGCCCTGGCCCGCCAGAGCTCGCCATGGGTCACCAGCTGTCACAGACAAACCAGAGCAGGACGAGGACCCGAGACTATCTCCTTCCCCAGCTCCTGGAGGGGAGACACCACATCAGCAAACTGCTCCTGCATCTGCCTCGCAGCATCCCTGCAGCACCCCAGCCACCAGCAGTGCTTCAGCATCCCCACTTCCCAACTGCTGTTTGCCAGGGATGGGGAGGATACAGAGCCCACGACTCTGTGGCACTGGGAGGCTGGGAAGTCTGCATGGCTTGTAAGAACTATAGGTCACTTCATCCTTTGATCCTTGGCACCAGTGGGAAGGTTCTTTTTAGCTCCCAGCTTTTGTGCTGTGGGCCTGTGCAGAGACGTTGCAGGTTATTTCACCAGTGAATTGATTTTTTTTTCAGTGATTAACTTTAGCTAAAATCCATAAACTTCTTCCTACCAATGCCTCCTCTGGCACCTTGGATACTGCTGGGCTAAGGAACGGCTGAGTCGATGCATGCATCCTGAGGGATGAAAGCAGGCGCTCATGGAGACGAGGTACTTGCCCTTCGCTATGTCAGCACGAGAGCTGCCTTCCTCAACTCGCCTACTTTAGCTCTGGGTTCTCAAATGTCCCCCAGGCAGCGGTGGCACAGCCAGCGGCACCTCTGAGCTGCAGCTGCAGAGGTACTGGGAGAGGCTGCAGGAAACCCGGGGTGTCAGGGCACTTCTGCACAGCTGTTCCCAGCTCCAGGCCACCGGTGGCGCTTGTCCTGCTGTGCCATCTAGTGGGACACCAGCTCCGCTTGTGATCGGGGAAGCACCAGCACTGGGGATGACACTGTCCTCTCCAAATCCTGGTTCTACCCGTCCCAGGGCAGCAGCAGAGTCACCTGGCTCCCATCTGCCAGCAGCTCCAACACCCGCTGCCCAACCCTATGCCTGGCTCGCAGAACCTCTCCCTCTGTGGTGCATCTACCCCACAGCGGCTACAGTTTGAGACAGGCACATTCGCCCTGCAGATGCAGGAGCTGGGGAGCACCAAATACCTGGTGGTGATGGATCAGGTATTGAGTAGCACACAAGCCTCTTCCAGGCCAGGGGAACTACTCTGCTCTCCTCCCTTAGAGAAGATGACACCAGATCAGGTCCCCTTGGGCAAGTGAGGCAGCAGACTGCCAGCTCAAGGAGATTGCTGCAGAATGGAGCCTGAGGGCAGCTGTCAGGCTCTGGCCACAGACATGCATCCGGGAGAGCTGGGAAAGCAGATTAGAGCCTCAACAGTTCTCCATGGAAGCAGCTGGGAAGAGTGCGAAGGCAGGAAAAGTGCATGCTGGCAAGGCAGAGCAAAGAGATAGATCAGACACCTTAAGTGGGGCAGGAGGTGACTCATTCTGGACCTGCAAGCAGGCAGGGAGCCCCAGCTGGGACGAGAATCTCACTGCCTCACAAACCACCACAGACCTTAGCTAGCGGGAAGTCTTGTTTTCCTAGAGCTAACACAGCACCTGCATAAATAAAGGCAGATTTATTGGATTTCTTATCTGTGGCAGATGGAGTCCCGCTTTGGAGAGTCACTTCAAAATTAAGAAGTGAAATCTGCTATGAAAGCATGACAATGAGCCCCTGCTTAAAATGCTGCTTCCAGTTTCATGTAAGTGAGGTGCCACAAGGATGAAACTGTCTTAAGCATTTGCAGATGTGGCAAGCAGCGGCCTCTGAGGCAGATTTTTGAGCCTGTTCCACCATAGTATCATAGACACAGCCAGAGATGGGGCAAATGTCCCCATTGCACTTGTGGGAGCCAGCCCTGGTCACACCAGAATGGTCCAGGCTGCAAGGAAATATCCTAGTGTTGTCCATGAAATAAGAGTTGACCAAAAAAGCCCCTCACAGCTGCTGATGACATCAGCTTTTTTTACAAGGAACATTTATCTGCCAGCTCAATAGTGAGCTTAGTGTTTGGAGGAGCCTTCCCCTGGGCTGGTCAGCTGCTGCTCTAGGGCACGCTGTGATTAACACCATCCATCATGAGCAGGGACAGGGCTCGTCAGGAGATGCGATGCAGTTGCACCAGCAATTGCATTACTCCCAGGGGGAACTTCTCTTTTGAAAACAGTTGCATCATCAAATCCGAAGCAGATTAATTGAGAATTAAGACCAAAGAGTAATCCTTTCAGAATGGATTGATCTTCTCTCCTGAGTTTTCACAAATTTGATGGAAGAAAAGCTGTTTTATCCAGAAAATCTTACTGCAGAGGCCTCTTAAGGCCATTGACAACAGCACCACCTTCCTGAAAGCCTATTTGGGGCCTACCAAATGATGGGATGGTGGGATCTCTGTGGGGTTCTCACTGCAAGGGCAGCCTGCTTTAGCAAAGGACCCATCAAAACTTTGGTGAGTTTATCTGTGCCAGCAACATCTAAGCTGAGCAGGAAAGATAAACCAAGCAGATCCCCGTGCTTGCAAGAGCTGCTTGATTTGATACTTCATCTTCAGCCGCTGCTGAGGCATCGCTCGGTGCAAACTCAGCCTGTAGCACCCATCAAGCAGGTAGTGGAGCCAGCTCCCTTTATAACAGTCTCACCAAGACTTACTCATTAGAAACCAAAAAGTTTACTTGAACTGTGCTGATGTGAACCATATTTTGCTGATGGAGAGACTTTGAACTTAAAATCACTCCCCAAAGCTTGATCAAGAAAAAAGACTCCACCTGCTCCAAACTTCTCATCTTTTAAGTGCTTTGCAAACACTTTTTTTTTGTGTTCAAAGCTTGCATTTCCATTCCAATCTAATCCTGCTGCTTTAAGGTTACTCCAGTGCTATAGGAAATTTCCTAGCACATCCTGAACTTTTCTCTGAAGCTCATTCAGATGCATGGTCCTCCAGGGCTTTCCCATTCCTCCCCTAAGAAGATTCATGAGTGCTGCCGTGCAGTGAAGGGCACAGCTGTCTTCCCTGGATTACACCTACAGGGAGGGCAGACTACAATTAATAACGTTCATAAGAAGGAATGAACCAGGGGTTGGGGAAAGAATTAGTTAGGCTACGTCATAGCTGGTGGCATCTGAGGGAGGACATGGACGGCTTTGAAATATGGACAAAAAGAGCTGCAGGATGCCGCTGGTACCTGTTAACTGATTCCATGTTAACCTCTCTATGCTTGCTGCAGGTGCAAACACAGTCCAGGTTCCACCTTGTGCTCTGCTTACCCAATATGAATTCTGCTAAGAGCTGTAAGCAACCCTGAGATATGCATTGCATGAGCTGTTTCACTGCAGCAGGTCACTACCTCTATCAAAGCAATTAGATTTACCTAGAAAAGCTGCTCTTCCTTTCTGCTGCTAAAGAGAATCACTGTGGGGATTTGCTGAATACTTGATGCTCAGTAGTAATGGCTACATTAAAGTTAGATTAACTTGTGTTTGTGGGAGGAAGTGAAGATCTCTAGCGTTTTAGAGAAACAGGCCTGGATTCATGGGTTTCCTTGGCATTTCAACCTCAGGTGGACAAACTCTGCTCACATCAAAGGGGTTGCTGTGGTTTTACATCATATGCATAGGAGCAGAGTCTAAGCTCTGTAGGTTGGGAAGACATTGTTCCTTCTCAAGCACAGGCAGGTAAACTGTGTTAGTGTATGAGTTCATGATTGCTGGTAACCACAGCTAAAAGTTTTCAGTAACCATACTGGTTACTGAAATGGTAAGATAACTATGAGCTTCAGTTTGGAGACTTTACTGCATTTGTCAGGCCCAGAGTGACACAGCGAAAAACAGTGAAAGTGGCTGGCAGAATGCTATTAGAGCCATTAATTGCCATTAAGTGCTAATATATGTGTACCGCCTCCCCAGTGGCTCTCATTATCACAGTCACTAGGAGAGGGAGTTATCCAGATCCTATCTAGTCAGTTTGTTCTTTAACCAACTGGAGGGAAAGAGACTCTTGGGGTTGACGTGCTGAGCTCAGCTTTATAGGGTTATTGAAGTGCCACTAAGCGCTCAGCTCATTCCTGTGAGCATCCACCAGCCTCCAGGGCAGAGTGCTGCCCGCTGGGATCAGCACAGCTGAGGCTCCCCTTGGCTACATGAAGAGCTTGAGCAGTAGTTAGAAGCTTCTCCCTCTGCCCATGCTTGCTTGATTGGGTCCCTGAAGCTTCCCCTAACACCCTCAGGCGTGAAGTTCCCTTTTTCCATGACTCCTCCACAGCAAGGAGCACAGAAAAACTGTAGACCTTGTAAAAGTAAGGTCCAAAGCATCCTCTGCTTCAGCTGTTTCCACCTAGGTGAATCCAACAGGAGCAATACCCACCACCCAGGTGCCATTCCTTACCCAGGCTCTTGTCTCTTGAACCATCTCAGCTCAGGAAGAAGCTAGAGGCCAGGGACTGATCTAAATGGGGTTCCTCGGCCAATGGGCAGAGGCTCCTGGTAGGGCTGATCAAGGCCATTAAGGTCAATTAATATCCCATGGAATTATTAGCTATGAGGCTTGATTAAACTGCTTAAGGCTTGAGAATTCACATGGAAGGAGACAGTGCAACCTCTCTGGGTTACCTGCTCCCCTGCCTGACTATCCTCACTGAAAAAGTTTTTGTACTTCACTCCCTGAGCATCGCGGTGACCCTCTGCTGAGCTTGGTTCCCGTTTCTTGCACTGGGACCCCCAAACTAGAGCCAGTTTTCCAGGTGTGCTGTAATAAGCACTGAGTAGAGGAGGATGTTTGTTTTGCTGGGTCTGCTGCAGTTCGTGCCTTCCAGGATCCTCCTTTGCTGCCAGGGCACATGGCTGGCTCATGTTCACTGGGGTCCCACTGCACCCTAGCATGTCTCTGTTGAACCTGCAACATGCACCCTTTTTTCTCTGCCTGGGGGAAGGAATGAAAACTTAATCCCTAAAATTTGAAGGGTGCTTAAATCAGTTGGAACAGACATGAAGCAGGACACAGGCACTGGTCTGCTCAGATCATCAGGCTCATGGAAAGATGGAAAGGTAACACTGCCCGAAAGTCCCTCTTTCTGTGCAGGCTCCTTTTTTCACAACCCGGGCCAGGGAGATCTTGGTTCCTGCTTCAATATCTTAGTTAGAGAAGTCAATATACATAAATATAAATGTATAAAGTGGATAATGGGTTCATTTGTTTTTTGGGAGCATTGTTGCTCATAGGGTTTTTTGTTTTGTTTTGTTCGTATCCTACATAGCACTAAGAAGTACTGATTCCTGCAATGTTTTTCCAAAATTTACTGCAGCAATCATGGCGCTTTTGCTGAAAATAGGCAGTGACAGCCCCTCAGAAGTGTGAAACTAGGGGAAAACTTTGTGTCAGGGAGAAGCTCAGATCAGAAGCGGTGTAATAGAAGTGCTTGGTAATACTGTTCTCTGCGGAACGTCCCTGCAGGCTCTGTTGATTTGGGAAACACTTTGATGTAGACACATCAGCATGTTAGGGGATGAGAAAGGAAGCACCAGTGGAAAAAAAAGCAAGTGGCTTTGCAATAGATATTGCTAAAGCTGAGGAAAGCAAAATCTATAGGAGTCTGTGGCTGAGGCTCCTGCTACCTCTGTGCTGTTCTGTCGCTGGTATGGGGCAGCTCTGGGGAGCTGCTGTAAGGATTTTACACGCGAAAAAGTAATGACCAGCCATGATGATCAGAGTAAAAACAGGGCAAAAAGAGACATCCTACCATGGGCCAGAAGGGCCTGTCCCACCCTCTCTTTTGTATCATCTGAGAAGTAGAGGAATCTCCGTGCTCAGACAGACAAATTGGTATGGGGACAATGGCACAGAAAGTGAATGGCAGCACTTCCCACTCGGTTCCATTAAATCTTTTTTTCATGGCATGAGCTGCCGTGCTGGGAAATTTAATCAACAGGAAACGTCTGGAACCTGCAAGTGATATGGCCAATACTACAGTGTTCCTTAAGGAGGTAAGGCTTGGAGAAGAGACATAACATTTCTAGTCATCGATGTGTGCACCCACATGTCCTCAGTCTACCCTATACTTCCAGCTACATCCAAACCCCTTTAACCAACCCTAATGGGTTCAGCAATACCCAGGAGCTCTGATGTCCAGGGCTCGTCTTACCCCTAACCCTTTGCTCTTTGCCAGTAAGGGAAAGATCTTCCTGGAAACCCTCTGATCCCCTTGCTCCAAAGCATCCAGCAGTGCTTCTGCTTGCACACCTTGCAGGGGAATCAGTCTCCTTCCGACTCAAGGCAAAATCCTCAGCCTTTAATATCAGGACTGAGATTCCATCTAATGGAAAGTGCATCGCCTTGCCTGGGTCAGCCAGGCCTCAGAAATCATCCCCAGAGGTCTTGTTCTCCTCTTGCCTCCTTGACATAAGAGTTATTTACGGAAGAGCTGTGAGGATCGTGCTCTTCAGCACTGAAGTGAAAATGAAAAAAGGAAAAAGAATCAAAACTGCATGTTTTCCCTTCAAAGTCCCAGAAGAGCTTAGCTTTCACAGTGAAAGGTGCAAAATAGAAGGAGGAAAGACAACCTTCTCATTCTCTTTCTCTCTCCTTGGGCTCTAAATCTGTCATAGGCCTTGCTACAATGGGCCAAGACTCAGTGGTCCAGCTTATTCCTGGGGGTTCAGCTTATTCTTGGGATCTTTCCTTGAGCACCTGGATGTGAAGGAGAGCCTTGACAGGCACTGAAGTTCCTGGAGTGGCCACAGCAGCAAGAACATGTGAAAGAGCATGAGATAGGGATGGGGATAGGGCCTCTTTGAAGGGAGTGGTGGGGAGGTGCAAGGATGCTGTGGTAAGGGTGGTGGAACTGATTGGGATGCTGAGGTGTCTTGTACAGCAAGGTGCCCTTGGCTGCTTTCCCCCCAGAAGGATCTGCATCCTGCATTCAGCAGAAGACACTTGAGGCTTAAGCTCAAAACAGTTAAAAGATCAAAGCTGGTCTGCAAGCCTTCATCCCAGCAGGCAGCGAGAAGCGGCGGCAGACAAAGCAGCGGCAGATGCAGTAACCTTTACATCCTGGGCACAAGGAAGCTGGAAGTAAAATGCCAGCCTCATCAGGCTGCTTTGCATTCAGATCCACTGCTTGCTCCTGCTGCTGCTCTTCAGAGGTACCAAGAGCCTGCTCCAGCCTTGATCTGCTCCTGCTATTTGTTTCAATGGGTTTATTTTTAGATTCATGGAAAGGAAGAAAATAATAAATAAATTACCTCCTATCCTCATTCCCAGCATCTCAGATCCTGACGAACTCCTTGCAAACCATCAACTCTGCAGGTAAAGGAGATTGTCTCCATAGCACCTCCTTGCAGGACCCCTCCTGCTCCTTGATTTCAGCCCCCAGCCAATTCTCCAACAGTAGCTCCATGACGGGAATACAAGGACTCTTGGGTCAGTGGCCACTCTCCTACTTCAGCTCACACTGCTGAGTTCAGACCGTCTCAGGATGGAGTTGACCTGCTGCCTAGAGAGCTGCTGTGCCTCTTGCAGCAAGGTGCATCGAAAAGGAACTGACAGAGGACCCGGTGATTTAAAAAGTGGAGGGCAATCCATGACAAATGTTGTCCTACATATTCCATCTCTATCTAGAGTTTAAGACCTGTCATGCTGGTTAGAAAGTCCATATGTTTTCCTCAAGAAACAGGGAAGGGTAAACCTATTTTCTGGTCAAAAAGCATTGCAGCCTTGAGACTAAACTTTGCTTCTTCATTCTAATGTTTTGTCTGCATCATTTCCATCTTACATCTCCCAGTTGCTTCCTCCCCATGTCCCTTATAACATCAGAGGGTGCTGTGTCTGTTAAGTTGGTAGAGGCTGATGATCGTCCATCAGGACTTGGGTAATCCTCTGCAGAAAATCTGCATCCCCAAAATAGTTAGAAATTTGATTCCATTCCAGTCAAACCATAACCACTGTCATCTGCTTGCTTTTTTTTTTTTTTTTTTTAATCAGGATCCAACTTTTTGCAGACTGCAGTTAAAAAAAAAAGATAGAGAAAGGAACAGTCTGTCTCTGCTCCTTGGCCTGTAGGAAATAAAGGACAAGGTCCTCTCCATCACCTCCCAGGCAGATCTCTGCACTGCAGCTCCGGATTGCATTATTCCTGTAATCATTCAAGAAATGCAGAGGAAGCACAGAATATGCAGCACTGAGCTGGGCTGCCAGGCAGGGTTACTCAGCATGAACAGCCCCTCTCCTCCTCGAGCCTCTGAGACCCAGTGTTTGTTGCAAGGAGCCTGTGCAGAGCCGCGAAGCTGCAGAGCAGAATCACAGCCGTTCCGCAGGGACAAATTAAATGCCCCAGGAGCAGATCCCATCCATCCTCACTGAATAAACATGCCTGGGAAGATTTCTATTCAAAACAAAACTTTAATCTCAATCAGCCTCAAGGTGTTAGTCGCATATATTTGGATGCTGCCAATGTAATGAATAATAATCGGTTCAACAACGGCTGTAATTAGGGCTCATCTTACTGGGGAGCAGGAACACGGGGTGGCCAGCTGCATCAGTGGCAAGTGTGAAACTGGGATTTGACAGGGGTCGGTCTTTGTGCTCAGTGGAGAGACCTTCCTTAGTCCAAGTGACCAGGCAATGTGTCTCTGGACTCAGCAACCAGCCAAGTCTGTGTGAGCCCTTGGCCCAGAGCTGGTGGCAGAAGGGCAGCGTGTGGACCTTGCCTCCCAGGGAGCTCGGTGACTGCTTTCGTGAGCAGAAAGGAAAGTTGCTTCAAAGAAGGGAGTGAGGTTCATAAATCAGAGACTGCGGATTGCACAGATGACATTTACTGCTCCCCCAGCACCGGTGCGCTGCCGTGGAACAACTGCAGAGCCCTTGCTCAGCTCGGCTCCGCTCCCAGAGCATTGCCCATCCTCCTGGACCCTTCCTGCTGCCACTATCCATCCAAAATGTCCTCTTCTAGAAGGGGAAATGCTGCCTTATCCTGTTGCCCTGACCTTGCCCAGTGCAGCACCAGAAAGTTGTGCCCAGCACCTTCCTTCACTCATCTGCTCCTTCACCTCTTGTGAAGGTGATGGAGCTGAAGGGACCTCATGAAGGACTCCTGCAGGTGAATCTATAAATGACTGCTCTAAATTGAAGCAGGAGAAATGCTTCAATTTATAAGTCTATAAGCTCTTGACAGATCCCTATCTCCCCAAGAGAGCAGAACTCTAATCATGTCAAGCCCACCCAGCAGATATTTTCTTAGATTTAATAACTTCAAGGAATACCAGTTAACCCTGGGCCACATCTGCAGTGCCCTTTATCTTTTTTACATCTTTGACAACATCAGACATGTTGCAAGCCTTTCTCACAGTAAAAAAATTCTCTGCCTTATCACCATATTGCCTATCTTCTGCTAAAATAACGTCATTTTCCCCATCATGCCATCTGGGAATATCTGACCATGAAGGAAGAATTTAGGACAAGAAATCCCTATTCCTCTGCAGCTGTTCTGGAGACTGAAAGGTCTGGCTTTTAGGACACCTTCCTCTTCCAGGTTAATACCATTTTTTCAGCAGGAAGGTGTGGACACATTACCCTGGTACCAAGAGGAGTCATGTAGCATGTCCTGACATGAGCCAGTTTTCTGCAACCTGAACCCTTTAACTGAGGTTTTCCTGGCTCCTTGACATTATCCAGAGTACAAAATAGTTCTACTTGCTGCACCTTTGATGGCACCAGTTCTTGCAAAGGACTGCAGTGCACTGCTCTCTCATTTGACAGGGGCTTCAAATGCTCAGGTGCACCCCCTGCTTCCTATCAGTGGGGGCCATCAACGGGAGGACCAGCATGTATAAAGCAGTGGGAGACCCCCAGTCCCTTGAGTCCTCCACAGAAGGGCAGTGTATGTTGAGCTGTATGCAACGTACATGTTTCTGTCTGTGCTGTGAAGCCTAGTCCTCTACTCCCTTTTACAAAGAAATGCTAAGAAGCGGAGCCCTTCATAAAGACTCATCCATGATGGAAACAGAATAAATGAAGCAGAATTGCCTTAAATGATAATCAGTGTTTTTGTAGCAGTGTCTGCTGCATTGTATCTCATCTGTGTGTACTGCAGAAGCAGCAGGACAGACGTCCTGTGCATAATTGAGCTCTGCTGAGAGCAGTTGAGACACGGAAAGGTTTTGATTTTCCACTCTGCTGGCACCCCACTGGAAAGGCCTCCTTGGAAAGCTGCCAGGGCTCTTGCTGCAATTAACCCTGCCAAAGGCATCTGCAGGCAGGAAATCCCTGAGGAATCTGCACTGGGAGACTGTGAGTCCAGGCATAGTGAGAACAGGGCCACAACCATTAGCACTGTTTTTTTCTGAGGTCTCTGTGGATAAGAAAGTAGATCAGCATTCATGAACTCACTATAAGAAGCCCAGGTGGCTCAGGAAATAAGTGGGTGCTGCCAAATGAAAGGCAGGACAGGGTTGCAGAAAGGAAGCTGGATAGCAAGGAAGGAAAAGCACCTTGAGCCACAAACTCCTCTTCCCAGGTAAGCGATGAACTTTTATACCTTCCACTCACTCAGGCAAGTTAACTTTTAAAAGGTTATTACCAGGAGAAAAGAATAAAAGAATCAGCATGATGGTCCCTACTCCTCCATCATGCTGTTCAACCAGTGCACCATATCTTGTCCACACTCAGGTTTTCTCCTTGGGGTACATTTAGGTCTGGACAATGAAAATCAATGGACAGTTCAAGTCAGGCAAGCAGGAGACTCCTCAGCCAGACCACAGGAGCAGAGAGAAGACTTGAGATGCTTGAGTGGAGCTTAGGGGTGGGTGCTGTTTGGAGACAGCGGAAGAGTGAAATCATCGGGTCAATCGGGAGCCTGTTGCAAGGCCTGGTCTGAAACTCTGTGCTGAGATTTCTGATGCTCTATGGGGCCCTTTAAAACAACAACAGGCTGAGCATATGTAAACTTAAAGGAAGAAAATGTTGCCTGAGAGTCAGCAAATCCTAAAGTACCTAAGAAAAGGTCAGACAGGACCACTTGGAGAAATGTCAACAGGAGATATTCTGACATTGCAGAAGGTTTTCCCCTCACGTTTTTGACTAAAGCTATCTGTCAGACATGGCCTCAGTTTGTAGATTCCATAGTCTTGCTCCGCTGCCTTTACATATTAGACACAATTCCCAGCATCCAGAAATATCACTCAGCTCTGAGGAGCAGCAAAGTATGGTAGGAACCTGTACTTTGTGTCCTTGGATTCTGATTCCAGGCCTCTCTGCTCTGCTCCCAGGTCTCCAGATGGAGCCATCTGGGCCCTCCTTTCAGTCAATTCTCCTACCATGCCAAAAGATTCTGAGAGCTCTCCCTGAGGTGCTTTTTACTTTTGATATTGTTCTGGTGCAGGAAAGAGTCTTTGAGAGATGTATGTTACAATATTCAGAACCTTCAAAATAGCTCAGTGCAGAGACCATTCAGTGAGCTCCTTTACATCACTGCAGCATCCTGGAGAAGTGGAGTGTGATGGCTTTCCCGATGCCCAGTGCTCTCAGCAGGATCTACCTTCGAGGAGACGCATTACCTGCCTAAGACATATTACCTACGCACACACTGCCAGGACAGCCAGGGACTGCACGCAGGATGGGACAGCTCAAGGGGAAGAGCACTGTCCCATGCCACCTCTGGCCAGGTCCACTGGCGCTTTCCCCAGAGCACATGGCACGTATTGCTCACTGACCCACAGTGGATTGCAAGGCTTTGAGTTTTCAGGAAAAGGCAATGCACTACAGCACACCAGCGAGGCAGCTCCCTACTGAAAATCGCTCCTTGTTGTCCCATCTGCTCAGCATTGCCTTGGCTTTGGCAGAGAGCGCAGTCTTTGAAAGCAGTTCTGAGAAAGATGGGCACAGGAGGTGAGTAAAGGTAAAAACAAGCAACAGCATCTTGGGAACAGTTGGTTGCTTCTGCACTTAGAATCGAGCAGTGATGGAGAACTTACAGCTGTTTTCCTGATGTAAGCAATTAGCCTAATTTAGTATGAACTCAGATATCAGCAAAAAAAAATCTAATTATGCGTCAGGCTCATTGATTACTTTAAATAGCAATATAAAAATTTGGCCCATTGCATAAAAATTGAAGTGTTTCCACTTTGCTTCCCCAGTTAGCTTGTACTGATGAGAGTGTGCTGTTGTGCTGAGGACACTTTGTGGTTTGTTTTATATTAAAAGTATAATTTCTTTTTTTGACAGGACATAATAAAGGCAATTCCCTACCTATTTGGTTCAAACACATTAATTTCCAGGAGGATTACCCAGGAATTACAACATTTGCAGCAATTTTATCCCCTGTGCTGGCAGCATCTCTGGTTGAGATGCTGTCGGGAAGTGCAGCTGCAGGGAACTGTGGCCACCACATGTGCCAGCTAAGGGAGAACACGAAGCAACAGTGACAGGATGTCACTGTTGTCCAGGCCCCCTTCCCAGCTGCTCCCTGCCTGCCAGCAGCCTGCCAGGGGCCACCAGGGCTGTGTCACGGCAACCCTGGGCACACAGCTTTCTGTGGCAAATGTGCCAGGCTCCATTCCTAGTTTTTGTTGCTGACAAATCCCAGCATTGAAGCCGGTGTTCCTGTAGTGGCTCCTGGGAAGATGTGGAGCATCTTGCTACCACTCTGAGCACACGAGTCCTGCTCACTGCCACGTGCACTTTGCTCAGGTACAGTGCAGCCTGAGACCAGAGACAGGGGCTTCCAAGAGCATTTGAGCTGGTGACACTGGATACCAGTGTCCCAGCACCTCTTGCAGGGGCCACTCCTTGAATAGCCTTTAGAGTGGGTTAGGACATCACATCTTTGCTCTTGGCACAGAGCATCCTATGACATTAGATCCCCATCCTGCTCACAGCTGCAGTGTCCTGTAGCTACGTCCTTCAGGAATTAGGAAGCCTTTATCTCAGCAATTTGTTTAATCAAGGGTGTCCAAAGAAGAGTTCGCTGGTTGCCTTAGGAAGCACCAAGCTGCAGCAAAAGCCACGTTTCTCCTGTGCTGTGAGTTTACTTCCATGGATGCTGCAGGGAACTGGAACTGAACAAAGTGGATCTCAGGGAGACAAATCTAAGCCTAAAATGGATGTGAGGGGATGGACAACAGCAAAAAAGACTCCAGTCACCCCTGACATTTACTAAGCTTATCTTTGGGCAGGATGATTAAGCTTCTTGTATTTGTGAACAGCAAAATTATCAGCAGATGAAGTGACATACACTCCTGTATTCACTAATAGTTGGTTGTGTCCCCAGAAGGAAGAAAAAAAAAAGCTTTTCAATTACATCAGCTGCTGAATGAGGTTAGTAATTATTCACAGCCCTGAAATAATACATGACCATGGTCAGGTAGCAGCTATCCATAAAGGCATGGACACAAGCATGGGCTATTATCAGGACGTCTGCTCTCCTCGGGAAGCTCATTTCCATATGGAACTGCACCTTGTGCAATATATTTCCAAGAATGATTGCTTAATGCCTTAGCTTCAGGGAACAGGACCAAAAAAGAGTGAGTAAAAGCTATTGATCTGGCTTTAAGCAGAGCTGTACCTATTCATCTGGAGACACTATTCACCGGGGGATTTGACAAGACTAGGAGGTCTCCAGCACCTGGTGGCATTCTTTAATCTCCTGGGCAAAGCCTGAGGCAGATGAAGCTGCTTTCATGCTTAATCTCATGGGGAAGCCCAGAGGTGCTCTCAGATCACCAGGTCCCAGAGACATCTCCATGCGGGTCAGCCTGGGAGGAGGTAGGACACACACCCAGGGCTGCTGCCAGAGAGAGAGGAGGGAGCAGAGCTCACTGCTGTTCTGAGGTCTGGCCGTGACTTTCCAAGCCAGCACTGCTGTCCTCAGTCACAGTGATATCTGCACTGCTTGGTTACAGGGACAGAGCTGAAATTTCCATGTTCATTTTTACCCCTATTCCTTTTTCTTTTCAACTAGCTAGGGGAGGACTGTCTGCTCAGGACAGCTGAAAGTTTGTGGAGCCATCTCTCTGAGGTTTTTTTTTTTTTTTAGTCAGAATCAGATGGGCAGCAATAGAAAACTAGCACAAGCCACTGAATGATTTGTTTTCTAAGAAAGAATCCTGGACATTTTTCCCTGCTACTGTTCCCTTTGGCAGAAACTCGCCTTTCAGGAATGTGACTCATCACTTTTTAGCTTGGGTCATGTCCTTGCTCTCTCATCCCCCAACACAACCTGACTTTTCCTGTCTCTTTAACCATCATCCTAAGGGCAATATTCCCAGGCATCTTCAGGTCCAGGCACTGAAGCAATCTCAGGGCCAATAACCATGTTCACTCAGCATGCATGTTCATCAGCTTCCACCTAAATTGATAGGATTTTGTAATCATACACCAGAAACACACATTTTAGCCTATGTGTTCAGGGAGTACGGCCAGAGTTATAATGTAGGACATCCGCTTTTGTTGATGGCAGATAAACCACATATTAGAAATACATATATTTAAGAAAAGGCATTTTGATTTTGCACACAGGTCCCACGCCTGGGGAAATGGCTTATGCGGATCTCCTGTTCCTTTGACTCTCAGAACATTCATCTCTCCTGAAATCAAAAGCACAGATGTCACTAGCAAGATTAAAAACCTTAAAGGATGGAAAACAGACAATCTACCTGGGTAATACATTCAAAAGCTTAATCATCTTGTGAAAAAAATCTCCTTAAAGCCTGCCAGCATCCCTCTTGTTTCAGCTTGGCCCTATTGTCTTGTCCTGCCACTCTGCACCTCCACACAGGACCTGCCTCTGTCCCCCTGAATACCTCCTCCTAGGTCCATGTTCACCTCACTGTCCACTGGAGCTCCAGGGCCTGGTGAACACTGCTGCTCCCCAGCCCTTCACTTCCCATTCTATGTTGCTCTTAGGAGTTTGTTTATCCCAGGAGAGGGACTTTGTGTTTGTCTTTACTCCACATTTACAGGGTCATTCAGGTAGACTTCAGGTGCCTTCTTCAAAGTATGGATGCATTTCCAGGCCTGAAACAGTCCCTTTCCAGAGATTAGATGTACATTCATCATGCATTTTTCATGAGATCTATCTATATTCATTAATTGGTTAAGATGTCCTAGTTGCTGAAGAGCGGAGGGCTCAAGGGATTTGCCAGGGACTCTTTAGCTTCAAAGTCTTTGGTTTCCCTCCTGGCTCTGTGATGGCTCTGAGAGGGATGGGTAGCATGAAACACATTGTCTGCTTTTACTTCTTCCTAATAAACACCCTTCCCCTGAGAGAGGAAGATCTGAATGGCCCATAAGAGACCAACCACGGCCCCTTAATACAATCGCCCTGCAATAAACCTGGGGTTGGTGGTAAATGCTGTGTTCTGCGCATCCAGTCGAGTCTTTTAAACTTTTTTTTTTTTAATAATTTCTTCCTTTTTTCCTGTTTTCTTTTGTTCTGTTTTATTCCTTTCTAAATCAGAAAAACAGGTAGAGTTTTATTCCCCGAAGTATGAAGCTGCCAGTGGGATCCACCGGAGCGTTCCCCAGGGTCATTTGAAGAACTTCCTTTGCTGCTAGGGTGGCAGAGCATGGGAACAGGGTGCCCAGAGAGGCTGTGGAGTCTCCTTCTTTGGAGATATTCAAACCCCATCTGGATGGAATCCTGCCTAGGTGAACCTGCTTGAGCAGAAGAATTGGAATAGATGATAGATGAGGTCCTCTCAAACCTCAACCATTCTGTGCTTCTGTTGGGTATTTTTGGGGAGTTCAAACTCCCTTAAATGAGCAATGTCGATGCAAGGCCAATCTGCTGGATATTTGTGTTGTATTGTAGGACAATCACTGTGGTTGTTTGGAGATAGTGAACCACACTCTTAATAAATAGCAATATGGTATTCCCAAAACACACAGCAGCTCGTTCCTTAGGAATGAACCAGCGCTACTAGGAAAATGTGCAGGTCACTGACACCAGAATGAAAGGTAGGTCAGTGATTTTCTTTATTGCAAATAAAATAGGCAAGTTGTTGACCGAAAGGAGAGAAATTTCTACCAAATGTTATAAGAATAGGTAAAAGTCTTTTTAAAAAGAAATTATTAAAAATTAAGCTGTTTTCCCTTTAGCTGTTGTGTTTGATGGTAGTGTTTGCAATGCAATTTCTTTGATTGTTGCCCAGTTAGCAGGCTGTGAACACAGCAGCCAAGATGCCCAGTCAGAATAATTTCCCTGCGTCTCCCTTCTGTGTGTGTGTTTGTGTCAAGGAAACTCAAAACCCATTTTCCTTCTGACTAGACAAGTCTCTTATGCAGCAGCAGCGTGGAAAAAAATCTAAATCAATTAAGAAATAATGAAGCCGTCAGGCTGTGAGCATCGGAGCTCCCCAAGGCCTGGCAGGCCCTGGGGCAGACTGATATTTGTGGGGTCTCCTGTGACTTCCGCTGATGGGCCGCTGCTTGGCCCCAGGCTCCTCACTCATGTAAGAGAATAATGTGGTTTATTTCTTACCTAATAATTACTTTTCTCCCATCTCGTATGGATGTGCAGAGCCCAAGTGAGCTCTGTTTCTGCTCCCAGCTTTTCCCTCTGTGGCTGGCCTAGAAATACCTACAGAGGCAGGGGCTGGAATAAGAGGTTTATTGGTGTGAGTGGAGAATGGCTGAGTTATTCATGAGCAAAGCCAAAAGCCTCAATTCTGCTGACTTGAATGGGAATTTTGCTGGCAGCACGGTTGTGGGGGTTGGCTTGCAGGCTGTGAAGCGCTCACAGAGTGCTCTAAGAGGTGGAATCATATCTACGCGTTATTACTAACTAACGCATATTAAAAAGATGAGTTTACAGGCTGGTTCTGCACAGATTATTCATTCATTTGTGCTCTGAGATCCTCCTCAAAGATAGCAGTGGTATTTGTGCTGACACTCCAGCGCCTTCCTCTCTCCCCACTTTCCTGACCTTGCTGCGGGCTGGACCCACCTTCACCTATGCACTGGGCAGAGATCCTTCTTGCTTTTGCTTTTCACCTGCAGCAGCCAGCCTAGGCTGTGAGGTTCTTTCAGCTCCACAGATTGATTGAATACCCAGTGGAGAGGATGATGAGGCTTTGGAGGAGAATAAGGGGGAGTGGAGCATGCAGACTCCATAGGCTTTGATGGCTTTGGGTTCAGTCCTGGGGTTTGGATGGTTTTGTGGGGAGCCAAAATGCAGTGCTATGCCCTGCGGGTTGCTTTCTCCTTCTTACTTGTCACAAGACCCATGGGAGAGTGAGGACCCCCCATGTGAGGCATGGACTCCCATCATGTCCCAGACATCACAGAGCAGAGGACGCTCCTGCTTGCAACAGCTCAGGGACGTGTGGAGCCTGCTCTCCGCTGCTGCGGTGGAGCTGTTTGTCTCATGCTCCTGCAAGCACGAAATTCAATGTGGCAGCTTGAAAGGCACCAGCGGGAGGGGACCTCCTGCCCTCCCTTCCTCTGCCCACCACCTCTTTTAGAAGGCCAGAAGAGCAGGCACCTGT
Source organism: Crypturellus undulatus (assembly GCA_013389825.1). Lineage (NCBI taxonomy): Eukaryota > Metazoa > Chordata > Aves > Tinamiformes > Tinamidae > Crypturellus > Crypturellus undulatus. The sequence continues at coordinate 73,721 of VWPW01000724.1, forward strand.
GTCCCTGCTCCCTCTGGCCATGCCTCATTTTGCTGTTCAATTACACAGCCCCTGGCCTGGCACTGCTCCCTCCTGGCTTGCTGCAGCGCAGTCTTCATTTTGAGTGCTAAGTTGGACTGAGTGACAGAACACAACAAGTGCTGTCAGCAAATCATGCTCCTTCTTAAAACTTCTTAGAAAAGATTCCTACAGATCCGGCCAGGTTTAATTGCTGGCCCTACAGGGAGGTCAACACACTGTTGTCCACCGTGGGACTTTGCCCTCTCATCACGGGAGTGAATTCCCATGGTTTGTGAGGATCTGGGATCGAACAGGAGCCTGACAGCTTCCTCCTTTGAGGTCCAATTCATGCTAGCATAACCCATCCTGGGACCCTTCTAGGCCTCATCTCTAATCATAGTCACAAACCATAGTGTCCCAACCCTAACCAGGGGACTTCTGCAGGTTCCTAGACCCAGATGAGGTACTTCTACAGGGCCAAAGCCAAGCATTAGCCTTTGAGGCCACTGCATGTATCACTATAACGCTTGTCAGAGGTTACCTAAAACCTGACCTAGGCTCAGTCTAATGCGTCCTGGGTGGTACCATTTCAAGCATTCAAAGAAAATTCCCTTGGAGTTTCTGTGCTTGGCAGTATCTTTTCTGTAAGTTGCAGATTTGCAGTTCAATTCATTATAACCAGGCCTTTCTGTTGTTGCTTCCAATCTCCAGAGACGGATGGCCCAGGGCCATCATTAGGAAAAATGATCTGGTAAGCACCACCGGCCAATGTTTCGATAGAGATGTGCAGAGAAGACCACAAGTGGCTCTTCAAAATGCAATTAGTGCTTGATTTTCCTGTAACATCGCTCACCTCAAAGAATCCCAAGGTCTAGCTATTATTTGGCAGGTAACTGCATGTTCTGTCAAGATATGGATCTTTCCAAGAATCGTCATTGAAATCTACACATCCTTTACAGAATGCAAGAGCAATACAATGGCCAGAGCTGATGCTGCAAAGAAATCGATCCTGCTTGAGTGTGCGAGGGGCAGAAGGAGGTCCTGGATCACCTTTCCAAGAGCCTTAAGAGCACAGAGGAACACAGTGGGATTGCACTGCCTACATAAGAGGCTACTCTGGCCAGATGTACAGGGAAAACACGGGCTGGGAAGCACTAGGGAGGAAAATGATCAGGATGGCTTTATTCTGACCATGTACAAAATTCCTACACCGCATGCTCTACCCATGGGATCAGCTCCCATCCCTAGTGGGAAGATGCACTGGTTCTATTTTTATCTTCAGGAGTGGCTGGATTAAACCAATGGAAAAAATGTACCATGAAAATCTCTCTCTCTTCATACACTATTTAGGGAGCTAGGACTGCTAGGACCTTTTTTCCAACTGCTGGAGACTTTGCTGATGGGGGATATGCATGGGGAGCAGAAGGATCACAGCAATTCTGCTCAAATGCCACCTCACTGTCCTGTGTCAGGACAGCCCCTATTTTTGCTGTTCAGAGATGCCTGGATATCTTGTAGCTCCCAGGGAGATCCCTTTGGTTTCCTTTGGGTTCAGTCTGGGGGAGACTGTGCTCTGGATAATCCCCCTGGGTCCAGGTGGATTGGGGTGGTCCGGATACTGGCCTGAGCACAGCAGCATCTGGATATGCCCAGTAGTTTTTCTAAAAAGGTTTCACATGAGCTCTTTTCATTCACCAGAAAGTGAGGTCTTTTCTGAAATACCTCTAAATATTCCATCTTGGGCCCTTTAAAATTGTAGCTCTTGAAGGCAACAGTTAATCTGTAAATGGTGCCCTCATATTTTCTCCTACTTAGATCTTTGGGAGAGATCCTGCTGTTATCTTTACCAGAACTGAACTTGGGATTTTCCTAGTGATGCCTGGCTTGAGGCTGGAGCAAGAGAGTTTGACCACTGTGCCTTATGGACCTGATCGCTTTGCTAAAGGGCGGGAAACTGCTCATTTCCATTTACATATATTAATGCCATGATGAGCTGCAGACTCTTTTCCTTTTCGTTTTCTCCCCTGTTCTTCATTTTTTTAGCTGAAGTGGGAAGCTGTCTCCTTGGATTACATGTGTCGTCGCTACATGGCGCTGGGCGTTTAGCAGTCATACACTGAGAGCCTTTTATGCATTATCTGGCTTTGCTCCCAGGTTGTGGTCAGCGTCTAAAGGTCAGGAAGGAGGTGTCTTCCTTTCCCCTCTTCTCCAAGCTGCAGTTGTGGGGCATCAGTTATCATGAACCCTAACATTCAAATACACAAAGAGAAATAATATCAACACAATCCACTGCACACTGCCTTTTCAGGAGATTTTGGTTTCAAAGACATTCCTCTGCTGTCAGAAAAAAAATATACTATAAAAACAAGAGATGCTTCCAGTTTGTGAACATTCAGTTCTTGCTTGCTGGATTTTTACTGTGCCTTGATTTTATCCAGGTCCGCAGGGTGTCTGCAGAAGCAGATGTTAAGAGAGCAGCAAGTGTCTCTGACAGACATGTGGTGGGGGACTGCCTGGAGGTGTTATCTTTTCTGCATTCTTTTATACTTCTCCTCACCAGGTTTTCTCCATTCTCCTTCCCAGAAATGCAAACTTTGGTTACACCACAAGGTCTGGCAATCGTTTTGAAAAGATTCAAGGTTTTGAATCTAGCTAGCTGTCCACTAGCCCCATACATCAGTAGAGGCTAGGGCTGACCTGCTGGGAAGCAGATCTGTAGAGAAGAACCTTGTGGCCAAGAGGACCATAAACCACGAATGTGCCCTTGTGGCCAAAGAGGCCAATGACATTCTGGACTGCATTAGGAGGAGTGTTGCCGACGGGTCATGGGAGATGATCCTGCACCTCTATTCAGTACTGGGCTACCCAGTACAAAAGGCATGGAGATACCGCAGGGAGTCCAGTAAAAGGCTGCTGAGGTGAATGAGAGGGCTGGAACATCCCTCCTTTAGGGAGAGGCTGAGAGAGCCTCCCCACCTGGTACTGTCTAGGGAAGAGAAGGCTCTGGGGGGATCATAGAATCACAGAATGCCTAAGGTTGGAAGGGACCTCTAGAGGTCATCTAGTCCAAACCCCCTGCACACGCAGGACCACCTAGAGCATGTGGCACAGGACTGCATCCAAGCGGGTCTTGAAGATCTCCAGAGAAGGAGACTCCACAACCTCTCTGGGCAGCCTGTTCCAGTGCTCTGGCACCCTCACTGTCAGAATTTTTTTCCTTGAGTTCCTGTGAAACTTTTGGTGCTTAAGTTTGTGGCCATTTCCTCTGGTTCTGTCAGTGGCCACTACTGAAAAGAGGCCAGCCCCATCCTCCTCACTGCCTCCCTTGAGGCACTTATAGACACAGATCAGGTCCCCTCTCAGCCTCCTCTTCTCCAGGCTGAACAGGCCCAGCTCCCTCAGCCTCTCCTCATAGGGCAGATGTTCCAGGCCCCTGATCATCCTCGTGGCCCTGCGCTGGACTCTCTCCAGCAGCTCCACATCCCTCTTGTACTGTGGGGCCCAGAACTGGACACAGTACTCCAGATGTGGCCTCACCAGGGCTGAGTAGAGGGGCAGGATCACCTCCCTCGACCTGCTGGAGACACTCCTCTTGATGCATCCCAGGACCCCATTGGCCTTCTTGGCCACGAGGGCACACTGCTGCCTCATGGTCAACCTGTCGTCCACCATGATCCCCAGGTCCTTCCTGGCAAAGCTACTCTCCAGTAGATCGGTCCCCAGCCTGTACTGATGTCTAGGGTTGTTTCTCCCCAGGTGCAGGACCTGACAACAGGGATGTTGTCAATGTGTGTATATCTGAAGGGGTGGTGTAAAGAAGATGGAACAAAATTCTTTCAAGAGATGCCCAGTGTGGTCTGGACACACAGTTGTGGTTTGCAGCCACAACACTGTGGTCTAGAAAGATTTGGGAGGGGCTCGACATTGGCAGCCCAGAGTTCCCTGGAGCCCTTGTCCATTCTCTTTTGCAGCATGCCGGAGAAAAACAGCACAAGCAGAGATAATAGCATGACCTTGAATGTTTTGGTTATTTTTTCCCCCTGAACTTGCTCATGTTGGTACTCCTGAAATCCAGAGCTAATATTCCCAGTTCATCTTGCTTTCTGTCTGGGTCATTCTTGCAAAGAAGACATTTATCTTCTTCTAAACAAGAATCTCTGTCTCTTTTCCCCTTCTGCCTAAGAGTTACGCCATGGGGCTTCTCTTTTGCTCCTCCTTCCACCATCTGCTCTGTCCCTTTGCCATTGCTTCTTCCTTCCAAAAACTTGAAAGAAAACTGAGGATTTTTGGCTCCACAACGCCTCCCTGGCACACTCTGGGTTTCTCTGAGCACAACCAGTGTTCAGCACTCTGGGTCAGAGATTTTCTCTTTTTCAGAATTTACCCAATCAGCTTCAGAGTTTCTGTTTTACAAAAAGTTTCCATATTTCACCTTTCATCCTGATTCTGCAGAAAACTAAACGTGAAAATACCCTAATTTCCCAGGAGACAGAAATTCCACTTTTCTACTCATCCTTTAGTTCAATGGCTTCAGGGATAATATAGAGCTCCGGGGGGTTATTTTTGGAAATGCTTGTCTCCTGGCCTCAGTTTTCCTGCCAAACAGGCAGTTCTTTATCCCCTTTGTGCTTTGGCTTCTCTGGAGGATGGGAGTGAGCTGTCAGTTTGGGAAGTTGCCACCGAGGCTTAAATTTCTTTATGAATCTGCTCCCATTGCCATCTGTGTAAAGCTGGAGCCCAAAGCCAAAGGAGTGACTCCAGGCCTGTGTAAATGTATCTGAAAACAGAAATCAGGGATGCAAGCATAAATAGATCCCAGTATTCTCAAAAAATAAATGGAGTTATAATAAACTCTAGAATTGCTTCAAGTGATTAAAACTGAACAGTTTGTGTAGTTCTAAATTCTCCTCAGTCTGCTGTCTTCAGTATATTTTGCTAGTCATTCATCCTGGCTGTGGAAATTGATATCATCTGTAGCTCTGTGTTGCAAATACTGCGATTATTTCAGCCTCTGACACTGCAGGGGAAAATGTTGAAGCAAAGCATCTTTCTCACTGCATTTCAAAAGAAATTTCATTCATAAAAATGTAGTTGCAAGAGAATATATCCATGGTTGCTGGCTCTTTATATTTGGATAATAGTAACTGGACGGTGTTTTTTCAAGGCATTGCAGGAAGATTGGGGTCTTTCTTCAACATACTCAAACTTTTCCCCCAAGAAGACAAAGAACATAGAAACAGAAAGAGAACAGAAAGAGAAGCCAAAAGGCTTTGCCTTCACTTGAAGTGATTATCATGATTTACTGAACCAAGAAGTAAGCATCGATCGAGGCGAAGCTACGGCCAACATTTACTTGTAAGAAAAATTAATTTCTTTTCAGAAACCAAGAAGTCAATATACATGCAGTTGTTTGACCTCCTCTCATAAACCCACAGTCTGTCTTGACTGAGTTTTGGCATAAGAATCAGCATGAAGATATGGATTTTTTTTTTCAGGAGACCAGATAAGTTTCTGTTGGTGCAAGCTTGATCTCAACTGAGTTTTTCCCATCTTCTCTTTAATTTATCTTTGGATTCCTCTACTGAGCTGTTGCACCATGGGTGGTTACTGATGGTGGAGTCCATAAACCACCTATTGAATCAGCTGTACTGGTGGCCAGCAGAGCTGCTTTTATGGCTCTGTTCACATCTCTGGTGTTTCAGCTGACCACAGCTGTGTCAGTAAAACAAGGTCTGCCACCAGCTCGTCCCAAAGGTACCATGTACCTTGGGGTGAGCAGGTGCTCTCTGCTCGCTGATCAGGCTGATTGGCAGTCTGTACACCTCACACTCTTGGCTTTCTGCATCTGTTGCTTGGTAGCACTTTCAAAGAACAATGTTTAAAAATATATAACACAAAAAGCCAAAGTAGAAAACATACAAAGAAAAAGAACAAACAAGCTAGATATCTGACTGTAGAGACAGGCATCCAGACTGACATCCAGACATAACCATGTGTCATCTCCTGTTTTGGGGCTGAGTAAAGGGCAGACAAATATATGCCCAAATATATGCTTGACATGGGAGAATTTGAAAAGCTCACTGTATTACAGTTTCCTAAAAGGATCAAAATATTATGATTACGACACCTGTTTCAGTGCAGCTTCTCTGCAGTCCAGCAGGATGCTGAAGGTATTGCAGATGCCAAGTGCTCTTGTGCGGACAATATGTGGACAGCGAGAAGCTGTTGCCTACAACAACTACACTGGGCTACCAAAATGCCTCGCTCCCTGCATCTCACTCTTCACTAGGTCCTGGTGGCCACATCTCCATGGTGTGTTGAAGAGCACAAGGAAGTGTGCAAAGGCTCTGATTCACCACCTTTCTGTTCATGCTGTTGATTGTTTCTCTCCTTGTTCATCAGGTTCAAAGCACCCACTGGAAAGATCTGACTATCTGATCCTACCAAAGCCCAGAAACCTTCCTGATCTTAAGGCATTTAACATCCTCTGTCTCTCTCTCTCTTTTTTTTCTTTTTCTCTAGGAAGCTCTGAAAGACCATCTAACGTCGTGTCAAAGGTTTTCAAGGTAGGTAATGTGAAGGTGAATGTGTTGTGTACTTGGAGAGACCTCGCATGCTGCTCCACACCCTCTGCTACTCAAGTCCCACTGCAGGAAAAACCCTGCAATGTCACTTCTACAGAAAAAAAGAAACTAAACTGTTTCCCCAATGCCCAAAGCTGAGTCTTCACTGCAGTGTCTGAATTGCCCTTTGATCCCAACTGCTGACTTTAAAAAATCAAGATAACATTTCCAACGCAGAAAAGGTGGGAAAAAAATGCTGTTCAGTGGCAACCACCCCATTGTGCTCAGTACTGAAATGTCAGCTGGCAATAAAAGTATTCCCATAAATACTCTTTATTAACAGGGGCGACATTTAATGTCTCTCACATACCGTGCTTCTCTGGGACAGTTGTTAAAATATTAAAGGGACAAAGCTATTTGGATTGATGGGTTCCTGTTTCTTTTTTCTTTTCTTTTTTAACCTTCCTTCAAGAGCAACTGTTTGATTTCACAGTACCTGATGGATCCATAATATAAGTGATGCAAGAGGGTATAAACAAGTGCAACTCCTGCTGGCCCCTCTACAGATCCAGACTACCACCTTCCCTCCCCAACCAAATCTGCCTTTTTTAAAGGCGGGTCAGGCCATTCTGCTGAGGTTCACAAGTTCCTGCCTTTCACTGAGCTGATCAGTAAAGAAAATGACTGCAGAATAAATTTTTAATGCATGTCCCTTTCCAGGTCTAATGACCACTGCTAGCACTGCATGCAGAACTTTCAGCTCAGAGACACTTTAATGGACAACCCTGAAGGTTTGGCTGCTTTTCACTCACCTTTTGCCCATCAGAGACTTTGAGAACCTGGGATCCAGTCCAGGAACAGAAGCAATAGCAGACTGTGGTCGTAAAAGGGAAGATAAAGGCCCAGCCACGTGTTGCACAGGAACAGTACTAGGAGAAGTAAGTGTCTATCTATAAGCAATGCAGACCTACCTTAGCAGATCCTCGTTCATATCTGGGATAGAGAAGAGCTGCTCTGTGGAGGATGGAAGAATTTTATTAGACTTGTACAGAGAATCAGTTCATCTGGAGAAGGGAAGGCTTCAGGAAAACCTGAGAGCAGATTTACCTACACAGAGTTACCAAGAAGACAGGTGAAGGTCCTTTGAAACCAGAGCTAAAATGGATATTTGTGCTAATACCTACCATCAAGATTGCTGTGGTTGAGGACTGTGGTCTCCTAAAAAAGAGCATCATTTCTCTTCAGTGATCCAGTGGCAAAACTAGGGTAATCCAGATCTACTGCCTCCCGTGGCTGGCCCCTCATGGGAGCTGGTTTCACAGCAGTCTGTCTTTGCAGGCAAATCTGATAAAATCTCTGTACTTTCAAAAGCTATTTAGTGGCTTGCAGGGTCAAGATTTGTGTTATGAATCTATTTTAATTTATGTTACTGTAAAACTCCTGCAAAGCTTTAAGTTCTGGTGGAGTATTTTAAAGACAAATAATTACATAGCCATTCCAAACTCTTGCTCCTCTAGCAAGACACAGTGAACTGTAAAAAGAAATGAACAGTCCAAACTAAGAAAGACAAACTAGAATAACTCATCAGAGAATGTCCCCTCACTGCCTATGTGAGATCATAAAATGTTGATTATTCAATAGTTCCATATTTTCATGTGCTTAGTGATCAAGCAGGTCACCAAGCATTTCTCCACATTATTTTGGGACTCGAGCTCCTGCAGAGTTTATAGAGGTGTGTAAAATGTATCAAAAAAAGTAAATAAATATAATGCATGCAATTTCAAAAATATCAGCTCATATCTGAAAATACCAGATCATATCAGAAAACCCAAATTGTTTCTGATAATACAAAATATTTTGTTTCAGTAAAGATGTTTCTTTCCATGGATTATAAATAAGAGTTAATATTGTATTCTGTTATATACATGTTAGTATCTCTACAAGAAATATTAAACATAAAAATCCAAATAAATGAAATGAAACAATAAAGACAAAGCAAGGTTATTTTATTTTACATGCTGGCAACATTATTTGATATGAGTAAACTAGAATTTCGGAATGCCAAAAGACTTTGATTTTTGCCTATCTCTGCGGATTTCTGCAAAATGTTCTAGCTTTCATGACTCCCTTCTGCTGAAAATCTCTTGGCCCCAGTTTCTCATGACCAAGTCGCTGTGCAATAAATATTTCCTTGTTTACTGAGCAAATTTTATTTAATTACACACCAGCTACACTCTGTGGCTGTTTACTGTCTTTTAAATGGCAGTTGGGTTTTCTTGCACCTCCTTGTTGTAATAAGCTCTTATTCCTGTGGGCAATATATAATTGCTGTGAAATTACACAGCATTAGCTGCTAAAATATTGAGACTTATCTGGGAGCCAGGGTCTTAGTTTGTCATCAGCAATGTGTCCACTAGCCCCGAGGCGTGTGGCAAATTCTTCTTTGCCATGCAGGTTGTTTGGGTTCTTCAGCAATTCTGGACACTCTTGATTGTGAAAAAACATGCGCTTCCCCCTGTGATGAGCTGGAAGATTTGACAGCAGTCTCTCTGGAATAGAGTTGGTTGGAGCATCTCATCCATTTGAGTCCTAAATGTTCAATTTTTGCAGCTCCACTGCTGCAAGAAAGCAGCACTTGGGTCACAACAACCATGTGGCCCAAGGATTGTGTCTTCCTCTGGTTTGTGAAGTAGTGTGGAGCCTCGCTGAAGATAATCTGGAAGACCTGTGGCCATGGGCTGGTTTCCTTTGGTGGAAGGTATCACAAGCCTCAGGACCTTGTTACTACTGACATGGTCAATTCCAATGATGACGCTCAGATTTTAGGGCCAAGGGGACCATTTGGTCATCCAGCAGGTATCCTGATTGCCATCCAGGTACACCTTTTCTGGCCTCAAAACTGGAGGATGATGAATCAGACTTTAACATGAAGATGGCTCCTTTCCTTTTTGGTCACTCTAGTGAGTTTATTATTCACTCTGAAATGGATCTTACATTTTTCAAGAGGTTTTACCTGGCTACCAGCTGTTTTCCATACAGCAAAAGGCTTGTGCAGGCTCTGGCCTACGGGGACTTTGGGATGGAGCTATGCAATTTCTCCATTTTGTCATAGAAAGTGGTTGAAGCCTTGTTCTCTCTACCTTGGGGGTGCCCTCGAGTTCCTTGCTAAGTAAAGTAGAAATGGAACTTCTGACAGGAAACATTCTCAAGGGAGACTTTGGGACAGAGCTCCAATGCTGAGTTAGAAAAGACATAGCAGATGTTTGCACTGCATTGCACTCCAGTGCTACTGCTCGCTCCGTGGGGATATGGTGAGAATGGAAAAAAAAAAAAAGAAGAAGAAACTGGAATAAAACTCACGGTAAGAATTGATAAGAGTATTGGCCTGGCAAGGGGGGTCCCAGGAGATCAAAGCTGTTTATCTCTAATAAGTAAGTATGGAAAAAGCATTAAACCAACAGATCAGCAGCTTAATTTCCCTGCAGTGTTTAGATAGGCACAGCCTGTAACTAGTGGTGGTTAGGTGTAGACTATAATATGTTTTCCTTATGTAGGCAAAGCCCTGTTGGGTTTTCTGGGTGATAATATAACAGGACTTAAATGATTTAGTCTCTGCCAAGAAGGCATGGAAGGAACACACAACTACCCCCTCTTTCTGTGCTACTCATCCATCATTCCTGAAGTCACAATCTCCTGGGTGCACGTCCCTTTCTTCTCCCAGGTGCCGGGGCTTCTCCCTGCCCCTTAGCAACTACAATCTCTGCAGCTGCTTCAGTGCCCCAGCTGACTGGGGCATCAAGTCTCACCGCTGGACCATGCTGCAGCCACAGTCCACATGGGCAGTTACGTGAAGCTCTGGTCCTCGGGGTCGGAGCAGAAGCACCACTTGTGCCTACATGGTCAAGGTGACCGGTGACTTGGCAAGTGCTCATGGTTAACACAGCGCGAGCTCTGTACCTCATCACAGAGTGAGCTGCAAGGACTTACACAACACAGAGAAAGCCCCATGGCTGTGGCCTGTCCTAGCTCCTGGCTTTCTCCTGCATTGCCCTGAGAAAGAGAGGTGTAGTAGGTCCAACTCGCTAGCAGAGACTTAACTAAACCCTGAGGGCTAAGTGGCCAATTAGCAATTACAAACCATTTAGTAAATAACTCCCTGGGAATTACAACTGATGGGAACAAGATGCCTGGTGTCCTCAGAGAGCATCATCTGTACAGCTTGCCCCAAAGCAGGGTGAGCCTCTCCTCCAGGGAGCACTCGCAACACAGACACTCATCCCCATCAGTGGCTTGTACCAATCTCTGCGACTGACCTGGTCCTGCCTTTCCTGCCCCCGCTGACCACTAGTGGGTGAAATTTGGGCTTTTAATGAGATATTCTTTTTCTTTGACTGATTTAAAGTTTCCGGAAAGTTCATCAATCCGAGTTTTGATCTCCCAGTGCCTGGGAAATAGACATAGATCATTTTAATTGCACAAGAGGGAAAAAAAATGAGTTTATCTGACATAACTCAGGCTGCACTGTTCCTTTAATAGAACATTAGGATCATTATATCAATTAAATCATTTTGTGCTGTTAAACCAAACAGGCTCCTTTTCTCTTTGCCTGCTGCACAATGAACTATTTTGATCAGCTGCTCTGGTTTTTGAAATGATAATGATCAGTCCCAAGCAGTACTGCTTCCTGATTGCTAAACATTTTCTGACGCCCCCTTAAAATGTGCCTGCTGTGGCCACGACTCAGGCAGCGCAGGTGGGGAGAGGATTGATGGCAGCATTGAGGTAACTTTGGGAAAGGAAATAGAGATGGATGCCGTCCTGCATCCCCCTGACTGTAATCCCTCTCCCCTTTGGAAGATGCCTAGATTTTTGGGGCAACTTTGACAATTACCATATGATTTTTACCAAGACACACAGCTTATTGCAATGTTTCCTAAAGCGCTATGTGGCCCCATTCTGGCTTGCTACGATGCACCCACATCTTGTGTCTGAGCCTCTCTGCCACCTGCAGCTGCAGCCAAATTCCCTCCCTGCACCTGAGAGGGCACTGCTGCCTTGAACAAACGCCAGCCTGCCCAGGAAAGCCTCCTTGGGAAGGTGTCTGTGGTGGAGGGGATGCTGCAGACTGGAAATGGTGCTCCCGGAGTCCCATCCCCTCACCTTTTATTAGAACAAGCTGGTTTTCCTGCTAGCAACATAGTCACTGTAGGAGCTTTCTGATGCCTGAGGAAAGAGGCAGAGAGTGAGTTCATAAGCATTCCTACCGCGATAACATCCTTGCAAGGTGAGAGCATGAGATTAAAGGTGCTTGATGACGACCTTTCCAAATAGAGATATTTATAGAGGAGGCTACTTTGGAAGGCCAGTTATTTCATCTTCCTTTTGCACCTGTGCACATGCCTTTGTTTCTCCCTTCATATCTCCTCCCAGTTCTATTGCCAGTTTAAAATAAGAATATAATCCATTTACAGTCCTCCCTTGCGGCCATTAAACGCAAGTCTGCAAACGGCTGTTATCTCCGCTTGGGTGGCAGAGTCTGGAGCCACGTAAGGGTTTAACTCCTCTGTGGCTGTAGACAGAGAGAGTATCTCTCTTCCGAGGGGCGTGGGAAGGAGAGGACATGCCAGATTTTGCTGAGTTCAATCTTGCCAAGACCTGGGAGTTCTGTCTGACCGCTGGGAAGCCCGTGACCACTGCAGCTCTGGCTAATTATAACTCACACATAAGTCAGGTGTGGGGAGGCAGGGGATCTGTGTTACCCTGGTTTTGTCACTGGATCACTGGGAGGGAGATGATGCTTTTTCTTAGGAGACACCTAAACTGCAGCAATGAGTCTGTAAGATATGGGCTAAGGGTAAGGACCTCAGCCAAACCTCAGCCCCAACCAAAATGGGACAATCACTTCATTCACCAGTGTGTTTCCATGAAATATTTCTAATTTACTGAATCAGCATCATTGTAAAAAAGCCTACAAGGACTTTCTGACCAACTTTGTATCCATAGGTTTTAGATGAGCTCAGCTGATGCTGTGCTTGCCAAGGCATCTGTCTGTTTGCAAAGCAAGGGTCCAGCTTTCTTGTCTCTTGAATCCGAAGGGCCTGCCTCTATGTGTGTCCCAGTCTGTCCAATGAAATATCTGTAAGATCCTTATTTTTTCTTCACTGGATAATTCCTGGTCATTTTTGTTTGGGCCATGTTTACTGGGTTTTAAATAATTCTGTCTCAACTAGCTGATGGCATTTGTTACAAGTCATGCAATGTTCCTGATAATTAATTGGTATTTAATTAATTAAGGGATAATGACATTCAATTAAGGGATGCCTGTGGAACACTGTCACGGGATAATTAATGGCTTCCTGCTGCTCAAGCAAAGCTGAGGCATTTGTGGAAAACAAATACAGAGGAGAAGCTGGAATGTTTATTCCACTGGCAGGAGATTGTGTGCTGTCCCAGTGATCTCTGATTCTTTTGCACCGTTACCAAGACAGGGTGAGAGCTCATGGCTCAGGACAAGGTAGGTTACGTGACCATGCATCTGTTGGGCACCTCACCTGCTTTCTGCTAGCAGCGAACACAACATGTAATCACCAGCAAAGAGGATAATTGGGATGGTCAGGCTGAGTGTCCTGACTGAGGACACTGGGCTCTAGATAGACTGTTTCGTGGTCACATTAGCTTTCAGTGATGAAAACAAAGTGGATTTAGACCTGCAGCCTGAATTATGCTAAGTGCTATGACCTTCACCATCCATTTTGGAGAGCCAGATGTGTCAACACTGCATTGCAGCTAGAAAGCCTAGGAGAGACATCAGTTTGGCTTTAAAGGCAAAAGCCAAGACATTTACCAAGAATAATCATTCCTAACTCAATGTGGACTTCAGGCACCTTATGAAGGACACCTGTGCTATGGGTACTCCTGCACAAATAGTGTGTACTTCATATTTCTAGAACCAAAGTATCTGGAAGAAAATAAACCTTATGGGCTTCAGAGTAGAGCACAGGTGTCCAGAGAGTGCCAGACCCCTGTCAAAACCATGTCTGCACCTTTCTTCTCTCCATGCTTTGCCCAAGCTCTGCTGTGTGTCGACGGCTGCTGCAACAATCGAGTGAGTCCTGCCTAGCACCGTGCTCTGCTTCTTGCACAAGCTTGACAAAAGCCACATGTTTTATTCAGTGAAATGGGGCGAAGCTGGTTTTCCTCTGAAATATCATTAATTACCCCGACAAAAAGACAAATGAAAATGGATTTCCCCAATCAAATAGAACAGAGACCTGTTTTGAATAAAGAACAAATGTTACAGAATAAACAGGAATGAGTCATGCTACCAGCTCCAAGTGACTACATGTGCTTACGTTGAATGACTCCTGTGTATTTCAGTTTTAAGTGCCTCAGGTACCTGTGATAGGACTCAGTCTTGTTGAACGCCTCTGATCTACACTAGGGTCTGGCCCACGACAGAGACCCCTTCCTGCTGCCACTGAGCAAAGAAGCGAAGAAGGGTGACAACCACGCCTGCTGCCGGTGCTTCCAGACATCCTTGCTCTCTCAGACATCTTCTCCATTGTGTCATTCCTTGGGGGATTGGGTTATTTCTGGGCAAGATGGGGCTTCAGGGATACCGTAGAGTTAAGAGGGAGGCAGGAGCCCCTCCGTGCTGGGCTGCTTCCAGCAGCGTTGCCAGAGGCTGTCTGTAGTGTAAATGCAGGGTGGGTGTCCCTGGACACTAAGCCCCAAACCTCTTCAATAACAGGCTTCCTCTGCCAGAGCCGAGTGGAGATAAATAAGTAAATACAACTCCCTCAGAGGAGCTGTACTTCAAAGCTCCTGGTTTCCTCCTGCATCAGAGCAAACCCAGCTGTGCCATTCCGGGCAGCTCTTCCAAGAGGCTGAGCAGCAGCTATTAATGATGCAGAAGGCTCCATGTCCCCGATGCCCCCCTTGCGCACGCACATAAACCACACTGCAGCACGGGCATTTGTGTGGCCTACATCAGAAATCTGAGTTTTCATTCCTATTCCCACCAGAATTAAGAGAAGGAGTTATTATTGCCTAGGAAAGAACCACAGATGAATTACAACACATGATATTTAAGGAGATGCCGCAGCGAATATTTGACTTTTTTATTTAGCAGTGAGCCTAGATGCAGAAGTCCATGTTGGAGCATTTCTGATTTGAGTTTGGGGCTCAGATGGAGTAGTCAGGATCCCGAAAGTAGTTCAGCTTTATTTGTTCATATCTGCCTGTCCTTTAGTCTGTAGCAGCATGGTCCAGGTCTATGTCCTGTAGGAGAACATCTAAGCCTGAGAATATAGAGAGGACCAAGACTGGTGACCGGAGTGCACTGCTCCAGATGGGCGACCCAGCTAAGATGCATTATTCTAAGCAATGGGCTATGAAAATTACCAAAGACTGGTGCTTTTGTTCCCTGGCAGTTTGCAATAGATTTTCCCTAAAAAGCTGTAAGCCATTTTTGTTCCAAATTTACACTTCCAGCTGAGAACTGCAAAATAATTAAGGAAAAAAAATTGCAAATTATCCTTTCATAGTTTGATTGCTGCTGCAGCCTCCGAAGGAATTGCTTTCTGGATCTAATTGCTTAGCCCAAGAATTTAATGATACTATTAATAATTAACTGGTCCTTTACACTCATTCCTTAAATTCATTGGATATTAGTTATTTTGGAGTAGTCCTGTGCAATCAGCTTTTTCCCTTCCTAATGTTTTTTCCTATTTCAGTTTTACCCAGGTAGATTTAGTATGATTTGGAAATTTGAGAAAGCCAAAAGTGCTAGTTGCCCCATTCCTAATGCATGTCAGTAAGTGGCAATTTTCCTAGGGAAAAGGTGACAACACTGAGCTCAATATCATACAAGCGACCAGGGATCTTATTCAACAGGACAAAGAGCCAATGAAACTTCTGGGTGTAGGAAGGTGAAAGAAGGTCTTGATGCTTTTCACAGCATCCTGACCTGATGCTGAGCTGTATTCAACTGTACTCTGCTTTGTTATGATTCAGTGTGAGGCTGGTTGTTCTCCTGCCACAGATGGGGAGAATGAAGGTGAATGGCATGTATGTGGTGGGGGATATACAGCTTCCTGAGACCCTGGAAATGAAAGGAGCTGTGGAAAAGCTTTAATTACAGCTCCAGTAAGCTCCAGTTTCCAATTAATTGCAGATTAAGCTAAAAATAGAGTCAGTTATATAAAACATAACTAGAAAGTCCTGGAGTACCTGGCTACGCAATATCCAGAGCAATGATCTCTTCCGGTGGTTAATTACGTGTGAAAACCTCTCAAGTGCAATTTTTGAAAGCACTCACAGGTTCTCCTGCTGTGCCTACTCTTAGTGCCCACTTCCATCTTAAAGCAAGGCTGACTTTTAAAACCTCCTCCAGCTTTCAAGGAAGAACTCCCCCAGTTTCCCATTTTACACCATGCAGTAGGCAGAAAATTCACATATCAGACCACAATCACTACTTACCTGTAGGTAAAGTCTGCAGGTCTCAAAATTGCTTTACAGCCTGACATGTACAGGTCCCCTGAATGTTAAATCCAACCTCTGGGGTTGAGTACCCAGAGGCTCAAGCAGTGCTGATGTTTCTTCATTATTATTTACCAGGCAGGATTTCTGTTGCGCCACAACCTTACAAACCACTTGGGAATTCTTTCCTGAAGGTCATTTCAGTTGGCTGGGGCCCAGTTTGTTCATTTTTCTTCTTTTTGTGTGTGTGCAGAACTGGCATAGGCTAAGATGGGCAAATTCTTTCACTGCTTGGCATTTACAGTCAGAGCAGCTACCTGTGGTGAATGTCATCAAATTGCTGGCAACAGGTGATGGAAAGACCTCCAAGGGCTTCTGTCAAGCACAAGTCACCCATTTTCTTTCTCAAGTCAGTCTGCCCTGTGACCAAGGACCCAGTTTTGGGGTGGTGGCAGCCTCCCCCAGTGACTGCTTCAAGGATGTCCCTACCATCCTTTACTCTCAGGCTTGGACAGGAGAAAACTGCCCTGAGCAGGAGGGGCCAGTTTCAACAGCCACTCTTAGCACTAGGAACAGCTTTAGTAGCTCATTCTACTCCTTCCAACACAACCATGCACAGGCTCCAGACACAATGCACTGATTGAATCTCTTCTGGCAGCTCTTTCATTCTTGTGTCCATCTGCCTCCCAGGAATGGCAAGGCCTGTGCTAGAGACTCAGGATGACATGCTTTCCCACTTTACTGAGGCTTTCACTGGCTGCTAACTGTGCTTCGAAAGGGATATTGCCCTAGTGTTATGTTGCGTTGCTCTGACCAGTCAGGTTTCTATAAACATTTCTGTAGTAGGGCTGCATATAAAAGGGAAAAGAATGCAAATCTGACCTCTCGTGTCTGCTTCCTTGTCAGGCTGAGAAATTGCTCACTCTTGACAGAGCATCACCAAGGCAAAAACTTGGCAAGTTTTTCACTTGATTGTTTTTGTTTAATCTAAAAAAGAAGCCAAAATTCTTCTGTGCATTTCATCAGAGGAAGAGGGCTGCTCTGGTGCTTACTCCTTGGATGTTTCTTTCTTATTCTTCTTCTATGGAGCTGTTTGAAGATCAAGGTCAGAGCATGAGGTGGTTTCTCTGGGATATGCAGAGATTTCTCTGAAACATCCTAAGAGCTGTAGCGGGGAATAGGTGTGAGGAACGGTGCTGTCCACAGAGCTAATATCATTCCCCAAACATCTCTGATCTGCTGAAGGACAAGGCTGGTGCTGGAGGTCGTGGGATGCAGGGGATGGGGGACCATGCAGGACACAGGGTACAGCTTCCCAGAGGCAGTGCCATCTCCTGGACACATCTCTGGACATAGACCTGAATGATGGACTTGATTGTGCTCAAGAGTTTGTGTAAACAAATTGTGAGAAGAACACAGGAGAGTTACATGTGCAGTTTCCATTAACTTCAAGTAAACTCCAGGTCTAAATCACTGATGCAGTTTTGAATAACTATATTCAAACACCTGTTCTAAAGAGATTAGGAGACTAGAATTCTTTTTTTTTTCACATCCACTATATTTTATTTTTGAAATGCCAATAAAAATAATTCCCATGAGTGTGGGTGATGCTGCTGGATGGTATACTTGGCCTTGAGCAAGCGTCCTGGGAGCTGCATTCTCCCAACCTCCCCACCTGCATTTAAGCCACTTAAGGTACCATGTCCCCCGGCCCTCCCCTGTGCCGTGGTAAGAAGCACGCTGCCCATGGTGCCATGGCTGTAGGCCTGCAGCCCAGGGATGGGGCCGAGCCAGTGACACACGCACCCTTCACTTTGCATGCCTGGGGTCACCTCTGTCACCCATCATCCAGGGGATGTCAGTGGGGACACTCCGATCACCCAGAGGAGGGCTCCCTCACCTTGGTGGAGGCCTCAGTGGCAGCCTGTCCTCCTAGAGATGGTATTTTTTGAGCAGCTCGCTTTGCCACTGCCGTTTCTTGTTGGGAAAGGCCGCAGGGATTTTGATCTTCCGGAAGTCCTCGATGCACTTGCCCAGCTCAGACGCCAGGGCCTTCCTCTCCTCGCTCACGGCCGCTGCCTCGGACGTGCCCCCAACACCGTTCTCCTTGACGCTGGAGTTGTCGCTGTTGCTTCTCTGCCCCATCTGCTTCACCTCCTCCAGCTGCTTGAGGGGCTTGGGGAAACCCAGGGTGTCAGGGCAGGGCGGCAACTCCTCGGGTGCCTCTGGCCATGGCAAGGAACCTGCGGGGCTGCAAGTCTCCCCCTCTGCCGGTGGAGCTGCGTCTGAGAGGGTCTCTGCTGTGGCTGGTGTCAGGCTGGGCTCGCGGTTACTGTCCGCGGCTGCCAAGTCGTTCCCAGTGCCCAAGGCCGAGTCCTGCTTTGGTTCTTGGCAAGGCTTTGTCTCCCCAGGCATCTCCAGAGTGCTGCTGGCTGGAGAAGGAAAATTGGAAAGCCATGTTAGAAGCCAGGAGGACAACTGGCATTTAACTTAAAGCTGGGGTACAGATGCATGAGGGACTGAGTTCTTTGAGACATGAGTGCAGCTCTTCTGAGAGCATCTTTTATAGTCACTCATAGGCCATGCGGCTGAAATAAGGCCTTGAGTGGCCTCCTGGAAAGATGCTCCATACCTCAGAAGTTCACATGAGCTCAGCTCTTGCTGACTCACTCTGAACTGCACATATGGGTCACGCCAGTGGTCCTTGGCACCCAGCCAACTANTGCATATGGGTCACACCAATGGGTCACACCAATGGGTCACACCAGTGGTCCTTGGCACCCAGCCAACTACACAGAAATCAGAAGAGAACTAGGGACCGAGCCTGGGGACAACCCTGCGTAGATCAGGAGGATCTTGAGAAGGTTATCGATTTGACATGCCCTGTGTCCTGCTCTGTAGTGGTGCTGGGGTATGTGCAGCACTGGGATGATCTGGACCAGAAACTGAGAAAGAAAGGAAGCCCAAGCTGGAGAAGAACAAACTGCAGAGCCTCCCATGGAGCGAAGGCAGAGCTGCACACACCTCTTTTAATTAGCATTAGTGGAAAACAAGCAATGACTCTGCATTGGAAATAGCCACTCTGTTTCAATTACCAGCTGCCAGAGGAGAAAATCGCACAGGGAAAAAACTTAATGGAAACTGATAAAAAGGGATTTAGCATAGAGTCTCCTACTCTCTCCCCTCCAGTCGGCAAAGAGCAGCTTCCGCATCTGCAGCTGAACCCCTGGGAGTTCTTGCTTCTATCTGCAAAGGAAGCGAGAGGGGCCCCTCAGCAGCTGTAGACCCGTCCAGTACATCCTTGCTCAACACAGTGCCAGTCAAGGAATTGTCTTCAGTGCTGGTACCATCTGCCCCCTGGCACTGGACATGCTCCTCCTTGGCTGAAGCAGCCCAGGCAGAAGCAGCTAAGCTGGACACAGGGCTCCGGGGCTCTGGAGTTGCTCTTGGCGCACGACAGACTAAATGACGGGAGCCTGAGGGCTTCCCAGGGGCTGAGGATCTGACCACCTGGCGGGTCCAATGCTTGGCAGGTCTATGCCTGCCTCGAGCCAGACCCTGCTCCGCAGCTGGTGGAGCAATTTCCAAAATCCTTTTATTTTTTTTAATTGCAGGTTTGGCTGCTCTAGCAAAGTATCTGAAAATATTTTTTTTTCTTAAAGATTTTGTTTTTCTAAGTATTTTTGTCAAAAACATTGGCTCATCGGTTCTTTGAAATCTTTGGGGAAGAGGCATGTCTTTCTTCATTCTTTGTTTTCATTTGAACTGTTTTTTGTTTTTGTTGAATCAGATGCATGGAGACCTTTTCTTTTGCCCTTCATGATGGCAACTTTTGCTTTTCTGAGTAGCAGTATTACCTGGCAGTAATTCTGGCTGCTTCCTCTCAAAACATTTTGAAATGCCTGTGCACAGAGCTTCAACCTGAGCAATGCCAAGTCTCTCTCTTTCTTTGCTCTCTCTTTTTCTTTCAGAAAGATGGTGCACTGAAAAAGCCTCATTTTTGTCTAAACTTCTAACCTGATTTTTTTTAAGTAGCTCTGTCAGCATAGACATAAAATAGGGTATAAAGTATTCCTAATTTAAATTCCTGATCTATGCCTAAACTTTTTACCCCCATGAAAGCAGAAAATATAAAGGTGGATTTTATTTCTCCCTGAAAACTTTTTGAAAGGACAGGGTTTTTTTCTTCTTCTTCCTTACTTTCTCTTCTTTTTTTTTCATTTTGACATTTACTTGAACCAATCCACCACTAACATCACTAGAGGTGGAAAACTGAAATGTCATCCATCACTGAGAAGAAACCTTGAAGACTGGATTTTCTTTGGCAAATCTCTCCTGCATGTCACAAGGATGCATCTTAGCCCCAAATTCTTTGACTGATGGAATGAAATCTCTCTGTTCTTATACCACATTAATCATCTTATCTGAGAGGCTCACAATTACCTCCTCTCCTGAAAAGGCATAGGGAGCATAAGCTGACACATTGAATTCATGCAATGACTCTGTGACTTATCTGGGGACTGAATTCAAATCTTTTAAGTTGTTCTCCAGCTCCACAGCTGCAAGCCAATCCAATAACGATAGCTAGTTGAGTATAGCATTTTTTTGTCCAAAGCTATCAATGCATTTTAGAGCACATTACTCCCGTTTTAATCACAAAGAAACAAAGGAATTTGTTAAGGCCACCTGTCCCGTATATCAGCTTACAAAACCTAAATCTCTTGGGTATTGTGCCTGTACACTCTTCATCATAGACTGTGCTGATTTCCTGCACATGTCCTGGGAAGGGTAGGTTGAAATTCATTTTTTCGACAAAACTTGCAGAATTCAAACTCCTGCAGATGGTCTCTTGTTGCTGTGCTCCCATCGAATCTGTGGCTGTCTGGGCCATGTTTTGGGCTGCTGAGCTTGGGGAGCACAGCACATCTCGGCAGGCTGGAGCCAAGAGACTTTGCACAAGGGAATTTGTGGCTCTGAATTATTGATCTTTGGAAATACCCAGTAATTACTCATTACAATTCACTTAGCATCTTTTAATCTACTTTATATCCTCTCATAGCCTGTTGTGGCTGGCCTTATTACTAACATCTGTTCAAATGATCTTGTACACATTGAGGAACGCACGTATCAGCAGGTTTTTATTTTCTCTTCCTACAGGTTGCAACACTAGCCTCTTCCTAGCCAAGCAATGCAGTCCAAGCATTCACCTGCACAGGTATGTGTGTTTCCAGATGGCTAAGGACTGGACTGAAGCCACAAGTGATTCTGGTATGTAGAAGTATTTCAAGGGAAGACCACTCTGTTGGAATTTGCAGGATCCGGCAATAGATGGAAAGTGTCAAATATTCAGGGTCTTTATGGCCCTAATTAAAAGACCAGAGTGCTATGAGGATAAGCATGTGTCTTCTTTCTGACTGTTGGTGGTTCTGAGAATAGTGTGGCTGGTGTGGACCAAACCTGAAAGCTCTGAGTTTTGAGTAGCCAGGTGCTGCTCTGTGTCTTCCATCATATTTTTTTTTTCCCATTGATCTTCTCTGCAGCTTTGGACAGATAACTTCATTTTGTCTTGGGCTAGCCTTTCCTCACATTTTTGTATCTTGTCTACAGCAATGAGAAGCAATCTGGGGCCAGCCTTTGCCTGGCCATATGGGGGTACAGTGCCTACCTTGGACCTAATACACCTCACAATTCCTCTTCTGGCTGCTCCTCACTGCAATCCAGTTACTCACCTGGGAAAAAATATCTGTTATATAGTCTGCATATTTTGTTCTTATTTAATTTTCTCAGGCTTTGCTTCCTCTGTGACACTTCTGTCGGTTTTAGAGCATTGATTAGAGTGTTGAAGTGACACTTCCAAAGCAGGCCTATGGTGCTGACAGAAATCCTGATGAGCGCAATTAACAGGCTCCTGCACACCCTGAGCTGGTGCTTTGCAGGAGGAAGCACACACTGTCCCAACCCCTTGCTGCTTTTTTGGATAGCATTTTTTTTTTCCAGAGTACTTGGCAGGGAGCTGAACTAGCCTTGTGCCAATAGCCCCGGGCCCAGGCTCATGCTGCTGCTTTGGTTCTTTGTGTCAGTGCCTCCAGCTCCAGAAGAGAAGTGATCTGGGAACAAACCCAGAGGATCCAGCATATTCCTGTAGCTCTGGATGAGACATTTTCATTTCCCCTCCTGAGAAAGGCAGGCAGCTGGCTGCTGTCTGGGGAGGACATTGTTGAGCTTTTAAGGGGCAGTTGTGTGTAGTTGCCTTTCCAAGTGGCCCAAGATGTCTGTGTGAACAGTACGCTCAAGCACCAGCCAGCTCCAGATAGACAGGACTTGCTTCTATGGATGGACCTTCCCTGTTTTCCAGACTTCACAGCCTTCCCTCCAAACAAAGCCAGCTCCCTTTTGTCTCACAGACAGCATTTGGTTGCATCCTTTGCTCTCCATCTGCCATTACACTTTTTAACATTTTTTTCTTTTTCATGGAGGGTTAAGTCCATACCAGGCAGCCAAGCGGAGAGTTGAGCATCAGAGGGAACTACGCACAGGCAGAAGCAGGGCTTTGTGGGTACCATGGAATGTTTTCAGCTTGTTTCCTTCCAGTTTTCACATGAAAACAAGTACATAAGCAGAAAACAAACCCACATTGTTTGGGGTCAAAAAGAAATGTCCCAGTTCCTTTGCCAGCTTATTAAGATCTTTTTTAGCATCCTACATTTAGGGCATTGTGACCCAAAAACATGAGGATGGGGAAAAGTTTCACAACAAGAGCAGGAAGAGTGTATTTAGTTTGTGTATGTATGTGTGTGTCTGTGTGGACAAGAAGGTCAAGGACCTAAACAGTTCATATCAGCAATATAACAAATGTTTTGGTTGCCCTAAAGCTTCATTTGGGGGCAGAATTACTCTTTATCCAAAATGTTCCTCAATGAACTCTTACTTGAGAACCTGATGGGGTTCTCCATCCAAGGTTAGATCCTTTGCAGAAGGCAAGTGATGGCTTGATTCTGCATATCAAGAGCAGCTTCTTTGGGAAAGTGTCAGCCTGTGTTGGCCTTGAGTTATGTGGCCACAAGTGGTGATCACAACAGGCTGATGCTCTCCTGGATGCACAGGATATATCTGCAGCTCATCCATGCTTGATGCCAAATGGCTGCTGCTGGGGAAGCTCTGAGACCCCGTGAATCTCAGACCTTGGCTCTGCCCAAATCATTCATTGGAAAGTCAAGCAGAGCCTGAAAATTGATTTCTACACCTCTGGCTGCCTCTTATCCCTTTCACTTCATCAAAGAAAGACTCTGCATAAATAAATATTGTTGACCCTATATGCCCTCAGCAGTAACCCCTGCATGCCCAAAAGCCTCAGTAACACCAGTGGTGCCAGCAAAGCTTGTTGCTAAATCTGCAGCCCTAGCAGCACTGTGGATGGATTAACTGCTATGGCAACTCCAGCAGGACACCAGGGTGGCAGGACCAGGGTAGACAGGCAGCCTTGCATTTTAAATTTCCCTGCTAAAAGCCAAGGCCTTTTCTAGCCCTTGTGGCAGAATATATGTTTTTGTTTGTTTGTTTGTTTGTTTTTATCAGCACAGGCTCTGCTTTTGCTTTAATGGCCTTAACTCAGCTGGCAGAGAACTCTGTGAGCTTCCCCTGTAGCTGTACTGATGTATTTTGCTCTCAGCCTCGTATCTTCCCTGCCTCCTGTCCAGCAAAGCTCATCAGTCCCAAGACAGTTCTCCAGGGAGGCCCTGGATCCCTGGCAGCCTTGAAACAATAATCAAGATTTTCTCACCATTTGGGCTGTCCTTTGCTGTCAGGAGAAGGCTGGAGGTCTTCTGGCAAAATGCAAGGGGCAAGGCAGCATCATGTGAGATGAAATTGAAGAGAAGATGTTACCAGCAGCAGTAGGAGAGGGGATATTTGAATTTGGCATGAGAGGGCTAGAACAGATCTCCTGGCCTCTTTCCCAAGCCCAGCCTGTGTCCATGGCAGGACTCTGCTGCTGGAGGGCAAGTGGGTTGGCCCGGAGTGCACAAAACTTCCAAGAAACGTTTTCAGTCTTTGTGCAATACTTAGAGAGATGGGGTTTAAGCTGGAGGGATCTCTCCTTTCTGCCTTTCCCATTTTATAGTGCCCATATGCCCTGTGCTGATAGCTCCCTAGCCTGGGTCCCTCTATGATACAGATATTAAGAGCAGCTGGGGTATTGTGTGATGGTGATGGTCCCACAAACATCGCCCTTTTTGTCTTCTGCTGATATGAAAGCCACAGCTTCACTGCCTTTAAGATAGGTTTAGCTTGCAGAATCACTGTGCAGGAATGTGTGGTAGTACACATTTTCTGGGCTGCATATTTATGCATGGATATTTATGTTTATGTATATATACACACAAATATATGCACACAGAGCAGAAATACAACATGGAAATGCCTACATTCTGAGAATGTGCACTCTGTAGGGATTCACACTTGTACACTGGATCAAGGAAAGCTGTGTAATTCAGCCTTTTTTGACTTTAGCTTAATGAAGGCTAGATGAATGTATTTAGTTAGATACACCTTTTGTTGTACATTACTTTTATGGACATCTAGATTCTGCTTGGACATGGAACAAGTAAAGGATTCATTTTTGCAGTTAATTCAGAGCCAAGTTCCCTCTGTGAACTGCATCAGCATTCATCGCTCTCAAAATCCCTCAGCAAACAGTGACGCTATATCCATCAGCAGGTTAATTGCTGTTCTGAGTTCATCCCACGATGGCTTTAATCTTTAACTTCCTCCTTATTTCCTCTTCTCTCCGGAGTTCAGCACACAGATGGCAGGAGCTGACATTGCACAAGTGAGGCGAGTTGTACTGATCGTCTGACGTTGTAAGGAAAGAAGGAAATGTGCCTATATGGGGCTTGACGCTGTGACTATGTGCTCTTTGGGTGTCCTACAAGCACAGCCTGTTATTGTAATTCAAATACAGCCCTGTGAAATCATTCCTATTTCCCAAACATACCGTTTTTGTTGTTTTATGAAGCTAATAGCTCTGCTAGATCTGCTTTCTGCTTTAGCATACATTTCCTCCTCTGTGCAGTCCCTACATTCTTTCCTCCTGCAGGATGCCCTCATTAGTGAAGTGCTAGGCTCTTGGCCCAAGTGATAATTTTACTGGCTAATTACTGGCACACTTGTCTGCCTCGGTTCAGGCACTCCTGAGGAGGCTGGGGGAGGCAGCAGCTAAACTTGAAAAATCTGAACAATTTTCCCCAAAGTTCTCCCAACTCCCACTGCCTCAGAGATGACCATTCCCTCCTCAGTATAGTGACCGGATGTTTTGCTTTGCTTTTGCTTTGCCCTGATGCTGGGAAGTCCCAAGTCCTGGGAAAGCCTTTTTCTGAGAGTGATGTGGGCATGCAATCTGCTAAAGAAGTGTCTTTGGAGGAATTGAGAGCTGGATGGCCAAAAGAATTGCCAGGCGAGGCATGGTGAATTTTAAATGATCGACAGCAGCTTTAGCTGACTAAGAATTTGCATGATTGCATCACTTTGGTCGTGTTTTATGAGTGAAATGAATCCAGCTTTGTGTCAGGGATGTGAAAGATGACACGTTTCATTCTGGCAAAGCAGAGCTAATTTAGAGATGATAGGAAAAATTCTGACGACAATGAAGAACCAGATCCTGTGATGTTTTAAGCTGCTATAACTCAAGTCAGTGAAGCTGTGTTCATTTACACAAATAAAATCTGGCCTTGGGTAAATGTTTCCATCCTATATCAAGTAAAAGTGGCTTTCTCTAGGCACTTCTTGTCAGACAGATCTCTTTAGGCAAGTTCTTCATGTATCTTGGCAGGTGTTAGTCATCGATACTGTGTGTGGAAAACACTTTTCAAGAGGTGCTGCCTCTGCCAAGAGCAGCCGCGCCAGCCACCCGCTGCCGAGCTGCCTCGCTGCTCAGAAGCCACAGGACACAACAGCAGCTCAGCAGCCGCTGTCCCTCTGCTGAACGTTTGAACTGGAAGAGGTCAGTGGGGGAGCAGCTCTCCTGGATAGACTGTGGCATCCTGGAGGGCAATGAGCTGAAAATAAGCTAGCCCTGTGGCTTGGCAGAAAAGGCCGACAGCATACTGGGCTGTTAGAACAAGACTGTAGCTCATACATTGAAGGAAATGTCTTTTGTGTACTCAGCCCTTGTTGGATCCCACCCAGAAAACTGTGACTGGTTTTAGACCTCCAAATAGAAGAAAGGCTTTGGAAGTTGGCAGTTGGATTTGGAGTCTTGGAGTTGAGAGCTGGTTTTGGAGTTGGCAAATGGAGCTGCTCAAGGCCTGAACAACCTAGTCTAAAGCAGGAGGTTGGACTTGAGACCTCCTAAGGTCCCTTCCAGTCCAAACTGTTCTGCCTCTGCACTTAGTAGGGAGCCTCTGACAGCACTGCTGTGCCACAGAACTGATGAAAACCTCTAACCTCTATCTCTGCATCCTTCCTGGTCACTTGGCAGTGAAAAGGCCTTAATGGTAAAAGAAAGGGTTTGAAGGCCAATGTGTAAGAGCCTAACTGGAGTCCATGGAGCAAATCACATCATTTGGGATGAGGGAATGTGATAAAACAGGAAGAAGGAACAGGAAGACCATGAAATGGGGCCAGCAGGAATGCGTGTCCCTCTTGAATGCCCACTGCTAAGTGGAGGTGTCATCAAGACAACCAGCCTGGGGCTGAAGGAGCCCAGGATACTAGAAAGAGCCTCTTCTGGCTTCAGCCTTGCCAACATGGTCTGTAGCGCCACATTGCTAAGTGTTTCTCACCTGCAGATGCTTCTGCCATGTCTGTCTTGAGGTCCAGGATAGGTTCTGAAGAAGAGATGTGTTTTTTAGGGGTCAGCTCCATTTCAGAAGATTGGGGAACAGGCAGGGTAAGCCAGGAACTACCTGAAAAATAAAGACCCAAAGAAGAAACTCTTAGAAGGCAAAAGACACATAGGGAGAGAAGGACAGGGTGGTATGTGACTAGGACACGTGACAGCTTGTAGTCCAGCAGGAGTCTAAAATGTAACTGTCCTATCTACTCATACTAGGGACGTAACCTTTCCATGATATCTATAAACAGCTTCCAGGTCTACATCATCCTGTTGGCCTGCACTGAAGCAAAGTCAGGCTGCTACTTCCACTCCTTATGCCCAAGGCAGTGGCTGCTGCTCGTGCAGGACATGCTTGCGGGAGAGCAGATTTACTAGGAATCTACATCTAAATCTTTTGCACTGGCACCTGTGGGCTGCTCATGGATATGTCCAGAGACTTTAATCTGCACTGTTGGTGTGAAGGTAGAGTGGGATGCACGTGTCTGCATATGTGCATAGCCTGTAGTGAGGCACACACTGTCATCCTCATAGATCCTTCTTCCCTACACATACATGCAGCGTGCCTCATCATCTAGTATCTGTGATATCTGCCCTGAAGATGATCAATGCGGTGAAGTCTGTGAAACTGTGGGGAGCAGAGACTCTCTGTGGGACGTCTGTCTTTAAAATTGCAGCTGGACAGTGACTGGATTTTCGCTTTTTGCAAGGACATTTTGAGATCTGAAGATGGAGAAGCACTGTAATATAGCCAGTAAACCAATTTAGAGAAGACCATAGCCTTTCCACTTATCTGAAATGGTGACTCAATGCCAATCAGGGAACAAAGCCTACGCTCTCCCTCTTCAGAAGTCAGACCACTGCCCGCTCCAGGCACACAGCAGCTGAACGGCACTTTCTCAGAGGACACTGCACTAGTCCTCTCACACTAGTTCTGCTGGTTCTGCTGTGCAAGCAGAGCCCTCTATGCATGAAGCATTCCATAAGCCATCCCTGGAGAGCAGCCACTGCTGCTCTTGGAACGAAAGAAGCGTTTGGCCAAGGTCACCAGGAAGCCCCTGAGGAGGTGTGCACACAAAAACTCCTTCGCTTTGTAGTTTCTGAAGGTGGAAGTAGTTGCCTCTGCCTCTGAAAGGGATGTGGCTAAGTAGCCTTCCATGAGTGACAAAAGCTGGGATGCCACCAGCCCGCCTTGCAGACAGCCATGCCATGCTCTCCTGCTGACTCGGGCTCTACAAACTAGTAGGCCTGCGGGCCGGAATAAGTTTTTGCATCCAGGAGAGGGCAGCAGAATACTAATGTGCTCAATGTATATTACCACTACAATTAATTATGTTTCCTCAGAGTAAACTCCTGACCCCTTCCCAGGCTGTAAACATGGCCCTCTACTTCCCATAACAGTAACCTTCACCCAGAGACTCTGGCAAAATCTGTGTGGTCACCATCTGTCAGTAAGTCTAGAAAAGTGTCTAACTAATGTCCTATGGTTGCTATTTTTGCACCCTTTTAAATGGAGAGACTGTCTACACCTCCAAATCTACATCTGGAGGAGGAAGCCAGGGCCACTGGGCCCTTGCAAGCTCTTTGGGGAGCTATGTAGGATAAACAGGGAATAAATTCCCTGAAAGGTCTTGTGAATTCTATCCCCTCTTCTCTTCACTGCTAGACCTTTCCCTTCTTTCCTGTGCTTAAGGATGCTCTTGCTCACAGAGAGCAGCAGCCTCTATATGGGACATGGGAACAAGGTCCTTGATTCAGGCCCTGGCGTGTAAGTGGAGGACGAAAGCCCTTCTGATGGAGTATGGACCGCAATGCTGAGGATCCATCCCCGTGTGCAGCACTTGGCTCCTTCCCTGCCTTGCACTACTGGAGTCTCCCAGGTCTAACCCACCCAGCAGACCTCAGCAGGGGCCAGAGCCCTGGGTTCCTGCGTCCACGTGCTGCCATGCAGCAGATCGGCACGGCAGCACCAGCCAGTGCTTATTAAAGATTTAGAAGGGCAAACTGTCAGCGGCACCGCTAAGAGATGGGCTTTTCCTGTTATAGCTCGATCCTTTTCTAACACTAATAGGATTGGGAGGAGGCTGTGGAACAGAAGTGTGCTGGCCAGCCAGGGGTGAGGGTCACTCCTACGGAGGCTTTGCACACCCGAGGGGACCTTTGCTCCCCTTTCACCTCCTTGGTCCCTGAGATTTCAGGATAGGCTGGGGAGGTGCTGGTAGGGCAGCACAGCCTTAGAGAAGGGCAGAAACTATCCCCTCCTGACCACCCCTCTGCCACTTCTGCCACAGGGAAGGGGAAATGAATCCCCTTCCACATGTGCTGTCAGCTGTCAGGTGGGTCTGAGCTCTCCTCTGCATTCCTCACTGGACAAATGGCATTATTCCTTGTTTTTCTTGGAACTACAGCAGGACATTGAATGGTGTTTCAATTTTTTTTCAATGATTTTGTTTGTTTGTTTGTTTTTGAGAGTTGAAGCCTAGATTTGTGTTAGGGTGAGTAAACATTTCAACTTTGTCTGTAAAGGAATATCAAAATCTGGACCAGGATCAATTCTTGAGATTTTTTTAAGATGCATCTTACCAAACAATAAAAAATAGATAGTTCGACACTGTGTGAGCAGCTTGTATGAATGATTTTCTTCTGAATTTTAGCAAACCCAGACCAATTTCAGAAGACATATTTCGTGAAGATTTAATCTATAGCAAAAAAGAAAAAAAAAGTTCCATCTAATTTTTCTTTCCGGATGTACTTAATATTCCCCTGTCTCCTTTCCCACTTTAGTTCAATTAATTAATTAAGTTTGTGAAGCACTCAGAGCACTTGATGTTGAAGGACAGGGTATAAATAGTTTTGCTTAATTGCTTGCAGGGAAAGGTGAGGTAGCAAACTTGAGGTCTTGTTCACAAATAAGGTTTTATTCTCAGAAGCTACTTTCAAGGGCTAGGCATAGGGTACAGCTGGTGAAACATCTGCCCTGGCTACTGGAATCAGCCTCCTTTTCCTTCACTGGATTCCACTATTTTCTGTGCCTTTCTCCTGACTTGTGGGATTTCCCTCATTTTTCGGACAGATTTCATTTACCTGGAGCTGCTGCAACCGCATGGGCAGAGGTGCAGGCACTGGAGCAAGAGACACCAAGAGCATCTGCTGTATCAGTTCACTTGTGTGAACTTCATCACTCCATAATGACCCCATCCAATGCAATGTTGTGTTAATAGCAAAGATTTCAACAGCATTAGCTCAGCTTTTTCCTTAATCCATTCCATATGTGCAACATATAGACAAGCTGTACATCACATCCCATTTGTGGCTTGATTGGAAGTGATGGCCTCAAAAGTATAAAAATTCTAGTTAACGCCTCTGTAATTCATATTCAGATTGGAATGATGTTACAAGTGGATGGTGCTCTTGGCGTTAATACTGGGTTAAAGTCTTCTTCAGTGATGTAGCAGTAAAGCAAGACTGGAGAGAGGGAGGGGAGCGGAGGAGAGGGAATGGGAGGGAAAATCAAGAAATGAACTCTCCCTTAGGAGAGGTCAGCCAGAATAGGGCTTATGGAGATCCTGAGCCTGGTCTGTCCATATGGAAGGATCAAATCGTGAAGGAAGTGGTTGTTAAAGAAATATAGATTTTTTATTGGACCTTCCACAAGAAGGCAAAATATGCTAGCAAATAAAACAGAAATCCCTCTACTTGCACTGACTTTGTGCAAGGGATGAGGCCACCAGAGCAGGGCCAGCTGTGCCTGCTCTTGTCAAAAGCTTTAGGTCTGCCCATCCTGCAGTGCTTATCAGCGAGAAGGTTTCCCCACCATAGCGCTTCCTATACTTTGGGCTAATTTCACTAATTTATGGAATTCCATCCCCATTCCTAGTCCCAACTCTAGTATGCAGAGCATGAAGACAGCACTCAGATCGGAGTCAATGAAGAAAGATGGGAAGATGTTCCCCATGCCATAATTTTCAGGAGGACTGGGAACATGCTGTTCCAAGAGATCATTCCTTGGCAGTGTCTGCTGCACAAAAATGGCTCCAGCTGTCTTTCTTGACGTGCAAATCTGTTTTTCTCTATATTTTCCAGGAGTCACCTTTCAGAAAGCAGGCTGCCTGACAGTTTCCATACAGATGTAACTGTGCTCACTTCCTAACTATATATTTTTGCCAAGGACAAATTCCACAATTTAGAGGCCTCACAGGAGAGAATCCAGGCAGGATTTGAAGGCTGCTCAGTCTGTGGGCCAAGCTCGGGGTGTTAGTGGCAGGAAGGCAAAAGGGAAAAATGGGAATCATTGCAGCTCTTAGCATTTCTTCTTGCCAAATAAAATGCTTTGCTCACCTCCAAAAGGAAGAGGGGCATTTTGTATTTCTTTAAGAAAAGAAAAGGAATTGAATTCCTCAAAGAAAGGGGTAAGTTCTCAGCTCCCTTGAAAGGGCATAGCCTATCTGCAGAGAGCAGGAGACGTGAGTGTGAGTCTTTGGTTCTGATATTAAAGTTTTTGGTTTTCCCTTTCTTTTGGAGCTGATTTTGTGAGCTGAAGTCTGCAAAAATCACATCAATTACATGAGTCTTTCTAACACCCTGAGATGCTCACTGAGACCAGTAGGTCCTCACATTCAGGTAAATACCCGATCCCTTATGTCATGGTCCAGCCCATATCTGCACACACTCCCTCTCCAGCTAGCAGACATTTCCATTTTAGAAACTCAGTCCTCTGGCAAATAGGGTTTATGTCCCTGGATCATAGCTTTTGCCAAAGTTCTGAGGAATGTGTAGAAGAAAAGCTTACTGTATAGCAATGAGCCAAGCACAAGCTGAGCAATGCAAGAGGAAGACTGCTACCAAGGCTGAGACAAAGCTGCTCAGATCACCTTCTTAGCCAGCATTTCAAGGCATAAAGATATTCACTGGGATGTCCTCTTAAATGTTCCTGTTCATTTGTTAAAAGCCCTGTATGACAAATGTCCATCCCTTGTGCTTCCGCCCCAGCTAACCTAGCCAGTGAGCAGCAAACCCCAGCTCAGCCTGCCTCCTCATGGACCTTGAAGAGCCTCAGCTCTGCATTTTGAGTTTTCTAACACCAAGTGCTGCCACATGTCAGGTCTGGCCTCTTTGGCATCATGAGCAAAGCCTTCACCTTCTCTCATTTTTCCCTGCAGAGACAGAGATGGACCTGGCCGCACAAGATGGCTCTTAGGTAAATGGTTTAATCCATTCATGAATCCTCAAATCATAGAATGCATAAGGTTGGAAGGGACCTCTAGAGGTCATCTAGTCCAACCCCGAGTTAGTCTGGATCAGCAGCACTGAGCAGCCTCTGCGGGTTGGTAGGAAGAGGTTCTGCCCAGAACAGACTATTTTTTACCTGTCAGAAGATGTGGAATGAAGGTGACATTGCAGATAGGACGCCCTTTTGATCTGCAAGGCTTACTTGCCAGAAAGCATCCTTTTACTGAATAGCAGCTAGGCCACTTGCTTGGGTCTGACCTCTGTGGACCTGGAAACCTCTCTCCTGAAACGGCTCTTCTTGCTTAGGTCCCTCCCTGACCGCAGATCAGGGTAAAAACAGCAAGGACTTGGCACTCCACATTCACATAAAAAGCAAAACCGAAGCTAAAATCCTTGAGCCCCTCTAAACATCCCCTCAGATCTTGAATCCACTGCTACACCTGCACTCTCACCCACTCCAATGCTTTCTCTGGAAATCCTTTTTGGCAGTCTTTACCTGGAAGGCTGAAGCGTCTGGATATGTGCCTGGAGATTTGCCCTTGCGCAACAAGACCTAGAAACAAAGGAAAAGTTGGGTTTGACTCTGCTCTGCAGTGGCAGTTTTCTGATGACCTCTCCTTACACAAACACACCACTCTGGGAAGGGACACAAAGAGAGCAAAGATCACAGTGATCCCATCCTGTGACAGATTATTTCCATGGAATTGCCCTTAGATGTGCAGTGTGAACCCAACCAGGTTCTACATCGGACATTTATACTGAATTTTATCTGCTGCACTCCTCCAGAGTATGTTGTGTCCATTTGAAATGGAATATAAAATGACACTTAATCTAGGAAAAAGTTCAGCAGCTCAGGCCCATTTTACTATTTCTGTTAAACAAATGCTCTTGCATTAGTGGAAACTGGCAATTTTCTGAAGGGAAGGTTTTTGTCAAAGACACTCATCTGTTGAAAACAAACTTATTCAGGAAAATGGACTCATTTTTCCTTATCTCCATTCTTAAAACATTGTTTGAAAAGTGTTTGGAAACTATGAATGTGAGCTTGTCCTCTGCCTCCCAAGCCTGAAAAACAGGGCTTTGTGTGGGAAGAGCTATCTCTTCTGAAAACTTCTGTCCTGTAAACTGTAAAAGCTTAGGGGAGAGTTGAGCCTGGGCTTTAAAGATGAAAGCACAATGAAATATTTGAGATTCTGCCTCTCCAACCTTTTTCTTTATCACTCCATTTCATTTTAGGACAGGATAAAAACGTGAAATTGCTATTGCAATCTAGTTATGAGCAGCTGTGCTGGCCTGGACCAAGACTCTATTGGGGCAAACGTTCACAGTCACTGGTCAAAGTGAGGACCTGTGCTCATCCATGGGTCACCCTCAAGACCACAGAGGCTCCACAGTCTCCGCAGAGACATCAGAACCTGCTATTTGTGCAGTGTGGTGGGCAGGTGCTGTGGGTGCTGCAAGAAGGAAATGAGTTCGTCCATCCCTATCTAGTTGACAAGGAAGTTTTCCAGCAGACTGGCATGACTTCAGCGGAGTCCTTTAGGGCTAGGATCTCTCCCTTGATATTCCTGAGGGCATCACCAGCCCGGGCATCACAACATGCATGCCCCTGCAGATGTCTCGTGCACTCGGTATGCTGGGATGCTCCTTTTGCTCAGTTGTAAAGGAGTTTGGGATCTTTGGGAAGACTCCATTCTCCTGCTTGAGAGGGCAAACAAGGAGGCAATAGAAGAAACAAGACCTCTCAAAAATGAATTTGGAGAAAGTGCCGTGTCTAGCAGCAACCCCTGCGCTGCCCACGCTTTCCCCAGTGAGCTGAGGCCAGTGGGCAGGAAATGACAGAGCTCTTCTTACAAATAAACACTTCCTCCCCAAAACCAGCTGTCAGAGCGGGGCCTCCAGATCAGCAGCCGCTCTTCAGCTTAATCTCGAAAAATCATTCCAAAAGGAGAAATTGGAGTATTTCATTAGGAACTGCAGATGGAAGCACATCCATTTTTCCACCTGCCAGAAAAGGGGTTTTCAGCACTGTTCCTTCTATTTTTTTTAATAAATTTGCAACTAGTCTTAATTAACTTCAAATTTGCACTTTTTACCAAACAAATGGTTCACCTGGGCACATTTGCTACAATCCATTTAGGAATTGTAACTGCTTCTGTACATGGCAAGCAAATTAAAATAATAATTAAAGGCAGTATTAAAAACTGCCAGCATACTCCTAATACACAGGGAAAAAAGCATTCATCTTATGGTAAGTCAACAAAATAGTGGATAATGGAGAACAGTTAATACATTTTCCTGAGTGCTTTTTGATAAAGGCCATCAAAGAGGCTTTTAAGGAAACTCAATAGCCAAAAGGGAACTGTGTAAGTTCCACAGTGTATTAAAAGCTGATTAAGACAGAGAAAAGAAGAAATGGAATCAAGAGTTCATTTTCATCATATAAATAATATAATAATAGGACATCCCTGAGAGTCCATCTGAGGATTAAAGTCTTTTATTAACGATGCAGGGGAAAGGGTGAATAGGCAAATGGAGAAGTTTGCAGAGAATAGGAAGGAACATTGGCTGGGAGAGTCTAGGGAAGCGGAAAAGGGATGTTTGAGAGCCCCTGGCAGAGGAGAGCTAGCGAGGAGCCTCCCAGCAGCTTGTGTGAAACGCTGAGCCATGGAAAGTGAGGCACATTAGAAAGCATTACTTGAACTTCTCTTACACCTTGGTGGGTTTTAATTAGGCATAGCCACTAAGGAAAGGGAAAAAGGAAAAAAATAGAAAGAGAAGAAGATCCTGGCGTAATTATGAGCAGCGCAAGACAAGCTTGCTCAGCAGTGACCTGGAGCCTCAAGCACAACACGGACAGTAGCCTGCATTGGGCAGGGGGATGAGAAACAGTACAGAAAATATAAAAAAACACTAGGAAACACAGCAAGGCTCTAAGCTCAGAGCTCACCACTGCTCTTCAAGAGAGACAGAGCAGAGGCATCTGTAGGGATATACTTTTATCAGGAAAAATAATCACTGGAGGGTACATCCTGTTCATGGAGCCATGCCAGTTTACACCAGCTCAGAATGGCACCCGGCTTGTAAAATTAATTCAGATAAGATTGAGCAAGACACAGAAATTATGATGCTACAGGGTCCTGGGCATTGCTCGACAGCTAAAGTTAAGATGAAATTCTCCCAGAGGGTTAATTAGAAATTCTTCTAATGCAAAACAGAAATGTCTTTTCCACCTTCATCTGAAATGTCTCTACCAGCCACTATCAAAGATGGGTGCAGGGCTGGACACAGAGTTTGCTCGTTCCTGTTTGATAACTCCTACGCTTCTGATCTTGTTTTCTAATGTAATTGTTTGTGGTTTTCAGCCTGCCCATGTATCGCTTCTGGATGGGCCAAGCCACTTAATCCCCACTTGTTTATTCATTACTGGAAAGCTTTTCAGTTTATCTCTAATATCGTTCAGATATAATTTGATTACAAAATTTGTTTAGTGGTGAGTTCATGCTCTGAGGAAGAAGCATTAATTAGATGAGGGCTGTGCAGCCTGGAGGCAGACTCAGAAAATGGGCCTTTTGGGGAAGGAAAAGGCATTTTCAGAAGGGCCAGGCGTGAGTGGCTGCGTCCAGGCTCGCGTGCAGCAGCGGGTTTTACCCGGGCTGGTGCGCAGGGAGATGCTCCAGCTGCTCCGGGCCATGTGCCAGGGCAGCGAAGTCCCTGCTGTTGGAAGGGAGCTCTGAGCGCCTGCAGCGCTGGATAACACCGAAGCGCTGTCCATGGCTGTGCCTGCTGCGATGCTCAGGCCTGGGCTATAAGGTGATTTTTAGGGCCTGCAGATGAGCAGCAGGGAGAGCCTGGGGCCAAATGTGCTGCCAAGAGCCATCTCTCCATGAACCACCTGCAGGGACTGCGGGGCTCCCTGGTAAAAAGCAGGAAAGTGCACGAATATCGTCTCCCCAGGGTAGTGGAGATGGCCTGGAGAGGGCCTCCTGCAAGTGGATCCTGCTTTCTCTTGCTGGCTGGGGCTTCTTCGGTCCCCCAAACAAGCCTCTCCTGTCTCTGCCCTCTGATGGAGGCTGCTAGCAGCACCCGAAGGGTCAAGGCCAGGATGTTTTTTTTCCCCATTGCTTGTGGAAGAATTAATCAGAAAATTGCAGTCCCCTGGGCTTTAGGATTGGAGCTAAATCTCTTCAAATCAGTGTCACTGAGCCCTCAGACACCGATTATTTCAATAATAGCTCTTTTTTCCTTTTTTTTTTTTCTTTTTTTTTTTATTGTATTTTACTCCTGTCTTTGTGGGAGTGAGGGGGGTGAGGAGGGCAGGAAAGGCCCAGGATTTTTGTTTCAATTTGGATGCAAAATGATATAAATCATAAAGCACAGCTTTGCTGGATTGGATCTCTGCACCAGCTACGCGGGCGGATGAAGGGAGGCAGGAAGCCTGATGTGCCTCTCATGCACACAGTGAGAAAGCCAGCCTGGAAACAAACCTGGAAACACACCACAGGGCTGGGATGGTCCAGAGAAAAGAGGAGGGAGGAAGACAAGCCTGTCCCCTCATACAGATCAAGGCTCATTTTAGTCTTATCCCTGGCAAAGTTGTGCCTGGTGAACCTGCTGGAGGTCAGATCCTGCAGCCCATAACCATGATTGGCAGCTCACATTCCAGGAAATCTCTTCAGGCTCCAGGATGGCTTTATATTTCTTACTCCATGCCAAATTAATCCCAGACCCAGACTGGAACAGCTGAAATTGAGGTTCTCACAGACCTGTGTTAGAGTTGGATTTCTTCCTGAGGTTGTCAGAGCTGCATTCTAGGTCAGAGGACAAAAAGATGCTGTGGATCGCTGTAGTGGAAAGAAGGGAAACAGGCCTGTGGTGGTCATTGGCAGAGCACAGCAAGGGAAGGTAATGTAAAACTAAGGAGACTAAGGTTGGATGCGATGGCATCTCAGGTCAGAATATGGGAGATGCTGTCTTTGCCTTAGGACAACAAGGATGAGCAGCTCCAGGCCCTGTTTCTCAGGGACCTGTCTGAAGAATGGAAGCTGATGGATGCATTAATCTTCCTTATCTTAGATCACAGACTCTAAGGATCCCAGGGGATCATCTCTGATGCATGTGTGTCTAACAGTAAATCTTCTAGAGAAGGAGATATCCGCGCTGTCCCAGAGGCTAGCGCTACTGGTGTTGCATGTCGCTAGTGTAGCTGATAGGAAGCTTTTAATAATATCCAGCCTGGATCTGCTATATACTGCAGTGAGCTTTTTTCTTCTTGGACTTAAAACACATTGTAATGCAATACTTTTTATAACCAATTTTTGCCTGATTATGGATTCTTTTTATCTCTTCTCCTTTCTAGACTAAACAAAGCCCTTTTCTTTAACATTTCCTAATAAGTTATGGTTACTGAACCTCATTCTATTACTCATACTTTTCCTCTGGACTTCCTCCAGCTTGTCACAACCCTTCTTAGCCCAGTGTGCAATGTCAGACAGGGTGTTCCCTTCCCTGGGTTAAGCTGAGAAGAGTAATGTATACTACATCTCTCGTACTTGGTTTTCTAAGTATAAGGCTCCTGCAAACACGTCATCATCTGTCAAGTGTCCTTTTGCAAAGGCTCCACCCTCCTGACTCATATTCCCCTGGAGACCCAGTCGGAGCCCTCAGCCCTTTTCTCAGCTCGACTGTCTACGCAGTCAAGCGTCTATGCCCTATTTTGCACTTGAGTGTCTGGCTTCTCCTTCATGGCATCTTCAATGATTTCCCATCCTGCTGCTTTTAGCCTGGATTTTGAGTTTGCTTTCTCCAGTGCTGGCAAGGCCTCACAACTTAGATTCGCTCATGCATTTTACATTGGTACTGTCTTTTCCATCAGCAGAGTTGTTAATGAAAATATTGATTACAGACAGTTTGTGGACAGACTCCTGCAGTGTCCCAATTACTGCATTTTCCTGTCTCAGTAGTGAATTGGTGATAACTACTCTAAGAGCAATTTAAAAAAGCCAGTTGCGCATCCACTTTCATCCGAATTCAGTGAGATCCCGTTTTCTCATCTTACAGCTACAAAATCCTGCTTAGGAGAAGATCAATATGCTGCTCCCATCTCAATGCAGGAACTTTCGTGTTGTCCTCAAAGCCTGTATTAGCTACAGTAAACCAACCAGGGACTATCTCAAGCAGGTAAACAGCAGCAAGACTGTTGGTGGCGCGAGGTGAAACTTGAATGGTTAGAGAACATAAAAATGCTGAGATGAGGGCATGATCTCATGTTACTTGTTTGGGCTGCTTCCAAGTATTTGCTGAAAGCTGTGAGACTCCTGAACCTTTCAGAGAACCTTTGCAACACGGGCAATTACTCCGTGGATGCCTCATTTGCTGCCTGAGAGGCCAGTCTTTGCATGGTAGCAATCAAGGGGCAAGAGGAATAGCTCAGAGTGGTGATGAATAGCTCAGAGTGGTGGTGATGTGGCCTGCAGGCCCTCAGGGCCAGACTAACAAGACTTGAGGATCCCCAGCAGCGGCCATAGAGCCCAGACGTCCCCTTGCAGTCCCCCTGCAGTACTGCAGATTCCCAATGCAGTACCGGGATGAAATGGTCACTATTGCATTAGTCTGGGACCAGCCTTGCCACACACCCACAGTCCCTGGGGACAGTTATGAGCCACCTGTGAGCCTGAAGTGATGCATCCATGCTGGTACCCTTGGGATGCTGACAACTGCAGTGAGGAGCAAGGAGCAGTGCTGGAACGAGTCAGTCTGTGCAGTCACAGAGACTGCAGCTGATCCTGCTTTGGATGTGACTTCTAGCAACCTCCTAGCACAGGGCTTGTGCAAAAAAAATAACACGCTCAGAACCAGTGAGAAGCTGAGGACATGGTAATTACTTGCATTGTGTCGCTCTCATCAGAGTTAAAGCAGAGGCCACTCAGTCTCTGGTCAACAGGGGACACGAGAGGACTTTGGCATTGCAGCTGTCAAGCTGAGCCGGTATTACCCAATGCCTTCACCTAGTATGGTCTGTTGGTCTTTAAGTATAGCTTAAGCGGGTGGTTTGCTGCTGTATCGGCAGGAAGATCAGGCACTGGCATGGATAAAAATTGCACAAACTGTATGACAAGTCATGTATTTAGCTAGTGGCCTCAAGTTTTAAAATATTTCTGCAAAACAGTTTTGTGGGTGTCTGAATGGCTGCAAACCCACAGGCTCTGCTTGTTTTAATTTACAGACAACACATCAAATGGCTCCAGGATGCGGAGGGTGGAGGGGAACGGCAGAGACCTCTGACAGAGATGCCCTGGGGATGCGACCCTCTCTGATGGGTTCTTGGTGTAATTTTGTATTTAATGTATAAATTTAGCTCTGCCTTAGCTCTTGTGTTATTCAATTTAGCTGTCAGCAGTCTGGCAAGATGCCTGGGCCTTGTGAACTGCACAGGAACCCATATCGTGTGATAAGAAACACCTTTGGCAGGCAGCAGATCGGGAGCAGCAGCCTCATCCCAGAGCAGCCTGGCAGTTCCGCGTCACTTATAGGGAGGAAGGAAAGAGAAACGTGAGGGCTCTGCTAAGCTGCTTTTTAAGCATAGCAAGCAGTGTGCCAGGCCAGGTCCCTAAGGCTGGCAAGGAAGATGCCACACTAGGGATGTGGGAGAGCAGGACCCTGCTCCTGAAGGTGTCCATGGAGGAGGATATCCCTACCCTCTTCTCACCCTGCCCATAGAGAGAGAGCAGGAAAACATCTCCCTTCCACAGAAAAAGGGCTTGATAGAACTTCCAGGCCAGGAGAAGGAAACCTGGGCTTGACCTTGAGGTGTGCATGGGTTTGGCCTGCTATGAGCATTAGAGATGTCCTTCCAACCAGGAGCAAGGAAAAGCGCTTCTCACCTGACTCTGGACCCTCGACACAGCCTTGCTCCACAGGGTACCCCCAGGCCCAAAGTCCCGAGTGGGCCTTGGAGGCTGATCTTTATTCTCTAATTTGAGTACCTGGGCTGAGAAGGGGCATGGAGAAAGATGGGGTGACTTCTGCTCTCTTTATATCCCAAACCAGGTGTGAAAGCCACGAGGATGTGGAAAACAGGGATGCTCATGTGTGTGGACTAGATGTGAACGCCAGTATTAGATCCTTGCACACACCATGGCATGCAGTGGCCCATTGAGGATGCAGCTCCTGGGCACTATATGGCTCTGGTTTGGGGCTAGTCACATCTTGCTTGACTTGAACCACGATTGACTGGGCTTAGAGCACCACAGCACTGCAAGCGTTTATGGGGTGAATAAGAGGTGCTTAAGAGAGTCTCCTCTAAAAACCTCCCCACTCAAAGAGATCTGCTGCTCAGATCACACCATGTAAGCTCTGCCCATCTTCCCCACCGAAAAAGAGCTGGGAATGCCCTTGCTAAAATGCCTCTGTCCTGCTCTACACGCACCTTCCCTAGGGCAGAAATGGCCAGCTCTAATGAAGCACTGAGGCTGGAAGGCCCCAGCGTGGCAGCTGGGAGAGGCCCCACAAACTCATTTCATAAGTGGTTCACTCTTTGACCTCAGGTCTTCAGATCATTGAGGCCTGAGATAATGCCAAAAGCTACTAGACGAGGAGCTTTCTCAGGAAGTGCTGCCCTAGAATATGCAGCCTCACAGAAAATAAACTTTTTAAAGCCACAGAAAATGATCCTAGCCTGCAATTTCTTCCTTGCTGCCTGGAATTGAGAAGCCAGTGAGACTTGGGTCGTGTTTTCCAACGGTTAAAATACAGGGTAGGGATGTTATTTTAGTGCATGGTTGAGCCCATTCAAACCTCATGCTAAACGGCTACATCCCTTGGTCCTGTTTGTGCAGATCCAGTGTCGATCTGGGCTCCAGGCCACATTCCTCCCACTGCTAAGGACGTGACTGTCTGTCCCTATGGGAATGGCCCAGGGTTCGGGAGAGCTGTGCAAAGGGGGAGTGGAAAAAGGGGCTACTTTGCAGATGGTGCTGAGTTATTCCAGACGTGAAGTGCCAACACAATTACAAATAAATGAAATCCCCTCCTCCTCCATATCTCTAGAGTAGTCCGTATCTCTAATTAATCCTAGGGATTACTGGTGGGGGAGTAGAAGCAAAGGAAGAGACTTAAAGGGGTTGGAGGGTCTCATGTGCTTAGTTAATCTGCGAAACATGTTACAGAGGGGAGCTACGTCTAACCCTGCCATAACTGAGCTTTGCTGAGGCAGAACAGAACTGCAGATTCCAAGGTTTACCTTGGAGTTGATGAAGACAGAGAGCAGGAAGGAGCCCACATGGCTGAGACATTGATTTCAGAGCTCCCATCCTATAAGTAATATATGATGGGAGCATGCAAGCATATAAGCAACAGCATGAAGAAACTGCCCAGGGAAGGACAGGGCTGCTAAGACTTGACTTGCGCTTGCTCAACTCTTGTGCTTGCACCCCTGGCGTGAGTCATCCCACAGTCCTGACATTCATGCATTTTTGATGAAATCTCCTTAGAAAAGATATGCATTGTGGCTATGGCAGTCACAGCCCTGAGGATACAAACGGTGTGTAGCAGCCTGGGCTGCCAAAGAGGGAAGAGAGTCAAATCTTGAGATTCCCGCTGCAAATTACTAAAAATTCAATTCTAATTCCATTTCTGCTATGACCATGGCCTGCTGCTGAGCAAGTCCCCTTGCAGGTCAAACACCCACAGCATCCTCGGGATACACAGCTCCACCAAAAGAGGGCACCTTGTTTTTAGAGTACCACAGGGTAGGCACAGCCACCAAGCACCAGGCACAAGCACCAGGAGTGCTTGAAACTCCTGCTTCTCTAGGAATGTGCCATGATTGACTGCAAATGGCTCAGCCTTTTGAACAAAGACATTAAAAATAAATTATTGCCTGCTCCAGGTACTAAAGTAGGATAAGGAGATCTCCCTGTCTGATACAGTCATTCAGTGATGATATGCTTGAAGCATGAGGCACACACCGCTTTTCTTGCTCAGCTTCTGACAGAGGTATCAATCAGGTCATTAGCTTGAATTTCCCAATTAGTTTTGTGGACAGAAAGACCATACATTACTATTATTACACAGTAAACCTTGCAAACAGGACACAGTAGTGTATCACTCCTTTATCACGTGTAATCGGAGGACTTTGCTCCTTTGATTCTGTGCCTAGTGTATTTGTTTGCTTCATGCTTCTCTTTTGACACTGGATCACTTTTTCTGTCCTGTAATCCTTGGCACAGGACTGATGATCAAAGCACAGGACTGATGATCAGTCCTTTTATTAGGTTATTTGGAGGCTGCAGCTTTTCGGAGTAGATTTCCCCAGCCTCACAGAAGAAATTGGTGGTGGCATATGTGTTAAATTACAGTTGTTCTCGACCCCCTCCAACAGTTTTTCATCCAACAGCTTGCTAATGATCTGACAGTACACAGAGCTGCTGATTTTATCCTCAGCAAGATGAACATCTGCACAGCGGGTCATGGTGACCACCGCTACCCAGAGGCTGTCATTCGAGGGCGCTCTCTGATTTCAGCCTTGGGCACATGGGGAGGCTCCCTTTGCTGTAGGTGTGCTCGGGAGCTGTGTGCACCTTCTCCTTTAGCTACTCTGCAGCCTCTTTTCTGTGGCTTGTACCAAAAAACTGCCTTCCATCCCACTGTAAATGCTCATTCATGCCTGGCTGTTATATTTGGCCAATGTTTCCTTGATTTCCACAGTACTAAGTTGAATCAGCACTGAGCAAGGGCTTTTCCCATCCTTAATGCATAAGCACAATGGAGGAGACATCCCTGTCTTTGTGCCTCAACAGTTCATGATCTAAACAAAACAAGACACATCCACGTGTGATTTTTACTGTTCCCAAGCTTAAGTCCCTTTAATAGTGTCCGTCGACTCAGCATTGGATCTGGGGGAAGAACATTTTGATGAAAAACTTCTGTGAAAACATCACATTTCATCAAAAGATGTGCTGGGGAGAAGACATCCTCTGATCCCCAGTCCCCCTGCACCCAGCCACCTTCAGGCAATGAGCTAGCGCTGCTGGTGGGTACAGC
Source organism: Crypturellus undulatus (assembly GCA_013389825.1). Lineage (NCBI taxonomy): Eukaryota > Metazoa > Chordata > Aves > Tinamiformes > Tinamidae > Crypturellus > Crypturellus undulatus. The sequence goes on from VWPW01000724.1 coordinate 116,864, forward strand.
AAACTTTTACTCACCTGCATCTTCTGCAGGTTTTGCCTTTTTCTCCAGGACATCTGAAGCCTCCTTGCTTCTTCCTCTAGATCCAGCTTTACCAGAGGGAAGGAGCAGGGGGTTTCAGAAGTACTGACTCGCTGCACTATCTCATCCATGAAAAAAGAGCAAGGATGTTGCCCATAGCGTGCATGTCCATGACCTACAGAAAACCACCTGGGAGCCTCCGGAGGGGGCTGAAAATGCTGTTTCAGCATTCAGTGACAACAGAAAGCTTGCCAGAGAAAATAGGGAAAGTCAGCCCCTAAGGGCAGTGGCAAAGCTACATAGTGGGACGAGGACAACTACATCCAGAAAACAAGGCTCCTCCAGCAGGAACCAGCATCACAGGGTCACTGGGACATCCATGGATCTGAGCGCAAGGATGGCTGCATGGCTCCTGCCAGCTCTCTGCTTGGCACAAGAAAGGATGGTTTGTCCCTCATTTTGATGGCACTGAAGTCTGACCTCAGCTCCTGCAAAGGGAGGGAGGAAAACTGCACTATGAAGGTCAGTGGGTTCAAGACCTGACCACTCGTATCAAATATACTGTATTCCATCACATGGAAAAAACTTTGCTGTCTGGAGTCTGTAAAAGCAAACTTTACTGGAATGTGGAATTAACAGCAATAATAAATAGTATGTGTGGCGGGACATCTAAACAAGTTCAGGGATTCTGGCTAAATGAGCCTGGAGGCATTTGACATAAAGCAGCAAAATCTTACTGCAACACTGATGTATCTCAGATCCGTTTGGATTTCTGGCACTTCAATGGCCTGTTCTGCTAATGTAACTTCTAGAAGACTGGGAACGCTTCCAAATTAGGATGTGGGGACTTGAACTCCACAGAGGAAAAAACAATAATTAAAAGGCTGCAGCGTAGAGTTTTGTTGTTTTTTGTTCCCTGGTGGTTTTGTGTTCAGTCCTATCCGGGTGCGTAATGAACAATAATGTTTTGGGAACGCCCCTTAGGGAACATTAGCCATTGCCTCAGTTTCTTGGGGTTTGGAGTCACTCCACTGAAATGTCTGAAGTCAGACAAGAAGTTTCCACTCACACAACTGAAGGATCTGCTCTGCTGAAGCTGGAAACTCAGCTGCATGGTAGAAAATGTAAAAATGCAAGTTCTGCAGGAAAGGTGTAAGTGCCAGGGCAGCTGTCCCTCTCTGCCTGCCGTAAGCCCAAGAGATCCTGGGTCATGGGGAAGCCACGGGTAACTCCCCTGCGCAGAAGGCTGCAGAGCTGCCAGAGCGTGGGGCGGCTGGGTGACAGCAGCGTTGCGAAACAGCTTCCTGTTTACTTGTCTCTTGTATTCCTCTCTATTAACTAAGGCCTTTACCTAGCAAAACATTGCTCTTTGCGGCAGCTGATGGGGAAGGGTTCTGTCCCCTCCTGCTATTACCCCTGTCCATGAGGTTCTGCAATCAGGCCTGTGTGGGGACAACTGCACACGTGTGCGCTTGCAGCTGGTAGAAGAGGGGACGGCATCTTTAATGGCACTTAATCCTCTGAGTTGGTTAAAGTAATACATTTGGCAGAAGACCTGCAGATAATGGGAATGATAGATGCCTGCTGATCCCAATCACATGGCAAGAGACTTGGCCGAATGACCTCTAGTCTCTTGTTCTGATTTAGAAGGGATGGATTAAAGCGTTATTCTTTCTTTGGTTGAAAGCCTCAGCTCTGAGGAAGTGATCCTCAGCTGAGGTAAAACAGACTAAGTGGGTGGGTTCCTTATTCACCTATTTAGCCTATTTTAAAAGAAGTTTCTTGCAAAGGGGAAGTTCTTTCTGAGGTGAGGAGAAGACACAAATAGATCATGCCCCATGTTCTGCTTGGCCAGGAAGGCTCAGAGGTGAGGGAAGTGCTTGGCTATCAGTCTGCAGAGCCTCCATGTGAGGATCTTTAAGCTTGTGGGACTTGGGTTTCCTGTCTCTATGTTGCTATAGGGCAGTGCAAGCCTTTGGGTTTTCTCTGGCTGCAATTCTGCTACTTTAGTACTGATAAACATTGTTTGTCTGGCCAACCCCAAAGCACAAGGCTGAGTTAAAAAGAAAACTTGAGATCTTGAGAAAAAACAAGTTTCCTTTATTTACTTTTTGATCTTTTTGAACCTTAAACATTTGTGTCTTTGTTTAGTTTTGGTTCTGAGCCCGCCCAGTCGTGGAACAGCGCTCAGCAGGAAAAGCCAAACAAACGGTAGCGCTAGGAGCCTGAGGAAAGTCCAGGCTGCAGCAAAGCGGGGCAGGGCTTTCAGTCACCCAGTGGCTAGCAGGGCCCTCATGAGCAAGACCTCAAGCGTGGGCAGCACTCAGGCTGTAGCACAAAAGTCCACAGGGACGTGAGTGTGTGTAGGTGTCCAGGGTGTACTGGTGGCACCCTAAGTGCACGTGCATGAGCATTATCTCCCTGCCTCATTTCCATTTGTGTGCACAGACTGCACGCAGGCATTTGGGGGCAGTGAGGGGGGATCATCTGCTTGTTCCAGTCCAGATGAGTGTTTGGGCAGGGGTATGCTGTTTGCTGGGAAATGTTTTCACATGCACATGAAGGTGTCACTCTGTGCAGCCCCAGGCACGGAGTAGGATTTTATTTCTGTGTATAAAACTCAGAAGCTTGCACAAGCACCTCGTAAACCTATGCTGCTGAGAAATCATTTCCAAGTTTGTGCATGCATGTGCACGTATGTTTGCACATGCGTGTAAGGAGAACAACCTGTCTAAATCTGGAGGCAGTGACAGCTCCAACCAACAATGACTCTGGCCCAGAGGGAAAGGGTGAAAAATGAATTCCGATATACAGAGGTTTCTGTATCAACATCTCATTGGGCTGCGCAGCCCAGATCCCCTATATCCAAGGGAGCTCACATTGGAGGGAAGGCCAGGTCATTGCAGTAGATGCTGCTTCTCCATCAATTAAACAGTTATTCGCTGCACACAACTGTGGTGCAGCTGAGCACTCTGATGTGAGCAAACATGTCTAGGGAGCATGTGCAAGGAATTAATTGCTCCAGAAAGGCTTCTTGATGAAAAGTAACCCACTATGCTCTTGCTTGAATGGCCTATGAACCAGGTTCAACTCCAGTTCAGGCGGGAACCCAAAGCCCCCATGGCCTCATCAGCAGAGGCAAGACAAAGCCTCCTGTGAAATTCAGAGGCTCGGGCTAACCACCAGTACTTTCAGGGCTGCAGGGATACTGTTTTTTTCTATAAATGAGGCCCAGCACCTTTCTGGCCCTCTCCATGTTAAAGAGGATCAGTGAAGGTTGCTCAGTGGTTTAGGAAAAAGATGATGCCCTTAGCCATACACCCTTAATCTTGAATGTCAGCTGGAGTTTCCTACAGTGAAGGAGGATCTGGGGAGTAGGAAGCAGGAGAAACGAAGACGGAGACTGTGTAGATGAAGGAAAAAACTAGTTGTGAGGGATCTTTTTTAAGAGCTACTAGTTGATCGTGTTCTCAGGGGACACTAGTTTCTGCTGGAGACGGGAATGCACCTTTTGCCCAGGTCCTTTGCTCCTGCCTTGCTTTCTTCCTGCTCCTGGCTATGCGCACAGCCCTAGTTTGCACCAGGGACCCATGTGCTGGTGATTTATGAGTGGCGTGGCAAAGATGTCCTGTAATTTTGGGCTGTGAAGAACTAGCCATTAGCCATACCATGGGTACACTGAACACTTCACAGCTCTGGTGCTGGGATATTGGGCATAGCCAGAAGCTGATGCTGGGAGTGTGGAAGGAGAAGACCAAAGCCTCAAAGCGGTTGTTTTTATTGCTTCTTTATATGGAAATGTTCCCTCGTCCTCCGCTGGGAGCTCGCAGGCCTGCTCTGTCCCTCTTGTACTCCATGTCCTGCTCCAGGAGCACAGCAGAGATTTCTGAAGACTCATCCAGAGACCACAGTCCTTCTAAAAGCCCATCCTTGAGAGCAGCCCCCCCAAATCTTGCAGCTGTCATGGACAGCCCAGGGTCTACCCTGCTGCTCTGGCTCTTGCATGCAGCAGACCCTGCTGCAGAGCTGATTTGGAGCATGTCTGTGTGCAAATGTCACAGGCCGAAATCCCAGTGGGTCTTTGGGAAATTCCCATGCTCTCTCTCTGAGCTTTACTCTGGATTTTATGTCCTCTTTTCTTAAGTAAAGTACAAGCACTTCCTCATATAAACCTAGTAGCTTGTCCTTGGAATTCTCCTCCTGCCTCTCCTCCCATTAGGGACTTCTATCAAAAGTATGTCGTCCCCCCACTCCAGATTCAAGTGAAACCCAAGATATTTTGGATTTAGTGGATAAAGAAGCTCTTCTTGCAGGTTCCTGGCTGGTTATTCTCTCTCTCAAGGTGTCCCTCTGGCTCAGGTGCCTTGCCAAGCTCTGCAGATTAACCTCTGATCTCAGGGGCTATTTGACACCACATCTTGGGCAAACCATGTGGGAAAGAAGGAAGAGCTAGTATGGGCAAGCTGCCACTCAGAGATATAATGGATGCGCCAGAGGATCAAAACTGCCTCAGAGCTAAGCTCAGAGCTCACATTTTGTTTGACACATGACAGGGCTTTGCTGCTGAGAGGAAATCCAGGCATTTACAAAACACTCAGCAGCCTAAACTCACAGCTCTGCTGTCTCAGCTGCTTGATCAGAGGCCTCTGGACCAAGCTTAAAATAAGAAGCTTGTCTGCTGTCCAGAGGCAAGAAACTGCTGTTACTTGACCTAGTAATGGTAGATGTACTATACAAACCTCTGCTGCTCAACAACCGCAGCTCTGAAGGGGCAGACCTGCATTATTTAGAAAGCAGGAACCTTCCTTTCCACCTGCAAAGTGGATGGATAACTGCCTCCCCCTGCCTCTGCTTCCTCCCTCCTCTCCCACTCCCACTGAAGACCAACACACTTCTCAGGACTACCTAGGGCTGGGCGCCTGGGGTGCAGGTCCCCAAGGATGGGGCTTGTGTCTTCACAGCAGCAAGTCCATGCACATCCATGGCTCCACTTGAGGGACAAGCCCTAAACACTTTTTTCCTTGATCTGCATCTGTAAGGAATGTGTGATTAAGTTTGACACATTGCCAGACTGGCGAGAAACTGGCCCAAAACTGGCCCACATATTCAGGTACTTTAAGAAAAGGGAAGGAACACGCTGCTACCCCAGCCCTTCTCCTTAAGAAACAAAGCAATGAGCACTAATGCACTTGGGAGGGGCCCTTCCTGTGCAGCTGAGAGAGCCCAGCAGCCTACAAAGCAGGCTGGAAAACTGAGGCTTTGCATCCTAATTCACATCTGAAACATTGGGCTTCCATTTGAACAGTGCCCCCAAAGCCTACACCATCCTTCTGGGCGTCTGCTGTGGGAGGAGGTGGCTCTTCTCCCCACGGCCGCTGGGGATGGGGAAGAAGTGTCCCATGTCAGACTTTCCAAAAGACCCTGGGCAGAGGGTGGTGCCCCAGACAGGCTGGGCCAGTCTCTGTCCCCTACACATGGTGCTTTTGATAGGGTTCCTCATCCAAAATATTCACTCTGGATGCTCCTGGACTCAGGACCACATTAGCCTGAGATAATGTGTCCAAGACCTTGGCTCTAGAGAAAGCGGGTGCAACACGCTCCCCTTGCCTGCCTTGCTGCCAGGGTGCTCTGAGCAGCCACAGGAGCGGACTGCAGCACGGCCATGCTCCATCTCACTCATTCCCCTGATGAGAAACACCAGATACTTTCTGCCCGCTAGCCCCTTGCTCAGCCCTTGTCAGAGCTTGTAAATTAATCCAGGGAGGCTGGAGCTGTACATCTTCCCCGGTTCTGCCAGCCAGGTGATTTGTGCTTCCATGTGAATGCTCTTCGCTGCACTGCTGGCCGGAGAGGCTTTCCTCTCTGCACGACGGGATGGCGCTGGGCAGCAAGGAGCTGCGTTCATCCAGGATAACTGCTTGTGCCCCTGGGCCTCCTGCTGAAACACATCAGCCCGTTTCACACTGAGTCCAGGGAAAACTGCGGGGCCCAGTTCAGGCTCCTGTGTTCCAGAGAGGTCTGTGAACATGCAGAAAATTATCTCCTGACTGCAGATTTGTTCTGCTGCTCTAGGACGCTGGGGGTTAACAAGTGCTTTCGGGTCATTTTAAGGATGCTGTTGGCAATGTGGACTCTGCTGTGTGGTATATCCAGCCTGGAGAAGGGTGAGGAGGGAAAGTGGATGGACATTAGAGATGGAGAGGCCATGATGTAGCCTCAAGTAAGATTTAGAATAAAATCTTTGACTATTCACAAGAGCCTCTTTCAACCAGCTACTCTCTAGCTGTCTCAGAAGAGGTAGAGGGGTGATAATTCCCAGCCATTTGCTGCCTAGAATCAAACAAAACTTTTTGACTTCAAGAGCTTTTTAAGCAAACCATCTGCACATCCCTAAAACCTAACCTGTTTTAGCTCAAAACAAGCTGTCAGGCCAGATTGGACAAGTTTGATTTGGCAAGTGCCTCTGTGGCTGCCGGAACAACTTACCCAACCCAGAGTGTCTCTCTGCCCTTCGTGGCCACGAGTTGGCCCTGACAGTGACATGCTCGCAGCTGGATTTCCTCTGTTGCCTCTGCTGTGGCCCCAGGAAGGAAGCCATGGGCCTCTCTCTGGGGCTGGTCAGAGCAGGATGGTGTAGCTCAGCTCCAGAGCACGTTCCCAGGGAACGTCTCTGTTGGATGAGTCCTTTGGCTGAGCTGGCACAGCAGAGTCCTGCCTCACTGCAGACCCAGCAGCACTGTTGCTCCCTGGAGCCCATCTGTGTCAGCACAGAGGGCTTATAAACAGCAGTCCTGATGAAGCTGTGTTCTTCTGCCAAAATTCATTTTGCCTCATTGATATGGGAAAAGCATCCAGTCAGGATGTTAAACACAGAGAGATGGAGAAGCCCCTTTTCTCCATTTGCTTTTCTCAACACTGCACTACCTGCGCTGTTAAGGGTAAAGTTAAGGGATCTTCCCAGCAACTGCAGAAGCTTCTCTATCCAGTTTATTTTTCTGGAGTGCTAGGGGAAAAGTAGCATTTTTGGTGGTGCTGCAGTTATACCCATGACCTCCCTGGCCTTGTAGTTTGTTGTCACTGTTTGCTTTCCTTGGGCTCCCATCAGCCGAGGAAGCGACTCATCCCATGAAGGGCTCAGCATGGACTTCTGCACCAACCCTTCACAGGCCACTCAAGGAAATAAGGAGTCCTGTGGCATGAGAACATGAACTATGACTATTTTCCTGTCCACCAGCTTTACACTGAACCACTTCTTGGCCTCTGCAGGGAGAGGGGTTGAGTATTTGCAAGGAGATGACTTGTCTGCATTCATCCGTATGGAGAGGAGCAGAGTCCTGAGCAGCACAAGCATTTCTGAAGGGAGTCCTCTTAAAGAGAGGCTGAGGACAGATCTACGAGATAAAAATGTTCTCAGATCTATTCTGGGTGGTAGAAGTGTCCAGCAGAGACAGACAGTATTTGGGTCTTGTTTTTTGTGGGTAAAACTGCTCAATTCCTAGAATTTTTATGCAGGATGAGAATGAGCCAGTCCGAAGTAACCAACAATCTTGTGGGCAGGGTGCTTGCCTGACTGGGTTCATGTTTTGCCCACACTGAATTTGGGATCTTATTTTGGGATGGATGGTTTTCTGAGGACCTCTAAATGAAAGGGTATGCCACATTTCCTCTCAGAGAGAAAAATCAGCCCTGCAAGCTCCAACTCGCTTTGGAAAAGCGGACTCTTTAGTTTCTGGTGAGCTCAGCAACCGTAACTGAAGCCCTGGGAAGTTTTCTGCGAAACTAGATGCCGTCCGGAAGGACATTGTCACTCACCGGGCTCCATGGGGGCCTGTGCAACCCCAGGACACCTGGGGAAGTTGTGCATTTGTTGTGAAACAGCCCACAGCACAGCCTGACACTGCTGTCCTGCAGGCAGCTAAATGTTTAGAAACCCTCAGAAATGCGAACACTGCTCTGGGAAAGGAGCAGTCAGGAAAACGAGCAACAGCAGGAAAACACCTTTGCCATGAGAACTCAGTTAGGCTTTTTCCTCTTTTTTTTTTTTTCCATTACATAGGAGAACCTTCTCTGCTTGTCTGCAAATTGTCTCTCCTAAGGATCAAGTTACCTACGTTCTCCTCCCAGCTCCTCGCTGGAGTGTAATCACAGTGGATGGTTAGACACATGCAAAAAAGGAGATGAACCCAAAATTGTCACAGCAGCCTGCCACTAGACTTAGACCTCCACAAAACTATATATACATGTATGTATATTTATATATATTTTACACAAGGCATTGGTTTTGATGCAGACTCTGCGATGGCTTGAAACCAAGCTGTTCTGCTCCCACAATATGACTTTGGGGGTGTTAGCAGCCCACATCACATAACCACCCAAATGTTGGCTTTGCCATTATGATCTCGCCCAGGGGAAAAATGTCTCATGCTGCAAGATCGATTTTTCAGTGCAGCTCCAGAGGGGAAACACACACACTGGTGCATGAGCCTTTTCCACTAAGCAGCAATTTGTTTTTCCAATCAGTCCTAATTACTAACAAACAGAAACAAAAATCTTTAATTAAAAACAAAAACAAGCCACAAGCATGCATGGAGTCTACCCTCCCCTTTCTAAAGGATTTTAATCCTGTCCTTCAGCACCTCTCCCTCCACGCAGAGTTCAAGTTCCTTTTTTTTTTTTTTTTCCTCCTCCTTTAAATCTGGTTGTCATTTCCTTCTCATAACACTGTTGCAATGAGGAACAGGCCCTTATAAAAATACCATTTTGCCTTCCCCCTTCTTGGGCACAGAGGCCCTGCCTCACTTTTTATGCCTAGCAGGACCTTGGCGAGGTGAGCTATGGACCAGAGCACTTGTATCCCTGTAGGGACAGGCTGGATGGCGCCCAGCTCCAGCAGAGGATGAGTTCAAAGAGCAGCTGCCATCAGAGCCAAAAGACTCAGAGGTTCCAAGTTTTCCTGCCTCCCCTTTCCTTTCAGGGCACGCACATGGAGGCAACACATTTTCCTGCCTTTATTGCCTATTGCTCAGGCATGGAGCAGCCCTGGCAGGCAGAGACACCTTGGAGAGACCTCAGCCAGAGACTGCTAAAGGCTTTCATTTTTGAGTAAAGACTTCCTTTAATCTCTGGAGTCAGGGCTGGGGCTGAACCCAGTGCCCCTCACTGGGGCAGTCAGGCCCTATCCCTTGGCAGCTCCATCACTACCATGAAGTAAGATTTTTTTGTTGACAGACCTTGAGCTGCCTTGAGAGATGCACAAGCATTTTACACCCTATAGCACATTCAAGCCTCTTCCCTCCCAGCCCACCCCCCTCCCTCCAGATTCCTTGGAGCAGAGTATCTGTCCCAGACCCCTAACCCACCCCTCATCCACCCACATGCACCCAGAGCAGCAGCAACACTTTAAACCGGAGCTGTAGACACAGAGTGCAGCTTTGCCCAACTGTCCCCGGCGCTGGTAGTCTAAATGCTAAGCTGCTTACACGGGCTAATGGCCACAGATCCGGGCTGCGAGGCGTCATCCCCGCCTCACCCCCCCATCCCAGCTTTCCTCCCTGCTTCCCACCCGTCTCCCCCCCACAAGCCGGGCACAGTCCACACAGGGTGCCTGGGTAGCTGGTGGCACAGCGCTCCAGGGGCTGCAGTCCGGGTTACCCCATTGCACCAACCCCAGAGCTGTGCGAAGTTTGGCATTGCCTTTGCACACACTCTCCCTCCCGCCCAGACATAGATACAGCAGTGTCCAAGTCCACAAATCCAGGGAGGGTTGGCTGGGAGCTACAGTTGGCTACCGGAGAAGTCTGAGAGGAAAGGAGGTTGGTTGGTGCTCAGCAAGTGCTGCAAGGAAGAGCCCAATAGGTTCAACTTGGAACATGGAGGGGCAGTGGGGGAAACAGGAACAAACTCAAAAGGAGGCAAAGGGAATTTTGGGGTCAAGGCTCTGATGTCTACGGTCTAAAGGCAGCAGTCAGCACAGGAGAGGAAAGGGGGAGTTGGTGCTCGGTGTTTTGGTTTTTTGGTGTCACTCACGATAGAAAACATATTCGGTGTAAGAGGTCCAGATCTTGTCATCTGTCTGGTCATGGGCGAAGGCACAGGTGCCTGTGGAGTTGCAAGCCACCATGTGGAAGCCAGCATCAGCCAGTCTGTCAAAGGCTTGCTCCAGGAAGGTGAACTTGAGGTAGTACCTGGAGGTGTACCTCTCCGGAGGCCTGTCCGGGTCCCGGCTCTCATTCAAGGTGTCCCCAAAGACTTCCTTGGCCAGAGATGTCTTGCCGCAAACCATGATCCGGGCCACCCTGCGGAACTTGGCATCTGTCTGGCTGTCCCTGCCCAGGGTGTAGGAGCCCCGGTAGCCGATGGTGATGAAGCCTGACCTGCGGATTTCAGTGCCAGCAGCACCTGTGCTGGCAGCCACTGAGCCCCCAGGACCACCCGCTGGAGCGCTGGGGAGTGTGGCACTGGCAGAAGGTAGATTGCGTGTGGCATCAGCGTTGGGTGACAGCTCCTCCGGGTCACTTTGGCATGGATCATCTCCAAGAGAGTTCTGTTTGCTGAGTTTAGGGGCCAGCATCTTCACCAGCTCCGGCAACATGAAGTACTCAGCTTCTCGCTGCAGTCGGCTCCTCTCTGGGAAGTGGTCAGGCAGCACTAGCTGCTGGTCCCTCATGTAATCCAAGATGTAACGGAAGAGGAAGCCATCCCGATCCACGAAGAACCGTCCCTTGCTGTCACGAGCCAAGGAGCGGATATTCTTCTGCGTGAACATTTCCCAGAGCAGGGAGCCAGGCACACTGACCAGCGTAGGATGGCGAGTGATGTAGACTTGTCCACCCACGTTGAGTTCAATGATCTCAGGGAAAGGGAAGTCCTCATTGGGTTTGGCACAGCTTGCACTGTCTGCCAGAGCCATTGTGATCTATCTAATGCTTCCTTCCAACCTGGGGAAAAAGTAGAGAGAAAAGAAAAAAAGAAAAAAGAAAGAATAAAAACATCAGCAATGTGCTGATGTTAAGCCTGCCAGAGATTGCAGCCCATCACTCTACTGATCCCAAGCCCTTTCTGTAAGCAAGCACTGTAGGATCTGGTCTGTGCTCTCTGGTCCTGCTGGCTCTCTGGGAATCTGGCCGGCAGTTTTCCCTCACAATTCCTGGCTGATGGAGGGGCAGCTGGAATCAACAGCATTATCCAGAGCAGCCTGCACTTCCCCACTACAGGAGGGAAAAACGCTGCTTGCCAGAGACAGCTCTTTGGCCAGGACGTCTCCTCCATCTGCACTCTGCTCCAAGGCTGAGGGTCACCACATTGGCCAGTGAAGGGCAGATGACACCGTATTGCTGTTCATAACAGGAAGCTATGGACTGCCGTACCTCAGTCTGACCAGTGACCTGCCTCACCCAGTGTCCCGAGTGTGCCAAGGGAGAGCTGCCATACGGCAGAGTCCCTCTGTGTGCCAGGGAGCCAGAGAGGATTTGCAGAGCCCACACGCGGAGCACCCACGGGTTTGCCAGAAAAGGAACACTAGACAGAGCCATGAAGGACAGAATGACAGTGTTCCTGGCACTCCTACTCCAACTTTGCTCCTGGAGAGCACCCAAGAGAGACTCTGGGCCAAGCTGAGTCCAGGTGAAAAATGACAGAACATCTCCGAGGGTCTGGGGCCAAGTCAAACAGTGATATAGCCTTGGGCCAGGTGCCATGTATTTACACATTGGCCAAAGCCAAGCCAATTGACTCCTAGACAGCTCTTGATACCACTAAACAACACTTACATAAATCTGGCTCAGCAGATGGACTGATGACCCATCCTGGCCAAGCCATGCTCTGTGCAAGTATTGTTTTTGGAGGCTGCAGGGTGTAGGGGTTTCCCTGCTATATTCCTAGCCACTTGGTAGTGTTGCAGCTCTGCCCTGTGCCATGCAAGCACAGCCCTGAGACCACTGCTGGTGCACGTAGTGAGCCCAGTGCCCTGTTTGTCCCCGGTCGTCTGCTTTGTGAAGCCACGTGACGGGACCCGAAGGTGAGACGTGGGGAAGCGAAGGAGCAAAGACTGAACTCCCGCTCTGCGGCTGCTCTTGGGGCGCTGAGCCAAGCCTGCAGTTCACAACCCATGGCTACACCTAGTGCTTAGTGGGGGCAGGTTCAGGGATGATCCCTTTTGAATGAGTAGCAGGGCCATCCCCAAGCTTAGCCTCAGCAGCTGGAGCTCAGCTCCAAACCTCCCTCTGCAAAGGAAGAGTGTAAAAATGGAAAGGAGGATCAAGGTAGTCCACCTGACTTCCAGCTTCCCAAATGGGCTTCCTCATGGCTTTTAGCCTCAGCTGGCTTTCTTCAGCAAGATGCACACATGTTTTTTTCTGTTTTCCCCAGGGTGGCCATGCAGTTACAGAAGCCCTAGCAGGACCTGCCTATGACTTGAGCTTCTGGTGCCAAGAGCTGGCCACCAAGCCCCACTTCCAGCCATGTGTCCTGGGTGGCACTGCCAGAAACCCAAGGGCTGCAGCATTACTTCCCACAGCAGCAGTTTGCAGGGCAGCACACGGAAAGCCGAGCAAGCAGCCGCTCCATGCCGAGGGCGTATGCACTTGCAGGCTGCAACCCTTCCCTGGCACAGGCAGACAGGGAGCGGGAAGCCTGCAAGGAAGACCATTTTTATATGGCCCTGACTCGGTGCAGACCTGGCTCAACAAAAGCAAACTACCAGCATGGCTTGAGGCAGAGCTCCTCAAGGAGCTGGGGACACTACCCCAGTCATCTCTGAGGGCTGAGAGCTGTGCATTGCTCTTCCCCACCATCCTCACTGCCTAAGAGACTGTCCTCTCTGCCCCATCCCAAAGGGCTGCAGAACGTGCTAGGATGAGCTGGAAGTGGCTCACGCATGTCTTATAGCAGTATTTGCAGCCTGGAGGCTCCCAGCAGTGGCAATCCAGAGCCTGCGCCCAGAGGCAGCGGGCGCCCTGTCCCACTACGCTAGGGCGAGGGGTCCCCAGCCACGCGTAGGTGGCAAAGCCAAGGGACAAACCAGCCCCGGGTGTGGGGAACGGGTAGAGTGGTGGGGAGGGAACCGCCGCGGGATGCGACCGCCACCCGCCCGCAAGGACCGGGACCAGGAGCGGAACCGGGAGCCTGCGCCGTCACTCCGCCTCCCGCCCGGCGCCGCCGTTACCTCCGCTCCGCTCCCCGCCGGCAGCCCGGCCGCGCCGCGGTCCCGCTCGGCACCGCTCCGCTCCGCTCTGCCCGCGCGGCGCTGGCCGCTCCGTTTTATGGCAAGCGCCTTCCCCGGGCCCGCCTCGCCTCCGCCTCCCTCTCCGCCTCCCCCCGCCGCGGCCCCCCCTGGCCCCGGAGCTCCGTGCAGGGGCCAGGCGAGGCCAGGGCATTCCGGCTGCCCCCATGGCAAAGCGGGATTTGGCTCTAATACCATTAGCGAGCAGGGCGAAAGCACCGCTGCACCCCGGCCCCCCTCCGGCCCCCCAGGCCGGGGCTGCGCAGAGAAGGGGAAGGAAGCGGGGGCTGAGGGAGGCGGCAGCTTTTCCAGCGCTGTCACGGGGCATTAAGCGCTTTGCACGCTTGCTCTCACCTGCCCGCTGGCCGCTCCGTTGGCTCGGTGCAGGGCCCGGTGCTGAGCCGTGGTGCTTCTGGCTCAGCACCGCGGGCAGCTGAGCAGGGCACGGGCACCCAGGGGCTTCAGGGCTCTGTAGGTCTGGAGGAACTGGGCTGTGTAGCCCAGATGTGCCTGACCTGCTACCCAGCTGCAGCGGGAGCACTGCAGAAATGGAAAGAGGAGATGAAAAAGGTGCCCCAAAGCAGCCCCCTTCTCCACATGCTGGCTCGGACTGCAGATGTTCATCTGTGTCCAAAGGGTTGCATCTTACTTGAGTCCTTTCCGCTACATCTTTGCTGGTGTTAGTACTCTAGATGGCTATGCAGGGTCTGCTTGGCACCCCTTGAAGGCCAAAATTGCACACACTGGGGTGCCGCATGACAGCGAGTGGCCACACAACTATGCAAGGCAGGGCAGAGCCTGAGGCAGGAGCAGAAATGGAAACCAGGTATTTTTTCTGGTCTGAGCATCTTGTTTTGGGACTGTTGAGAACTTTCATTTATTCAGTCCACGTTGCTGTTACCAGATAATTTTGTTTTCTTAAACTTAGGGGCCTGAGTGCAGGTACAAATTATTCCTGGTGGGATCTTAAAGAGTTTGGTGTATTGTGAGAACCTATTTTTTTTTTCTTTTCTGCCTGGCTTTGTTACTGATATCTTGTGTCCCAGCAGCATCACTACACAGATGTGCAACCAAGAGCACAGCCAGAACAGGGAGATCTCTGTGCACGTACCTGAATAAACAAGCTGGGATGCTCTTCCTCTGGCTCTGTCAGTATTTTGACCAAAAATAAACTGATGCACTATATGAACAGTAGTGGTGTGGCTATAGCAAGTCGGAGGCTGCTTCCTGCTACGTGAAGACATGGAAGAACAAACACAGCATTTCTATGTAAGGGGCACCCGGTGCAGAGGACAGTGTTTGCATGAGAATGAGCTCACGGAGTCTCGTGCACATATCCCGCCTTGCTCACGTCCTGCAGACGGCAGGGATGTCCATTTGCAGATGAAGGGGTGAGAGCAGCTACTTCTGAGTTCAGGACGGGCCATTATCAGCTGTGTCAGTGTTTCAAAGAATTATTTTTCACACCTTATCTCTTCAAACAGGAAGGTTTGGATTTGGAGGGATATTTGAGGAATATTTTAAGATGGTAACTCTTTTTTAACCTCCAAGTTGTTTTCTATCTGGAAATGCTGAAACTTTGAAGGAAATGAGACTGAAGGCTTGGAGAGCAGGCTTCCTCCCTACCAGACTGTTGTGTAATTTGCAGCTGAGTGACAGCAATCCCGTGGGTATTGACCAATGGAAACACTGGGATAGATGGTTGGATGGAAGACTGCTTTGCTCAACAGGCGGCTGAAGCATCCTGCCTATAAACAGCCAATAGGCCAATTTAATTATCATGAGCCTGTATGATCAGGAGGGAAGAGCTAGGATGAAATCCAGGGTATTTCTCTCTCAATTTTCTGGAGGCCCAATCTGATATGCCCGGAGCTTATTTGAATGATTTCAATAAAATTGCCCACTTGGCATCCCTGGGATAGGCTTGGACACACAGACCTGGACCAGTGCGTTGAGGCTGAAGGAGCACCCAGGGCTTGCGTTATGCTCCAGGCACTGGTTCCATGGGTAATAGCTCAATGCAGGCAATGGCTTTGAACTGCCTGGGAAGGGGGGAATAGATGTGGCCATGGGGATGAGGGATGTGACTGCAGGGATGTGACTGCAGGCATGTGCATGTGCATGAGNCATGGGTAACAGCTCAATGCAGGCAATGGCCTTGAACTGCCTGGGAAGGGGCATGTGGCCATGGGGATGAGGGATGTGACTGCAGGGATGTGACTGCAGGCATGTGCATGTGCATGAGGGTTGTGACTGAGGGATGTGTGATGGCAGGGAGGAGGGGAATTTTTCTGTGGAAGTGCGAATTGCAATTATCTTTTCCTGCAAATGTTAGCAGGCGGTCACAAGGCCACAGATCATCCTGACATCAAGGCCATGCTTTACTGTGGAAACTGAAGGGTTGGACAGATTTTCAGTGTGCATGTGTGCATGCTTATTGCCTAGTGCAGGGTGCCTATACTAGCCTTTCTTTCCTGGGAATACTAAATTGAGTCTCTTTTCTGTTTGGTCCACTGTTTTGCTAGCTCTATAGGGAAGTGCTGGCTTTGAGACCTTATACTGCTCTATCAAACTTAGTTGAAATTGTCCTAGTAACTCAAAAGATACAAGGGGAGGGTGGATGCAGAGGTGCAGTATCTTGCACACCCACACGCACACATGGGTGCATTTGCAGTGATCATACTAATCTCTTTTCCTTAGGAAATGAGACTAAAAATAGCCTGAATTTGATAATACATTTGGGAGGCTACAAAAGCAAGACTGCCCTGGGTGGATGACTTGGAGACTCTGCACGGTGAAGGCTCTGCCCAGCATCCCCTGCCAAGGTGGCATCCCCGCCCAGAGCTGGAGCGGTGAGTTGAAGTGATAGAGTTATCCTGGGGGAAAAGGGCAGGCTGTGCACCATTGTATGGATGGAGGTGGAGTGGGAGCCCAGGACACCATGGGGAGCAGAGGAGAGCAGGCGAGATGCTGGTACAGAGGTCTGAGCTTGAAAAGCTGCAGAGAAACCATGCTTTGGACTCAGTACTCAATGCAGGGCTGCAAACATAGCGAATATGCCAAGATGAGTATCTGTCCCATGGTCAGACCATGTGTCTCAGCCAATATATCGTGAGAGAAATGCTTCGATCCTTCTTCCTCAGCCTCCCTTCAGACTGGAGCTGAAGATGAATAATACAAGGCACTTTCCCATCCTGTTGNTGGTCAGACTATGTGTCTCAGCCAATATATCCTGAGAGAAATGCTTCAATCCTTCCTCAGCCTCCCTTCAGACTGGAGCTGAAGATGAATAAAACAAGGCACTTTCTCATCCTGTTGGTGTTCAGATGAATTAGCATCATTCTGCCCTCAAGAACCTGTCCGCCCTCATCTTAGCAAAAGTTCTGCCCTCTGCAATTCCCATGCCAAACTGCTCTCATACCCTGCGATCAAGGGGCAGAGTATCTTTGCTGCCTCCAACTGTCTGTTGAAAGACTTTAACAGACTCTCCTGTGTGAGTGGAGAAGTATCCTGACACTGTAACAATTCCATCTTTCTCATTACTGAGGCTCAAATTGGTGCAAATATTTCACTGAGCTGAAATGGAAAATGTACAGGCTGCTGCTGATATGTCTTGACGCAGCTCAAAGTATGATCTCCTGCAAAGAGGAAAATGATGGTGACCCTAGGAACAACAAGGGGGTCTGGAAACTCTGGGGAAGTTACCAAAAGGCTTTATAAATCAGACTTTGGAAAACTCTTGCAAAAATGAACAGGACAAGAATGTGGATTCCCCCCCCACCTCACTTCTGAAGACTTTATCAACCACAGGACTGGAACACAATTCACCCAGGTCCCAAGAGATGGAAGGAATGGATTTAATTTGTGTTTATCTGTGTTCACTCTGTTATTTACTGAGAATGTGGCCTGGCGATTGCAAGGAAGATACTGGCATAGCTTTTTGGTTGCTATTTCTAGCTCATCACATTTTCTGTGCTTGGACATAATTCACTTCAGCTCGTTGTGCCTCAGCCTCCTCATCTGCAGAATGGGGGTACTGCCCAGTACTCCCATTCTCCAGTATCCATGAACAACAATAATGTTCCTATTCTGCTACTCCAGAAGTCTTTGAAAACTCCTTAAATATATATTTTTAATGTCCAAAAGAGCTACAAACTGAAAATGAGACATGCTTCCATTCCCTGAAGTTTTTTTCTCAGCTGAAAAATCAGAAAAAAAATCAGTTATGCCCCCAGCGGTGCTGGTGATCTGATACATCACACTGCAGGGATGTCATCTCAGAGAAATGGTGTAGCTACACCGGTTTGATTAGTTTCTTATCTACGGATAACTTGATTAGTTTCTTATCTAGGGATAACAAATCAAAATACAGGTTAGAGAAAGAATATTAGAGGAAGAATCCCATATTTAATGCTCATTTCATTAAGTATCCAGCTCATTGCATACAGCAGTTCGGATTCTACTGCTGTAATTCATGAACTAGGGCCAACTGCAGGAATCTTTCTTCCTTAACCAATGTGCAACTACTCCTAAAAATGCAACAGAGGCCAGTGGTAAAACGGACCCCTGTAAGGTCCTATATTACTTTTAGTATGTTCAAATAATTGCTCTCTTCCTGTCAGTCAGTTCCTCTCCCTTATTTCTAGCTCTGCTCTTTTCCCTCTTCCCCATCTGCATTTCTCCAATCCTTTCCTCTCACCATTCCCATTCTACATGCTAATGGACTCTGCAAAACAGCAGTTAGCACTGGCATTAAAATACCCCCGTGCTGGTGTTTTCAAGTATTGCTGAGAATAGTGGAGGTGAAAGGAGCCCTCACCCCTGGGTCACTTCATCCCGTACAGCCAGGAGGAGGAATCAGTGCCTGGTGAACACACGGGTCCCTGTAAGTCAGGAATAAGGCCGAGATCACTGAGACAGAGCTTGCACTCTCCTCCTTCACTTCTCCTTTTCATATGCAGAGGCCTGGGGATCTGTGCGGGTTTGCTGATAGGCGCAGGTCACCTGTGCACGTGAGGTTAAACAGAAGTAGTGCTCCTTTCATTGCTCTGTCCGTAGCAATTCCCCGCTCTCCCTCTTAAGGACTTGTTGTGTCTGAATGAGTAGCCTGGAAACTTCAGCCATTGCCAGCTTCTATAAAAAGTGGTTAATCTGCTTCTGCTGGGTTAGGAGCTCAGGTGGCTTTGCAGCTCTGGGAACAGAAGGGGGTAAGTAAATGTGTACATCTGACCGTGGCTGTCATGGTCCCATTTGCCATACCCATACGAGATGAGACTTTAAGTTTGCATTTCAATAATTTACTTACACATCTTATCTTTCCCATTTTTAGCAGCATCTGCCAACCTGCACTACGGTTTTTGTGTCCTTTCTGTGACAGATAGGTTTGGACAAGGAAGGAAGAAGGCTGCACTTAATGGTGAACTTTAATTGGCTTTTCATCATGAAAGCTCAGATGTCACTGCAACAAAGTGCTGTTAGAAATCAGCAGCAGATGGGGATGAGGCTGCAAACTCCTCCTAAAATGTGGGAGTTTCTGAGGCCCAAGGCTTTGGTTTGGTGTCATCACTACAGGAGGATTTTCTAGGATCCTCATCGGCAATGATGAAAGTGGTACTATCATCCCTGACTCCAGTGATGATGGAAATTCTGTATTGGAGATCCTGTTTCCATCCTGTTACATTATTTGCTAACAGGAACAAGAACATGCGTATCCACTGATCTCATCTCACCATCTGGTGTCAGGAACTGGATGGCCACTTTGAAAGTATTAGTATCCCTAAAGCAGGGATGTCTCATGTGTTTCATGTCTTCATAACTTCTTTCATGCTGTCAAATTAAAATCATGACGTAGGAAACCAAACCTCACTGTGTTTCAGGCAGTCGATGTCAGGAAAAAAAAAAACATGGGGAAGGACATTTGATCAGGTTTGGAAGCATTTCAGCATGTCTTTAATACTCGGAGAAAGCTGATCAAGAAAAAGGTGAATTAGGAACAGCCTGGCCACAGATAAAGCATTTTCTGAAAGGCAGCAGAGCAGCTGTAAGCAGTTGTAAGCAGATGGGATTTACTTCACTGAGTAAATTTTGAAGACCAAGTTCTGCCTCTGGCACGAACTGGCAACCCAACCAATTCAAGCTTCTGCTGAACCACCTACCATTTGCCTAATCAGGATGTTGTTCTCATGTTGGGTACTCTGCAAAAGCCAACGTCATATGCAGCGTGTTTCCAGGATGCAGGTAATTTAGACAGTGAGCTGGAAACAATCCGGGCTATAAAACAATCCCTGTATGCTTGGCTTTTATACATAGGATATATTTAGGTGCTATCCAATAAGACCCAATCTTGCATCATGCAACAGAAAGACGTAGTTAAAAAAAAAGGAACCTAAACACAGGTAGGCGGCAGCCAGGTTGTAGGAGGAACCTGTGCAAGCTTTGCTTCAGGCAGTCTGTTCTGTGGGCTCTGCCAATGCTGTGCCCCAGCATGAAGATGCCATCTGGCTTGGCATCCAGCCTGCCAGGCTGAGGACAGTGTTAGTGCCGAGGAGAGGATCTGCTGCAGCACATGCCCCTGTGAAAATCAAATTTTCTGCAAACCCCAGAAGAATTCCCGTTGCCTCCCAGCTTGTGGCTGGGACTGCGTCAGGATGGGGGAGTAAACAAGAGGCACCGGCCTCTCTGTCTCCTGGATCCTTTGACTTGAAAATACCCCACGTGTTGCCTTGAAGTGAGTGAGCTGCTGAGCATCTCTCTGGATCTTCAGAGAAGCCTCTTGACCCTGATGCTCTGAGTCACACTGAGAAATCCAGGATGTCTCAAAGTAGTTTCATCTCTGCCCTCCCTATCCCATGTATCCTCCTGCAAATGGGAGAGTCTGTGAGAAAGAGTCCTTTCTATTAAACATGGTATGTGGACACCCTGCAAAGCACAAGAAAATGAAGGACAGACGGGCTTATGTTAGCTATGTCATTATAAAGACGTGGTCATTGTCACAAAGCTTCTGTTCACACATTGGCCTGGCTTGTGAGCGATGTGAAACTGGCCTTCACCTGCTCTTCCTCTTTTGAGGTGAATTTTGACTTTTTTATCCCCCATGTGCTTACAGTGTCTTATTCATATGGAGTGAACAGATCTTCAGACACTTGATGAAGAAGAACAAAATTGGTGCCAGACACAGGATTGCGGGAGCAGATTCACAGTGAGTATAGTCAGCCCTTCCACTGACTTTCTTCCTTTCAGCCCTGCTGAAGGCAGGAGGATGCACTGGATTTTGCTCCATTGCTCAGCGGCAACAGCAGTTTTCAGAAGAGGATTTTTGAAGGGACCTCATCTGATTTTTGCAGTCTTGGTCTGTGGCTTGTGTCCTATGGGAATGTGAGATCCTACAGGCATGAAACAGTGTCAGACTTACAGAATGTGCAAGGGGGCAAGATAGTAACTGCCAAAATTTCCCACTTGAGGGCAAAATGACCTACATCTATCAAGACTCTTACTTGATCTCTTTTCCACCTGTTCTAATCGCACAGGAAGGATGAACCAGCCAAGCACTGGTGAATTTCAAAATGCCAGAGAGTGCCTTTCCAACCCAAGGTGCAAAGGAAATGGTTCAAACAATCCTGTCTCAAGAAAAGCGAGGACCAGACTGCTTCCAAGATATGCATGGGACTGCCTGAAAGTGAATTCAAACATTGCCCTGATTGATGAAATAGCATTTTACATGCTCTCAACATTTCAAGGCATGATTATCTAATGCCGATCAATTGTAAGTGAAGGGAAATGATTAGACTTTCTCAAGGAGTTGCTTTCAAGTGGAGAATCTTTCTCTGGCTCATTCCTATACAGATTCTTCAAAGTTCAGTCTGGCCTTCAGATGTCTGATCCTAACCTGCTTAACTTCCCCCCCTCTCCTGTCAGGATACTTTGAAAATGAAGCAAACGAATGAGTTTCTTGGTGAGATGCCGTCAGATTTCTCTGTGTCCCATCTTCTTCTACCCCAAGGGAGTCTTGGACAGCAGCACACACACACAAGTCACTGTGGACACTCCCTGGTCACTACAGACATCATGTCCCTATGACTCTCACTCTATGGCAGACGTGTTCTTGGACAGATAAATAAGAGATGACTGACATGCCTTGGCTTACATGCCTTGAGTGGAAATGAAACCACCTCATCCCCAGAGAATAAATAGAGAAAATCCTAATTTTTTTTTCCAGGGCAATTTCTTTTTTTCTATAAAAATACAGTAAGCCTATAAAAGATTTCTGTTTTCCACACTGTCAAGACAGACTGTGTTCACATGGCACCATGCTTCCCATTACTCAGTATCTTATATTCTCAAAAGTAACTTGATATTTAAAGAAGGTCTTCAGAGTGGCACAAAAATCAGGTGTTCTCTGCAGACTGCTCTGTTTCCAGAAGCTTTTACTGCACCAGATGCTGGATTTACAGGAAGAAGCTCTCTTGACCATGAAATACAGATTAGTCATCTTCCAGTTTGTCCGATCTGACTATTTCTGGATGTATGCATCCTAGTGTCAGCTGAGTTCTTTGGTGTTATTGGCAGCTGATGAAGACTCTGAAAAAATCCAGCCCTTGATTTCACAGAGGAGTGCCTTGTTTTGAGCAAGATTTGTATGATATCTGCATTTCAGGAAGACCTTCTGTCAAGCTGGTCACTCACTGAATACTGGAAATCAATCACCGAATTGCAGGCCAATGTAGACTAGATGGGAATCTTTTTTTCTTTCTTTCTTTCTTTTTTTTTTTTTCCTGTATCTTCTTCCTTATTTTTTATTCCATTCCATTGTCGTGCTCCAACCCCTGGATAGTGCTTCCTCCTATAGGCTGCTTTCTCCAAGTGAAGCATTAAAGGTATGATCTTGCAGCACAGTATAGGAGAGGCCTTTTGCAATGGAAGCCTATTTATATAATGCCCTTAAGGTCATTGAAAAGGATAAGCTTAATCCAACTTTGACAACACAATCCATGATAGTACAGTTATACTAGTGGAGTGTTTAGGAGGACATACATGAAAACTGGCAGATCATCACTACATAGACCCTAACGTGGTATCCACAGCCCTGCTATTCAAGCTTCTGGCCCCAACCCAAAGCCAGCTATTGCCTGGGAATGGCTTCTGCTCAGAAGCATTTTTGCTTTAGGCAGCTAATCCCTTTAGGATCTGGGAGTAGATGGGGAAGCTATGGTCAGGACTTTTCATTCACTGTCCTCTTTGGGAATCTTTGTTGGTTCTGGAGTGACTATCTATTGAAACAGCCAAAGGAAGGAGTTGGGGATTGTTATCTCTTTTAACCAGTGGCAGCTTTTAAAATTAACACATGTCTTTTTAATTGGGACAGGTGCCCAAGAGGCAGGGGACTCACTCACAGATGCAGATGTCTCATCGATCAGTCCGTGCATGCCAGCACCTGGGAATGGGCCATATGTGCAGTTCCCCATTGAGAAAATTCTGGAGAGAGTCAGGATGGGGCTGAAACATCAGCATCCTTAAGGACTAAAAAACAAACTAATCCATTGATAATATAAAAGCATGTATTCCCTGGTGCTTCATGACCATTTGCCATTGCATTTCCATAGAAAACATAGCAACAGCAGTGGCCAAACTACGGCTAGAAGAGGTGACTCAGACTTTGCCCTCACATTACCTGCTTGAAATGCTCAGCTGTCAGGCCTGCCATGCGCTTAGCTTAAATTATTACCAGGAACGATGCCATGGTAATGCTAGGCAACCTGCACACTCCACTGTTGGGAAAATCTGCTACAAATAATGAGAGCGCTTAACATTTTCCATGAACAAAAAAGTCGAAAGCATTTTCCAAACACAGGTCAGCAACCTCCTCTCCTTTGCTAAGAAGAAAGTAGGATCATTGCTTAAAGACGAAGCAGTTTCTGAAGTTAGGAGAAGAGCTGAGACAGGACTCAGGGACTGGACACCCAAGCTGCTGCCTCCTCTCCTGCATCAGAAATAGCCGACTCCATAGTTATGACCAGAAATTATGTTTTGCCTTTTTCTTATTTATTTCTTCCATAAGAATATCAAAAGCACTTCTTTTTCCAGACAGGAACAAGTTCATACTCTCCATGCATAAGGGAGTTTGAGAAGGAACATGACGAGTTGCTTCTCCCTCCCCAGGAATGCATCAGGCCCAGAGCCAAAAATGTGGCAGCTGTTAAAGCTACACAATTATGACTATGGGAGCGTGAAAAATGCTGAATTGACACAAAACTGGAGGCAGGGAATTAAAGAAGCTAACTGTAATTACCTACGGCACATCTGGCTGGAACATCTGCATTTAATCTCCATCATCATTTTGCTAGTGATCTAATTCCTGATATACCCTTGCCCTGTTCCTGTTTTGTGAACTTCTGTCTCTTGCCCCTGGTGTCCTCGTACTGTTCCTCTATCTCACACTCATTTTAGTCTAGGTTGACTGGCAGGATCACTATCCTTATTCTACAAGCTGCAAAGAGGTGAGTGATTTCCCCAAGCTCAAACGTGTCGATGACTAGACTGGAAATGTCGTATAGAAAAAAAGGGAATGTCACTGTTGAGCACTGAGCAGGAGCCAAGACTTTCTGGATTTTTTTTCATGCTCAGAAGATAAGACGGCTACACCCTGAATGTTTCAGTCTTCATTGTGATCCAGGCAAAGATTCTTCTACAAGTGTCTAAGTCTTTGCCATGTCCAAACTGTCCAGAAATTAGCTGTTGCAGGATGGGAGGTGCTGTTTTTGAAGAGTTATTCCCTTCTGAGCCCAAAGGAGATTCACCACTGAGATGTCTCTCAAAACTGACAAAAAAAAGTTTTGCTTCCGATAAATCAATATTTCAATTTTCTTGGAAAATTTCCAGCCATCTGCGTTGGTTGCCGAATCATAAAATGGTCCTAGGGCACTATCTGAGGCACAAGCCTCTCTCTCCCCTACATCCTGTAGTGTCCATTACCTGCTTCTTCATGAGACTTATCTCCTGCTGCCACTACAGCCTGGGCATCACTTCTTACCCACAGCAATGTGAGTGACGACAACTGGATTTAGAAATCAGGGACAGAGCATCTGTCCTGCCACAAACTAACAGTTTGTCACCCTCTGGCACTGCGCGGGCCAACTGTCAGCACCTGGCAAGTGAGCTTTGGTTGAAGTTTGACGTAGGTTTAATGAGCAGAAGAAAAGCTTTACGGTGGAAATGTTGAATATTTAATGCAAATGGCAAGCGATAAAACTCATTTTCCTGTTAAGCAGTTTTAAGGGAAGTGTTATCTTTCTGTGCAGCCACTGTTCTGAGGGAGTGAAGCAGACACTGCTTAACTCCATGTTCTGTGAGGCATGGATGGCACGTTCACACTGGCCCTTGCATATCATTCTCTAACACTGGGGCTGCTGCAGTGCAAAGGAGAAAGATGGATTTCTCTAAAATGTGCTGGGAAAAATAAAGGAGTTTCTGTAAAAAAAAAAGAACCAGAGCAGAAGCAAATGTTTTAGAAGCATGTCCTGCATGCTCAGAATAGCCCCAAGGATTACAACTCGCCTTCGTGCTGTTATTATCATTAACATGGCTTAGCCTCTATGACATGACAGCTCTCAGCTTGACTTAGCTCCTGGGTGGCTGGGACAAAGCCACCCCTATAGCCATCCTGGTTCTACTTTACAGCAGTAGTCACACGCATGTAGATGCAGCCACGACGCTGCCCCATGTAGCCACAGCTGTTTTGGCAGTAGCTGCCATATGTGCCTTTGCTGCAAAAGATACTAATTTCTAGGAGAGGTGGTGACAGGATTTGTTGGGAACCGGTAACATCTGTGCATTACTTGCACTGGCTCTCAAAAGTGCATCCAATCCGTTCGTGTTACACCCATGATGAGTAAGAAGTGGCTGATTGCTCCTGGGATGAGATGACACTGGACAACAGCAGCCCTGAAGCAGAAGCTGCCTGGAGGAATGGAAAGCTCAGCTTTAAATCCAGCTTGTTTGTAAAGGCATCCTGAAACGACAAAAAATAATATATATGTTTTACTCGCTGTTGCTGCAAGCTTATAGACTTAATTTAATGCTGATGCACAGACACTGGCATGCAGTTTATCTTGCAAAAAGAGGTTAGCCTCCGCCTCTGCCTGCACTCTTGGTCTCCAGCCTGCTGTGCATCCAGGGTCTTTGATGCCAGGTGCTGCCAGGAATGACAGGGAAGTGCTATGTGTTGGGAGGAAGGAGCGCATGAAATCACAGAATCATTATAGTTCGAAATGAGCTTCAAGATCATTGAGTCCAACCATAAACCCTTCAACACCAGGCTAGTTAAACCATGTCCCTAAGTGCCTCATCTACATGTTTCTTGAACATTGCCAGGGACAGTGACTCCACCACTTCCTTGATCAGCCAGTTCCAATGCTTGACCACTCTTTCCATGTAGAATATTTTTTCCAATATCTAAGATGCATCTCCCCTGGTGCATCTTCAGGCCATTTCCTCTGATCTAATCGGCAGTTATTTTTGAGAATAGATCATGAGGAAGTGATCCCTGCAGGCAACCAAGGACCAGCAGGGAGGGGCCACTGAGAAACCAGAGGTGACATTTCTTCCCTTTTAAAACCTGATCCTGTAGTACTGATGAGGCTGTAAATAACCCTACTCTATATGTGAACCCAGAGGGTTGTCCATGTGCTCCAGCCTTTCTGTCACAAACACAGCTCTGGGAAAACTCTATTACACTGCAGGGCAGTGCCCGGTGCCCACTGAGCTTATCCAGGCAGATTCTGCTCATTGCAGGAATAATGTCTAGGACCTACAAGTCTGTTTTTTAAAGTCCAGAGTTAAGTTAATCTCTCCGTAACATGTTCCTGTTGCATTTGATACTATTACAAATCAGAGTCACTATGATGAGTCAAAAACTCTGACAGAGAGCTGGGCACACAGATGCAAACTGAGTTGAGTGCATGGATGTCTTGTGTTCTGTATTCCAGGCTTGAGCTCACCGGTTTATTCTTTATGTTGACTTGAGGAGGGGAAGGAAAAGTTGGGCCATAAAATAAAGACAGGCATATTTCTCCTGCTGCCACTGGCAATTGGGAGCATAGATACAGTGCTCACTGGGCTGGAGATAAATCAGGAGGCAGGGGATGACAATAAAGTCGTGCAAAGAAATAAGGGATCAGGTTAATAGAGACATTTGGAAGCAAAGGAGCAGGCTGATGCCTTTGGCGCTTCCCAGCAGCGCTGGGCAGCACCTTCTAGTGGGTTTTGGGCCGTGTCCAGCTCAATGCAAGCCTCCCCTTTGCACCTTTGCCAAGGGGTCTGCGCAGCCCCTGCTCCTGCTGGAGAGCCCCCTGAGGTCACCAGCGCCTGCCCATGCAGGAGGATGCAGACTCTCCAGCAACAGACCTTGTCCAGGTGCGTGAGGAGGAATCATGGAGATGTTCTATGGCCAAGGAACTGCCTTGAAGCACAGAGCAGAAATGAGTTCTCTGCAGTGCCCTGCACAGCCCTGGCTGTGTACCCCAGCCTGGTTCTCTCACTTCGACTGGGATGTGGCCAGCGCCAGCAATCACAGTGGAGCAAGGTCACTTCTGGAGGGAAGAGCCTTCACAGGTGCTAGACTGGAGTCAGTGATAATCCTTGGGGTAAGAAAGAGCTATTTGCTTGTTGCCTTCCAAATGGTCATCGCCCAAACTTGCAACATCTCCTGCTTCATTTTTTTTTAATGTTTCGCCTCTTCAGTCCCAGGGTGCTCCTGTGGCCCCAACCTGTGAATCTCAGTATCACCAACACATCAAACACCAAAAGATTTCTGGAGGTTTTATGGTGTCTATAACAGAACAAATGGCCTCTTCTAAAATACTTTCTTTGTTTCATAAATCTTCATTATGTTCCTATATCCTTTCTTTCCAGCCTTACAAAATTGCTCTAAACTCCAGCTAAGAAATCTGCATTTTTTTTTCTTTAACCCCACTGTGGGAAAAAACACAGCAGATCTTTCCAGGGTCCAGACACCCACTTCTTGCTCAAACTCAGCTGCCAGCAGCCAACGCCATCATCTCAAGCAGCACAGCCTGGAAAGGGAGGAAACATCAACACGCTTCACTCCTCACCTCTTCTGCTGCGGGACTGAGAGCAGGGCTGGTTCTTGACCTGCTTTCCTATTTCTAGCAGGCTGCAGGCTATTGTTCTGCAGTGTGTTGTAATCTGGAAGGAGTCTGTGAAGATCCCTACAGTCGTGGTCCTAATCCACTGTCTGGCAAGATCACCAGAATGATGCGGAGAAGATACAAAGGTCATAAATGCAACAACATCGAGTGAAGTTAATGGTTTGGGGTCTTTGATTAACATTAAATTTAAGAGCGTTCTGTACTCTGATTTCACCCAACAGAGTTCAAGATAGGTAATCACTCAGTCTTTTTTACCTTTTTTTTTTTTTTACCAATTTTGCTTCAGAAAAAGGAAATGGATCATTCTTAGATCCCTAATGTATCTTATTTCCAGTCTTGCACAACTGTGAAGTGGTGGGGAAAGGGGAAAAGAGGAAGTCAGCCAGCTTTCTAGTTGACCTAGCTCCAGTGCAGTGCATAAATTTATCTTTATGGTCAAGAAAACAAACAGAGACCTAAAGACAAACAGTCACCTTGATTTACCAGTGAGATTAAGAACATGTTAGCAGAGCAAAGATGAGTCTTTATAAAAAATGAAAGAAGAGCAGGCGGGTGGAAAGAGCAGTGAAGATGAAACTCAATGAGTTATCTAGGGCATGTAAGAAAACCATCAGCCCAGCAAAAATGTGAGAAGAGAGCACAGGAGGTGAAAACACCCAGGAAAAAGATGGCATTATGTTTTATTAATTGTACTATTTTGCATTTAAATAGCATCTTCTTACCCAGAAGATGGATCGATGCACACATGCCAGCCTGAGCAGTGTGGTCACTGAGGATGCTCCCAGGAGCAGGTCAGGAGGGAAGGCTGAGGCCAGGTGACAAAGAGCGCAGTGCGGGTGGTGAAGCTCATTGCAGGCTATTGGGATGGCAGTGTGCTGTCTTCTCCATATACCTGAAAACTGTGTCCACAGACATGGGCACACACACATACGCAACACTCCTCCTTTTACTGATGTCTGTGACTGCGAAAGTCTTGTCAAAGAAAATACAGACGTGAATCTCTCGAAATGTTATGATTTGGTCCCAGAGAAAGAAGAAGAGAAACAGGGGGAAGTCATCAAGTAAATTGTTTGTTCTGCTCTCATCTTTCATCTCTGACTTCAGCGATGACGTTATATAGTGCACTGTGCTTCCACTTGATTCCCCTGAGAAAGAGGAAGATGTGTCAAACCCACTGGGATTTGATTCTGTGGCTGGTGGGACTCAGGGTATTTTGCACCTTCTCTGGAGGACATATTCATATTCAGATCACTGTACCATACCTCCTCACCTCTGAGAGAGTTTAAGAAGCAGCATCAAAAGCAGATGAGAAGGTGTGAGGCACAGGTAGGAAGGGAGTATTAATTTGGCCTCATGCCCACGGTTTATCTTGTTTAACTTCAGGATGTGGTTGCTGCTCTTGAAGGAAGTCACACCAGAACACAGGGCAGTATCACCCGTTATGGTTAGGATCACATTTAATTCAAAGTGTTGCTCAGCCCACTGCTTTTTGACTTGATAAGAAGACAGCACGGGGCAGAAGTTCTGCTGCAACTGGGTTAACTTTGATCCCTGAGATTAGAGTCATTCCAGGCACAGTATGAAGAACCATGCTTGAAAAGGTTTGAAAAGTGGAACCAGAAGTACCAGAAGCAAACTATGCCCATCCTCCAGCCCATCCTAATCTACTTCTATGTTTGAAAATGCCAGGAAAGCAATTAAAAAGGGAATTTGTGGAAAAAAAATGTCTAGACACTTACTTTTGCAAAGCTTTTGAGAAATTATTGTGTGACCACTGGGCTCCATCCTATTTGTAACACTTCATCATTGCAAAGGTGCTGGGAGACCATAACAGGGGAGAGGCGTCTCTAGACATTAAACAAACAGAAACACTTCACTGCAAATCAGCACCCTTATCTGTCACTCTTTCAGTCTTGATTTACTGGGGAAATCCCCACTTTCCCCATGGCATGCTGCTCCCTGTTCTTCTGCAGTGTGACAGAGCTCCAGCCACCTCACGGGGTGTCACCAGAACAAGCAGCTACATTCTGTTTTCACACTGTGTAGAGAGGGTCTATCCAACACTGCTGCTGATGTGGGGCAAAGGCAGCTTCCGCCTGCCAGCTGTTTGCATGGAATAAGGAGGTGAAGAACATTCACAGAGCAGAGTGTGAGAAACATGCTGTCCAGGCACACATGAAGACTGGCACTTCTCAAGCAGAAAAAGAAAGCTGACCTTGCAGTTAGGGTTTTACTGCAAAAGTATTTTTTTGGGTGAGGTATGGGCTTAGGTGATGGTGAAGGGATGTGCCTGGTGCCTTATACGACTCTTCACTCATGCAACTCTCCGTTCCATTGTTGGAGGCTTTCCAGGTGAAGCTGAAAGCCCAGAGTACTAGAAAAAAAAATCAAGGATGTGTCATAAGCAAACCAAGCTGTGAGTGGCAGGATTTCCATGGCTAGCAGACACACTACAGCAAGAAGAGAATGAGGGAAAAGCCAATGGTGCTGGACAAAGCTGTCCAACCTGCACATTCTTCCAAGGTCGCCTGTGCTGCTCGCCTGGGATCACCATGGCCCTTTTTAGTTGCTGGAGAGATTCTAATGGGAGGGGAAGAGATGTAGATAGAAGCACACTCTGTGCCATGATGCTGTAACTCACACAGACTCCAAGGCGGGTCTATTGCTGAGGTGCTGGTCCACGTTTTTGTTCTGGTGACAGTCTAAGGGGCCACAACAAGTCCTTCCAGAGAAGTCCTGGTTGCTACCTGTCAAAGGAAGGTAGCGCTTCCTCTTTTCCAGGTACAGGAGCAGGAGCCATCCATTAAACATTGTATTTCTTGGGCACTCTGGGAATGTGGGCTGTCTATGTGCTAAAAATAAGATTTGACATCAAATAGCAACAACAGATCCCCACAGCAAAAGAATTAAATAGATTAAATTCTCTGCTCTGCCCTGCAGCAAAAACATCTTTCTGTTCCCTGTTTTGGGAAGAAGAGAAAAAGAAATTACTGCAGATTGCTAATCTCAGCCAGAGAACCTCAATCAGGCACTTCAAATCATGAATGCTTCTAAATTTTTGAGTCTAAATATTCAAATAATCAAGTTATTACTGCTTTCAGAATTGGTGGGAAAAAAATGATGCAGGGCACAATGTATTTCCACACTTGCATTTCCCTTTATTGGCTTATTTATACATGAAATTTCCCAATTTATCTTTGCATCTAATTATATATTAAAAATGCTTTTTAAAGAGTAATTCAGTAGGATTGAGAGTGTGCGACAATTGAGATTAATTGGCAGTTTGCATCTCTCTTACAGCTGTTGCATGTTGTTTGCAGATCCAGCAGGGAAATGTGTGCCAGTGACGATGACTGGTGTTTTCAAGGTTTGTTTGTTTTGTCTTCCTCAGCCTTCCAAGGCCAGACATATCCTCAGCCCTGAATAAAAGCTCCGGTTCCTCAGTGTCTATATCAGCCATGAGACTCAAGGGAAATAATCCAGGGGAACTGATCTGCCTGGGAGCAGGTGCCTGAGACTGCAATGTTAAAGAGCAGCTTCCCACTAGCTCCTGGGGCTGACGGAGTAAAACCAGAAAGTCTCTGCTAACTCCTTCTTTCCCATATTATTTGCACATTTTTTTTCTTTTAGCACCTGACAAGGAAGAGGATGTTAAAAAATCTCACTGCTCCCTGAAGGACCGGGGCTGTGCGCCTGGCCGGCATCCGGATGATGCGCTGTGTGCGTGCAAGGCAGGCGTTCTCCGTACATGACACTCTCGAACGGTAATGCGGGGTGTGCAGCAGGCTGGAAGAGAGCGAGTCAGAAACAGTTATGAAGATCCAGTTTATTGAAACAATGTGAAGCCATGGCTGGAAACCCAGGCATAGCACCTTTGCAGCCTTGCGGCAAACGATACTAGGCTAATGTAGCCCTGCTGTGCAGTGTGATCGTATTTTTCTCTGTTCCATAACACTTCCTCCACCTAATTTACCCTCCGCAGTGCCTATAATGTTCTTGAAGCTGGTAAATTAACTTGTTTTTCCAAGGCATTCAACCCAAGAGTAGTACAGATACAGCTTTACTCAGGCATGGTGCCCAGACAGGAGATCAGGCAATTACTACTACACTGACACCTTCAAGTTTACACAACCTTAAACACTAACCAGAGTTCGGTCATAGTCCTCCTTATGATGTTGCAGAAGGAGAAACAAAAGTAGTGGACTGGGACTCAGATCACCCCCTAAACTTGTCAATACCTGGTAAAAGAATAGTTCAACTAAACCTTTGCCACTTTCCAGTGACCTTTGCTTTTTTTAGCTCTTCTCTACCAGTTTAGCTCTTTTCTGCCAGTTTAGTTTCACACTGAGCTGTCCTGGAGGCAAAGGATGATGTGGGTTATGTCAGTGATAGTAAAACACACAAGCTGGTGAAGAGGTTTGGAGCAGCAGAAAGACTTTAGGTCACTCCTCAGTGGTACCAATGGTTAAAGTTCTACAGATTGCCAAAAAGAAGAATTCCACATTGGTAAAAGAGTAATGCAGTTATTGAAGCCAAGGATGAAGCCCACATGAGCTGGGACTTGAGTGTTTTGTGGCCACAGAACACTTCTAGATGGGAAGGGAAAAGGAGGCAACGAGTTAAACCAGCTTTTCTCCATTCAGAACTTCAACTCTCCTCAGAGAAATAAAGAGTCAAAACTCTCTTCTCTCAAACTCCCAAACTCTGGGCTATTTAACTTGTTTTTAGTAAAAACTGTTTTACCTCCAGGTACCCTGACGCTTTCCTTGTGCGGAGCTGCACCTGTTTTCTGCAGCTCTAGATGCTAGTGTGGGGGATTTCCTGCGCTGACCTCAAGGCTGTTGCTCTGTGCGCGCTCAGGTTCTTCAGACTTCCTGTTTCTTCTTAAAGCTTTCATTTTACCAACAGTTTCCTGCTGTAAGACTTCTGGTGACAGAAATCCTGCAACTTATCTGCAACAAGATGTACCTGGTAACGTCTTTGAATGATCTTCTTTTCACTAACACTGTCTTCCTTTTGTTCAGCTTTCTGGATGGATGAGGTGAACTGCAAAATATTCAAGAATGTATCACTATATATCACATTTCTTTATATCTTACAGCTCTCTAGAAAACGAAGAGTTAACTGAATCTGATACAGACAGCTTTTCAATTACATTCATGGAAAGTATTGTGCTTTCTTCATTAACTTATCAGGGAGCAGTGAGCTCTCTATTACTTTGGCTTTCAATCATTTTCCTTCAGTCGTTGCTCAATCGCTGTTATGAACATATTAGCAAGTGCAAGACGAATAGCGGGTGTCGATGGCCTGCTTTCAACCTCGCTGTCCTGTGTGCCACTGTCAGCGATGGAGAAACGGGGATGACCTCGGGAGGGATTGCACTCAAAGAAATGCTGCCATAGCAGAACCATTTGAGCAGCAAAATTCCTTTCTCTTGTCGCAGCCAGGGAAAGAAAATAGTTTAAATGACTGTCTGTGATTTTTACTTTCTTAATTATGTGGCTGCGTGGAAAGCTTCATCACTGTCTAAGGAAGTGTTTTTGAATTGAAAATTTTGAATTTGCAATCGAAGGTTACATTTGTTTCAGTTATTTGCAAAGCAACCATGTTGGGTAAGGGTGAATTTCTCCTAGAAAACTTTCAGAGTTGGTGTTCTAAATCTTACTGTTTTCCTATAGCATATATATTTTATTTATCCCTAATTCCTATTAAAATATTTGCATTAAATGCAACTGTTCAGTCGTAGCCACTTGGTTTATTCACTTGCCACCTAGATCAAAGGCTGTGATATAGCTGCTGCTTGTTGCTAAGTGTTTATGTAGGCATTAACTGACATCTCCTCCCTACTAACTTAGATTTACAGTGAAAACACAGGTACAGGAGCCTTATACCTGCTTAGGAAGTGTGAGTGTTTTAGATTAAAAAATGCAGTTTATAAACAATTAATATATTCTTACTGAAATGTTGCTTCTGCTAACATGACCCAAACAAACTGTTTCCTTCTTGTGCTGGGTTGACCCAAATCAGAACATTTTGACACTTCAGACTGAATCGAGTCATTTTCCTCTAGCCTGGTCTGGGGCTGAGTTTGCCTGAGCTTTCCAGAGGTTGCAGTTAGCCTCCTTCCTTGCCTGCAGTGCTCTCTCTCCCATGAAGTCTATATCCAAAACCCCATGGCCCTGAACACTGCCTTTAAGGAAGCAGGAGACTTTCTGCTCTGGACTCACATGGCTTGATTGAACCCCTCTGTTGGACAAAAGCTGTTGACTCAATCACTTCCTTACTAGGAATTCAGAGCAGCTTATTTAGGCAGGAATTCTGACCCGACCCTTCGGTCTCAAGACTATGAGGATTACTTAACACTCGTGTTGGCTGCAAGACAGCCCCGGAGTGGCAGCAATATTTTATATCAATGTGTCGTGAACTTCATGTGAATCAGTTCTCCAGCATGTTTCTGTCTCACAGGAGCTGCGACACAGTCTGTGGTGACTGGCAAGCATCGGTGTGAGACACATAACTGGATCGTGCCGTTACCTGCATACATCACCATGACTTCCCTTTGGACCTCACTGGAAACAGAAGTGTTCAACCCTCAGAACAAGAGGCTGCTGGAAACAGTTCATGTTTGGAGAACAGGAAAGAAGAAAAAGATGTCCATTCTCTGTGTAGTAGGTAAGAAACTCAGGAGTGCTGGGAGCTGCAGATCAATGAACTGCTGGATAGCATAGTCACCTAATTCATTCCAAATAATCTTAACTGTAATGTTTATCTTAGCCATAATAGTCACCTAAGTCACTTGCCTTGACTCTTTCTGTACTCTATAGAGGAGTATCTCTAAGGCACAACTTAGAGACAGAACTACACGGTATACACCAGACAGCATCTAAAATATATCAACCACCTCTGGAATTACAGGTGTGTCTCCACTCAAGATACCTAGATCAGAAGAGATATCTAAATTATAATAACCAGAATTAGCTGCAAAGAATCTTTCCTGGATGAAACAAGAGCTGACTGTGAACTAATTGACCCTGCATTGGATATTTACCAGTAAACTCTACCAGCAGGGCAGGCTTCACTAATAGATCTGTATATAGATCTGTAAGTGTGGGTATCAGTCAAGCCATGCAGTGCCAATATAGAATATGTGATATGGAACCATCTTAAATCTATTGTTAAGACTCTCACATAGTGACATTTGAACCTTGATGAGTTATGGACTTTGCACATAAATGTAAAACTCCTTCATGTAAAACTCATTGAAATTATTGAGAATCCCTCCATTGACATCAGCATACTGTGGATTAGATGCCAGAGAGAACTTGCATATGGAAAAATTCAACAAATAGAAAAGTTAACAGAATTCTTGTATCATCTCTTAATACAGTGGTCATTGCCCATCTAGTAGTCACAAAGTGTCTATGGGTCTGTCTGTACCTATCCAGTCACAGAGAACAGCTGTGTAGTGGGCGAACAACAATGCTATGTTCTTGTTTTGTTTTGTTTTTCTGTCATCATTTTCAGTGAATGCTTTTAGGCCAATGAAGCCATTTCTAGTGAAGGTCAAGGTAGACCGAGGAGAGCAGTACAAGATAGCCAACAGGTGGCCTCTAGCAGAGCTGAAGCTGGTAGATGGCAAGACTCTCAATCAGGTAGGATTTACTTTTTGTGTCAAGGACAGAAATGGTCATGGGGAGGGAGGAAGAAATATGAAGCCAGGTCCAGATCCAGGGTTCTATCAAGTATGCTGGAGGTCAACCTGTGTGTCTGGATGGAGGAAAGAGGGCCAAGGAGGTCTCATCTTTAATCTAGAATGAATTTGACAATTGACACTAGTTTTCAGGAAATAATCACCAATGAAAAAATATTAAAGCCCTCTGACTTTCCTCAGAGATATTCCGTAGAGTATCATGAACAGATATCTCCATCCCTGGATACTTCCTCAGTCCTACTGAAGTGCTCATTTCCCTTATCTCCTCCAGGGAGAGATGTGCACCCAAGAGCCTGGAATGACTTCCTCCTTCCCAAATCATCCCTCTCTTTCTCTAAGCTAAGAAATTCCATCTGGCTGGATGCTGGAGTAGGGCGAGCGGTGAGTGGGTGACTGTTGCATTGACAGAGCTTCCATTAGAATCAACGGGCAGACTCCCCGTGTCTGCAGGGGCAGCTGGCTCAGGCAGGGATCTTCCAAAGCTCTTTGCAGCAACCCTCATTTAGAGGCTGGAGAGATGGGCTCTGCACAGCACTGTTCTTGTCAGGTCTCCAGCATTTGCAGAACACATTGTCAGGCCCATCTGTCGATCCATGTTGACAAAGCTTCCTGAGAGACATTTGCATAGGGTATTTAAAGATTAAATGAAGGCATTTAGTGAAAGAAGGATTATAGAAAGCTGGAGGGAGAGGGTGCTATGAGTTTGCACTTTTAGGGTTACATTAAGTTATTTGGGAAAGAAAGCATGGACAAGACATCCCCTTTCTCCTGCTGGGGCTGGCAGAGTGTCATTAAAGTTGTCATAATCGTTTTTTTTATTAGTGTGAATGTTCCAGGGTCTTGGCAAGGTGCCTGAGGTTTCACAAGCATAAAAATAAATGAGAAAAAGAATGGCTTTCCAGCTCTATATCCAGGACAAATAAAGTACATCTGCACAGCACGCTTGAAAGGAAAATCACTCTTGAAGGTTTGCAGGGCATTTTGATCCTACAGGTAGAACTAAGCTGATGTTCCCTTGTCTTTTGTCTTTCCATACACACACAAAAAAGTAGTCACTTTAATCCTGCCTGAGCTTCCTTTCTGCAGATGAGCTCAAGTCTACCAAGCCTTCTAAACTCACTGGACTCCTGAGAAGTTTGCAGCAGATACCTCCAGGTCTTTCAGTCCTCTCCCCCTTATTTGCAAAGCGAGTAACATGAAGTGATCATATTCTATATTAGAGTATTGTACAATTTTGAAAGCCCACCTACTGGGAGGCAAATGGATAACTTTGATGCCTTGACGGCTAAAGAATTAAGACTTCCAGCCTGTTTTCATAGCTACATCATCCCTGTTTGTTCTTGTGCCAGGGCTGTCCTTTAGATTAGACAGCTCTTCACCCTTGCAGATGTATTTTTAGATTGCAATCACCTCCCCTATTAACCTTCATTCTGGTAGGTTAAGCAGACCAGCTGCTTACTCTCCTCTTGTGCATTAACTTCTTGGTTTCTTTCATCAGGATAGAAGTCCTCCTCTTTGCCTCTTCTAGGTTAACTTCATCTTTCTTGAGCACAGTCAGCTTAGTCCCTGTTATTCCTGAAATGGGATCTACCCTCCAGCTGCAGCACTGCACAAGATCCCCAGCACGTTTTAACATTTCTCAGGACCGCAGCACAGAGACTCCGGTACAAGGCAATGTCCTCAAGTTAGCACAGTCCCTCCAGACTGCACAGCGTGACAGATCCATTAAACGAAAGAAGGGCCCTCCACTTCTGCAATGCAGACAGTAAGGGCTCCCACGAAATGCCAGCCTATGGGTCAAAATTCAATACACACAGCCAGGGCCTGGTTTGCACTACACCATCAGGCTTGCTTTGGTGCACTGGGAGTCCTCTGGGACCAGCAATGACCTGATACTGCAGGTCCAGAACTGTTTAAAACTGCAGCTTCCATGACTAAAACAGTATAAATATTTATGAAGCGATTAGCGGATGCCTCCCTGCTTTAATAGCTCCTCATAAGGCATGCTATAAACCACCCTCACTGTAAATTCCTCCCCCAGACATCACAGCTCCTTGCTGTTTCAGGGGCTGCTCCTAAGCCTGCAGAGCTGTGTGGGGGTGAGTGTGTTGCTTTAAGGTGTTTAGAAAGCAAGCCTCAAAACATCGTAGGACTTCACAAATCCCCTTAAATCTGTGTCTGTTTTTATGATTAGTATCAATAATAATAAGAAATGCAGCATCTAAGTTCTTTAGAAAACGAGATCAGGATATGCTGCATTGCTAATGAGATGGTGCAAAAAGGAATTTTTTTCTGTGAGATGTTCCTCGTTCAGCAGCCTCCCTTATTCTCTCCATGCACACATATAAGTTAGTGGCAAACAGCAGGCCTCCTTGTGCCCCCTCCATGGGGCCACATCCTTTGAGCACAGATATATGGATATTGACACATAAAAATGTAAATGTAAAACACTGTAGAGAAATGCCAAGGGCACTCTTTTTCCAGGCCATGCTTCTTTCCCTCGGGTGACTATAGTGCTATGGAATAATGCCAGGACAGAGCTTCTGCTTCTAGGTTTTCTCTGGAAGTACTCAATTCTTGGGTGAAGAAAGGTTTGAGATTCCAGGCTGGATGAGGTTGCAGAAGTGAACTTTGCAGTGTCAGGGAAGGTGGGTGCTGGCCTTACTCTGCATGTGTAACTCTAAATGCTTTGAGCTTCCTCATTCAGAACATCATTAAACTGCAGAGATTATTGCCACAAGATGCTGTAGGTGCCAACACTCTGCATAAATTCAAAAACCATTAGATGAAACCAGGGACAATGCATCCTTCTAAGGTTGTTGATCAGAGGGTAGAAGATACAACCTCTGGCTCAGCACGCTGCCAGCTCACAGGCTGCTGGGAGCTGGCAGGGAATCCGGAGGGCAATATAAGTGTGGATTTGCCCTTTGAATACTTTTCTCTCAAGCATCTGCCACTGTAGGAATTCATCAGTGTTCTTCTATCAAAACCTGTAGTACATGGTGAGAAATTTATATAATCTGGAAATAATGCAACATAGTGGAACAAGGTGTTTAGACTAGTTCAATGCTTAGTCTGACCCACTATGGGTGTTCTGCTGTCCACTTCTAGTGTCCAAATTGTTTTGGCATTCTTTTATTTTCCGTGCTTTTATCATCCCTATCACTGTGTGCCAAGTGCCATGGACATTCTTCTCAAATCCTATTCAGTTGCCCCAAGATGGCAGTCAAGGGAAAGAGGTCTTTATCTACAGGAAAGAAACGCAAGAAAACAGCATCTGTTAACTGGAGAAATCATCTTCTGTCAGCTTGGAAGTGCAAAGTATGTCAGGGGATTCATTATTTGCAAGAAATCCGATCGAACGCTTGCCATCAATTGCACTGGGCATAGGACAGCTGGTGTCCATCATATCTGGTGTCACTGGGGCTGCTGAGGACACTGGCTTGTTTTAGCCCTCCAGCAGGTCTGGGCCTGACTGTACCTGCTCAGCTCCTCCAGCACCAGCACAGTTCTGGATATGATGTGGGCAGGCGAATGACAGGATGAAAGGCAATGACATGAGAAGGAAAATCCGAGTTATCGGGGTCTTGACTTCAGTATCTTTGCTGGAGTGGCCTCTCGTTCTTGTGACTGGCCCTGCTGACTCTCCTGTAACAACTGGAGCCGGGGTGAGTCCCCATTTCCAACATGTCCTCCCTGGGCCACTGAAAATCCCAAAGCCCGACAGTGCAGTATGGGGTTGCTGCTTAGTTCCTCCTTCAACCTAACAGTGCATTTACTTCTGGATACGCAAGTTGTTTTGGTGGCTGCTGTTGAAATGAGCTGCAAATCCTGTTAAATGTATGGGCTATGGCAAGTGCTTTCTAATTGCTGATGTAACTAACTGTTGACATCCAGATCAGCCTGGATTTTGATCTGCAGTTTGATAAGGTTTACAAGTGGACTGCTAGCAGCTTGGATGAGAAGAAAGCCTTTATCAGATGCCTGTGGAAGCTGAACCACCGATTCCTATCCAGGAGCATCACTTTTGTGAATGTCCCATCCTGCACAGCAGAAGGTAATGTTATGTTTCCTGTCCGTGTCACTCAGAGGGGGCTATATTTTTACATCCTATCAGTATATTTGACTGGAATCAGATTTGATTGCTCATCTCTGAAATTTGTCTCAGCTTTGTAAACGTGTAAATGTGTCCCTGCACTCTCCCTCAGAGACGTCAGCAAGTGAAAACACAGCCAGAACTCAGATCAGATGTCCATTTTGTACCCCTTACAAGGATAAATCTTTATCCCATCCACATCTCTGCCTTGCTTGCAGGATGCCATGATTTTATCCTAGCTGATCAGCAGGCTGAGACTGCCAGTCTCACTACACTTGTCACTGCAAACTGAGCTTCATGAGACTCTTGGCAGAGCAGGGTTAATGAAAGGAAATAACCATAAGTCTGTGGCCATCTCTGTCCCTCTCCCTGTCCTTACAGGGAGACAAGGGCACCAAGACGACCATACGGACACTGTGGAGACTGGAAGCCCAGAGGGGCTCGGTGCATACCAGGAGATGAGCCCAAAGGAAGAGGCTGACATGCTGAGGCTGATGGAGCAGTACGAGCCCATCGTGAACAACTCCGTGGCCTTTGCACAGCAGCTAAGCAGTGATCTCCACGTGCTGGATGAGGTGAGCACATGAAGGCCGTGATTCAACAGCAACAAAGTTGTCTGGCGTAAAAGAGGACCTAGTTTGGTTTGATGATTGCCAGCAGCTCTCGTGCTTGCATTTTATCTCAGAGAAAGTTATCCTGACGATGCAAAATTTCAGCTCAAAAGGCATCTCGCCTGCCAGGGACCTGCTCTCAGAGCCCTACACGCCTGATGCAGGAGACATGCTTCTCGGCCGCGGATTTCAAAGGCACCTCTGCTGCAGCATGCAGCTCCCAGCAGGAAAATGCTGAATTCCAGTCTGATCCCAGCACCTGCATTGCAGAGAGGAGAATAGCAGCTATAGGGTATCAGACCAACGCTGGTGAGGTTCTACCATACCCAGCCGTGGGATTTGGAGGAGATACTTCCCAGGCACAGCCATCCTAGCTCAGGTGCCTCCCGAAGTTGCCATGCTCTAGCAAACAAACCCTGCAGCCTGGCAGCTGAACACGGGTACGTCCCTGCCTGCTCAGCTTACCTGTCCTTGGGCACTAGCTTGAGTGACCTCTTCCAAAGACTGCAGAGGGAATACAGAGACTTACCGACTCCGTCGTAGGCATCTCAGGCAGTTTTGCAAAAAAAGAAGGGAAATTAAAAGCAATGGCACACAGCCAGGTGTAGGCTGGGATGTGGATGCCAGTCTGTACATGGACATCAGAGCCTCTGATATGGGGGATGGCAGAGAAGTGGTAATTCTCTGGAAAGGGAGGAAGAGAGAGGGATGCTCAGCAGTAGGTTAAGGACAACAGTGGAGAAAAATGAAGCTGAAGAGGAAGAAAACAGCAAAAATGAGATAGAACTGGGAAAATAAATGAGACAGAAAGGGACAATGGGGAAAGAAGACATTATTTTCAGACCAGGGAACACTCTTACCTTTACTGAAGTTGCCACATTTATGGCATTTTTCTGGAAGATAATTTCTTTCTTTGACTGGTGGAGCAAAATAATGAGAAAAGTGTTTTGAGCACCTATGTTCTGTGTAACGGATTTCATAATTAGAGTACTGAAGAACTAAGGGCAAAAATAAGCCAGAGGAAATACCCTAAAATGTACTAGAAATGTAAACCCTAAATTCTACCTCCATCAGGGCCAGAATTTGTTCTATTTGCCAAAATGTATTTCTATATACTATATAGCCATATAGCTAAGCTGAAAAAACAGAACTCCTGACATCTGTTCGGAAGCAGGCTTACTGCTTGCTATCAGCTAGTCATATGGGCACTTTGCAGCTCAGTTTCCAAACTTTAAAATAGCCTATAGGGCTAAACAATAAATCTCTTTTACATTCTTTGAGATGAAAGGTGCTGTCAGACACACTGTTTTAATGCTCTCTAAAGAATGATTGTCACTTACTGCTAAAACAAATTAATTAATGGGACATTTCTATTTCCAGAGATTAATCTCAGATATTAAGTGTTATTAATGCTAACAAGTTAGACAAGGATGCGCATGTATTTAAATGTTTCCCAGCGCATCACAGCAATAGCACCTTCCTCTGCTTCTACAACACTATTAAGCCTCTGCTAAGTGAGTTCCTCTGGGGCTTGCAAAACCTTTTTATAAACAGTGAGTAAGGGCTTATTTGCTCTGGAGTGGGGAAAAGCATGGCCTTTGCCCCAGGGATGGTGTGCTGATTTTCACATTGGTATTCCTACATCCTTCCCATTCGCTGGCACCTGCTGAAATGCATGTGGGTTTGTGCAGCTTTGCACAGTGTCCGGCAGCAGAGTCATTACCCTCATAGGGGCTGCGGTTCTCTGGGGAGCACTTTCTACCCAGCGCTGCCCTGACGATTTCACGAGCGCGTCTTTGCCTGCAGCAAGCCCTGCGGCTCTGCCCGGCCCTAATAAGACCATCTGAAGGCACTGCAGCGACCGGCTTGTGGGAGGTTTATGGCTGTAATTTAGCAGTGCTCCATAAGGCACAGAGCTCCTGGCTGAATCTGTGGTCACGGGCTGGAGTCCTGGCACGAGGCTGGAAGGCGGCAGCACAGGAATGGAGGGGTTTGTACCTGGCGTGTAGCTTGCAATGGCCTTCCATGGAGCTGGGTGAGCTCTGAGTGAAAGGGACATTTACTTAGTGTCATTAGAGCTCGTTGAAATAAGTGTCTGCCTGGATCAGCAAGCCCAGCTTCAAACCCCACTGCTGATCTTACTGGAGGCAATATTGCTGTCTGCCCTCCTGCCCTCCTGTAGAAAATCTGTACTCCCTGTATCCACCTCTCCCTCGGGATCCAAGGCATTTGCCTGATTTCAGGCTTCCCTTTTCTACAGGTTTCTTTTGATCTTTCCAGACCTCCTGTAAATCTGCCAGCCTATGGCTGAAAACACTGTCCTCAGTCCTTTCTGCTGCTCTTTCAGCAATGTCCTTCCTAAAGTGGGACCATGCTTTCCATGGGAAAGTAACACTGCGCTTTGGCAGGAAGACCAGAGTGGCCAGTTGGGTTGAGGCTGCAGAGAGACTCTCCAAGCTCCAGTAGCACCTCTCCTGGTCCAGCCCTCCCTGAGGGATATCACCCAAGGCCAGACAGAGATCTCATCTTGTGAGGGGCTACTAACACAGGAACCATGAAGGAGATGCCTTAAGGAGAGAAACTTATTAGCACTGGGAGTATAGATCCCCAACAACTACTCTGTGGAAATCCTGTTTGCAGGGATGGAGATATAGACTTAAGTCAGAGCACAGGCCTAGGTTCAAGACAGGTTTTCTAAGCAGTCATGACTGATTCTTGCAAATCACCAACCATGTCAGTCATGACAGCAAATAACCAGGTAACAGCCTCAGTGACTAGTGGTTACTTGTCACATAAGCAGGAGCTCACAGGATTTACAGAGGGAGGCAGATGCTGCTGTTGTCTTTCATTAAAAAAAAAAGTCATCAGTGGCTGATGAAAATATCAGCAAACTTGTTTAAAAGCTTTGTTAACAGAGAAAAAAATTGCAGACTGGAAGCTTCAAGCCTCCCAGGCCCATGTCTATTGATTATTTTCTTTACTATACTACATGGTACTTAGGCACTGAAAATGGTATGATTAATGTTTGGAAACCTCTAGTGGAGATTGTCAGCAATGATTAACACACAGTTATATCTCTACTGCCACTCAAAACAAATACCCAAGACCTCCATAAGCAGATAGCACCCTCAGTTTTCTTCAAGACATGTATGTGTGGATATTTCATGCACAATTTAACTGCTTATTAGTTCTACTGCCAGAGCAGCTCCACTGAGCAAAGACCTGGCAGCAGCCTCAGTACATACGTTGGCTGTTCAGTGCTGCAGCAAGCTTTTCTGTGGCCTCTGGCATGGTCTGCTCCTGGTAAAAGGATTTCATTACAAATGTCCTGTGATTGACACGAGTACCAGATCCCTCTTTGGATTCCTTTCAGGACATCCCCAGTTGTGGGGATTAAGGGTTAGAGACTTCACTAGTGCCCTCATGGTACCTCTCCAGTGTACTGAAAGAAGGACAGGGGTCTGGTTCCCTTTCCAATCCCACAAAGACTGTTTTCTACTCATGGTGGGATTCACTTGGGGACTCAACAGTAACCTCTCGGTCATGTCAATTGAAAGGTCTCTGGGAATACATTATATACTTTCAGCGAAGGGTCTTTTTCTGGCCTGGCATTCACCTTGCAGACCTGTGCCAATGCAGGGTCTGGCTGAGAGCAAAGAGGAGACATTGGTCTTTTGCAGGAGCAGTACAGAACACAGGCAACTGCAATAGCTTCCTGAGCGTTATGATGACAGGACCTCTGGTTTGACTTGGGAGGGTGAATGTCAGGATCTTTGGCATACTGCACATAACTGTGAAAGCTCTGTGGGAGATGGTGGTGATCAAACCATGGTACGGTGCTGGAGCCCTCTTCTTCTCCATTTTGCAGACGAATCTTAGGGCCATTATCTCTTCTGAGAATCAAGTGACCCAGCTGATGCACTCCATTGATGAGGCCCTGGCAGAGGTGGCCAGAGTGGAGGATACCTTGCAGGTCTATGATGAGCTTCTGGGAAGTGTGAAGCAGCAGATGGACCACATCTACCAGGAGAACTCCTTGCTACATCGCATCACCTCCAACAAGACAAAACTGATGGATGAGATCCTCTTTCTCACAGTACGTTGATTTGCAAAGGCACAAATCTTCAGGCTGTTGAATCTATTAGAAAAGCTTTCAGTGAACCTCAAACACACTGAAAACTTAATGGGAAATGAGAGCTAGAGCATGCAACACTTCTCCTGATCAAAAGGTGCTGCAAACATTGCTGCATAAAAAAGTGCATCATAAGCAAGAACAACCACTGGGGAGTTTGAGTGGGTCCTGATGAAAACTATACAAGACTATATAATTTTATGAGAAAAACATTGTAAGGATCCTTTCTGCACTGTAGAGGAGCCCTTGGGAAGTTGTATATCCTGTGGAAAGCTGGAGAGAAGGGTGGGAAGCTGAATCTGCTGTCCCTGCTCTCTTATGTCTTTGTTGTTAGACCCACCTCGATCTCAGCAAGGAACACTGTGAGGCCCTGAGCCAAGGAGATCTTTCCAACCCCAGCAGAGTAAAGGCCTGCATTGCTGCCACAGAAGCTTTATCTGCCTGCATGGATGTTCAGATACAGCCTGGTGAGTAGAGGACACGTATTTCCATCTGCAAGGCTCATCAGTCAGCTGTGGAGCACTCGCAGCACCAGTACTGCCCAGCCCTTGCGAGTACTCACCGAATCACCAGAAGAGGAGATCTTTGTGCAGGTGGTTTCCAGAGACTACCTCACACACCTCCTAGGCAGTCCTGAGGGCTGCCTGAGGCAAAGTAGAAAAAAAAACAGCAGGCATATGTCTGAAAAGCTGAGCAGCGGCTGTGATACCAAGTGCGAGTTGCTCCCTCCCTTGCATGTTCTCCGATGGGAAACTG
Organism: Crypturellus undulatus; assembly: GCA_013389825.1. Lineage (NCBI taxonomy): Eukaryota > Metazoa > Chordata > Aves > Tinamiformes > Tinamidae > Crypturellus > Crypturellus undulatus. The sequence continues at coordinate 161,569 of VWPW01000724.1, forward strand.
GCTACAGGGAAGGATCCTGCATCTTACCTGGAGCTTCCGAATGCTCCAGGCTTCTCCTGACCTTCTGTTTCTCTCCTAATCCCATATGAAATGCTGTTAACTGCTCACCTTCTTTCCTGAAGACAGCAAGGCAGCTTGTCTCAGCCATGAGGGCACCAGTAGAACTTTCTGATCCTGACCAGCCTCACCTGCAACTCCCACCACCTGCCTGACAGCCTTTTGTTCCTGCCTGAGTTTCTTTATATATCTGTGTTCTCACAGCCTTTCCTTTGATCCTGTTTCCTTTTGCTCATGTCTGCCCAACCACCCCTGTTTGCTGGGAAAACAAGCTTAGAGGGACAATTCTCTTGCAGAAGCCTTCAAAGTCTTAAGCAGCAACACTAGCACATTCAGATAGGATTGGAAAAGCAAGTGTAAGATTACCTCTGTACATCCATGGAGAAGAATAGCTGGGAGGGACTGGCTTCATTCATAGAAAAAAAGTCCATTTCATCCTGGAAATGACCAAGTTGGTGCCTCCACACACTATAGCCAGCTGTAGGCATCTCCCACTGGGCTGATGCACTGGCTGGTCCAGTTAGTCTTAAATATGAGACAAGTTTTATGCTAAATTCTAAACTCTTCTTATAAATATCTGGATTTAAGGCATAGCCATGAATCTGTGAGACATTCTGTGCAATAGAAAAGTTCACCTACTCTTACAGTTAGAGAAGGAACTGGTAGAAGAATGTGGAAACTGTGATCTCTTGGGACAGCCCAGTTGTCTGGACTGAGATGTGGGAAAAATATAATTCTTTGTAGCAGTATACACTGAGGATATAATGCTGTGGGTGCTGGAGAGCTGTCTGGGTCCAGGGACTTGATTTGGACAAAAAATTCCAAGCTTTTCTTATGCAGCAACTGGGCATTTGGACTTGACCATGACTGAATAATGTTTTTCTATACTTTTTAATGTTTTAACCACACCCTAGGTGTGGTTCCACAGCAAGTCTTCTCCTCTCTGTAGGCTTTTAAGTCCTGGTGTATCTTTTAGAACTCACGCCTTGAAGAACTGTCCTGTTCGTCCGTGGGGTGGCTGCTGTGGTCTTTGAGCAAAGTCTGCTGCTTTATGCAGTGACACCCTCTCCTCTGCTCCCCAGGGTACCGGAAGCTGCAATCAGTAGCGGAGCAGCTGATCATGTTTGAAACACTGAAGCAGAACTTTGAAAACAGCTTCATCGGTCGCATTACAAACATCTTTGAGCTGCAGGTAGGTTGCCAAAATTCAGAAAGCTTTAAATATTCAGAGATGATAGCAGCAGTATGGAAAATGCTAACATAAAAGCCCTCCCTCAAAAGCCAAGGAGCGTGTTTTACTTATCTTTGCTCTGCAATCCCCATCAGCCTTCTAGCCGTTTTGCAGATATGGAAAAGGAAACCTTTCTAGAGGGGTTCCTCCCCTTCAGCATAACTCTGCATATAGTCAGTTCATTGGAAAGATTCCCCTCCAATGCCATTTATTAATCCTCTGGTCATGTTGTAAAGAAACATGTTTAGGGCTAGCTTTTTTTTTTTGCTTTAGATTCTCTTCTTTTGCTCTGGGAGCTGTGGTCATTGTTTGTCCACTTGTAACATAAAACACCAGGCTAAAAATCTGTCCCTGGAACATTTGATTAAAGTTTTCCAGTCTTCCCCTTGCAATTAAAAAAAAAAAAAAGGTAGTGGACAATGTCTCTACTGAGAATAATTTGAAGGGAAAATGTTACTCTTCTGGATTTCATCTTAAGAAGTGAAAAGGGCCCCCATCGAATGCTTCGCATTGTTTGCTGACATCATTCGCATTCCTTTCCAAACATTAACAAGTAAATCTGGGAGGGGATGTGGCTGATAGGGAACTGTCAAGCACTTGTCTTTGTGAAAAGAGAGAGGATCTTACAGGAAGAAAATAATTCTTGGTGTATATATGGCTTTTTGTTTGGGGTTTTTTTTTTTTTCCCTTTGAGATTCCTCTCCAAGGCCTTAATGATACAGCTCATGTTTTCTCCAGTTTCATTTCTGAAAAGCTGAAAACAGTTCTGATATGCCATCACGTGGAGTTACTCCATCATGCTACAGGAGAGTTCTGCACTAACCAGTGAATCTAGAGGTGATGCTGAACTGTTGGAATGCTCAACATGCTGGGAATTCCAAACAATAAACAATTTCCCATAAAATGCAATTCAACTTGGAGGTCAAAATGAACATGCATGTTCCTCTTTGCCCTTTATAATTGCTTCTCAAGCATTTTCAAAACTGGGAATTCAAGGGTGATTATGAGGCAATTATTTTTCAGAGCTTTTGGCAACTGTAGTTTGTTTGACTCTTTCTGCTGTTTCTTTAAGGGAAACACTCAGGTTCCAGGTCTCGTGCAGCGCGTTGCTAAGCTGGTTGCACCGAGCCACAGACTCCATCACGAGGAGCTGGTGCACTACACCCCACTCATGGCCTGGCTGAGGAATGCCAACCCAATCCTCTTCTGTGACCTCCCCAAGGTAGGACTGTCATCCTGCAGCAAACCACCTGCCTGAAACACAGTGGTCAAACTGGTTGTTTCGTGAAACCCAAACTGCCTGCAAGCTTCAGCATGGGGTACTTCTAGGAGGGCATCAGGCCAGCTTGGCCACCTGATGGGACCTCTCTGCTTGGTATAAATCACCCAGATTGTTTTGTTTGTTTTGAACAAAATATTCTGAAATTCTAAAGTTTGGTCTCTTAGTACAGAAATGGCCAGATGAAATTAAAATGACAGACATAAGTGTGAAATGAATGCAGTAAATTTCGTGTTTTATTCAATGCTGCTTTATTTAACTGGTTTCGTGGAAGCTGTATGTTCTTGTCCTCTGTTAATAAGGGTTTGCTAGGTGATTGGGTTTGCTCTTTGTATTTCACTGAGGCTTGGTTTCTATTTTTCATGCTAGTTTTTGCCTTTTGAAAGGTCTCACACAAAGACCAGCGGGTCTGTTTCATCTGCCTTCTGCTAACTTTTGTTGTAAGTGGGAGGGTGAAGAAAAAGCTGTGGAAGCAGCTGAGAGGAGAGCTGTTCACAGACAGGTGATGAAGTCTTCCTTGTCTTTCTAGGTTTATGCCCAGAATCTCGGCAGACTCTATGACAGGGAAATCAAAATCTTTTTTGAACAAGCCAAAACTCTCTTGCTAGGAAGAAGAAAGGCCAGTAAGTAATCCTGCAAGTATGACTTTGTTCTGCTGAGCAGGGAGTTCTTTGTAAGCAGGCAATGCAGCAATACTCCCCCATCACACTTGTTTTCCTGAATTTTGTGCTGTGCATTTACCTTCTCCTCTATGGATCGAGTCTCCAGCTGCAGCTAGTGACAAAATGACTCTAATTTACACCAGGGAGTGCATGTGTGTGAGTCCTGGCACCATGTATTATTCAGCATAGTTTATGTGCTTCTCAGATCTGTAGCTTTTGTGTGACTTCTCCTTTTAGGACTCACATAATATGAATGGATGCTGAGATCATACATTGAGGAGCCATAAGACAGGGGACATGTGACTACCAGTTTAATACCTGGTCCTTATTTCATGCAAACAGAGCTGGTCACAGTCACCTTAGACAGTCTTCTAACCTCCAAGAATCAAGCTTGTCCCTAAGGACACATAGCAGTATTTCTGAGAGTAGGATGATTTCATAGTGAGTTGACTGTGGGGCCATGTTGTCCCAAGACGATCATTTCAACAGTAATTTTTGCATCTGAAAATATTCCACCTGGATTTTTCTGAAGATAAAAAGAGAAACTATTCTGGTCCCTCTTTGATTTTGCAAAAATCTCATTTTCCTTAAGGAAAACAAAGTATTGTAATGTAAAAATTCCCTGCCAACTTGGCCCGAGTTGAATGTCAGAAAAATGCTTTGCTCTGTGTTTAGTCTAACAGAGCACTATGATCACATCTTCCATCTCTATTTTACCACTGTGTCTATATACATGAGACACTGTATGTCTTTGCTGGACGTGGACAACAAAGCTCTGTAAAGCAAGAACTGACCAAGCACTGTGTCTGCTCAGCCCCTTGCTCCATTCCCAGCACTTCCCTGGGAGTCCAGAAATGGACTTATAACAAACTAAATGCTAGCTCAAAAGTTATTCTCTCCATATCTGCCCAAATGCCCAGATGTGAAGAGGAGGGATTACATCACTGCAGTATGCTTGGTTTGAAATATAATCCCCTTAAAATTCACTAAACTATAAATAATATGTAAAATTCGTGCTGACATAGTTCCAGTTGAAGCTCATGGTCTTGCTGACTGGGAAAGGCAGTTTTGCAAAGAATATTAGCTCAGCCCTGCCGTGGAGCCCACAGCCACTGTCTTATGTTTGGGCTCAGAGCTGTGTTACGAGAGCCAGTCCCAGCAGCATACACGTAGCTGCAACCAAGCACATGTGTCCTGAAGGCTTTTTGTTTCATTCTGTTATTAAAAAAGAAGGAAAAAACATTACTAAGAAACCCTTTATTTTTTTTCTGCTGGGAACAGGAGGAGGGGGAAAGGAAGATAAGTTGGGTTTTCTCTCCCTTGTTCTTTTCATTTTCTATTATTTAACCCCTTTAGGGGAAAAAAGGAGAGAAGTGGAAGAAGAGAGAGAAGAATTTTACCACATGCTCAGATACTAAATCTTAATTAAATTTTTCATTTTTGCTAGAAATAGAGAAAATGAACAATCCCAGAAAACCTCTTTATAGTCATCAGAAACCTATTTTTCCAGGACAGAATGATTTGTCAAACTAAGGAGACAAGCATGGGATGATTATCAGGAAACTGTGAAAAACTGGGATCAATGACTGCTATTTCTAGCAGAAAAGGGGGTTACGATAAAAAGTGCTAAAAATGAGTTATATAGAAAAGTGAATGGGACTTTATTACTCCTCCGTGTAATTTAAAAACAAGGTTCTAAAAGGCCATAATAAAGGTGATAATAAAAGGCAATAGAAGGCAACAGAATCTAAGGATGCTCTGAAAACTGCTGTTAGGAAATCCTTTCTATGTAATGCTATTTTGTATAGTATCAATTTAGTTGCAAAAAGTTGTTCCTGAAGCTGGAACACCCAGGAAAGACCATAGGAAGAAGATAATAACTGGAAAAATAAATTCAGGCTGTAATAATAATTCTAGGGTAATGCTGGGATAATGAACTGTGATGCAGAAAAGCATTTTGTAAGGGCTATAAGGGAAGATCTCTCCCACGGTGCCGCTGACAGAGCATCCAACCAGACAGCGATGGGCTGGCATTGGGTCGTCACCCCTCACAAAGCTTTATTGGCCTGGATGAGCTCAGAGGAGGACTGAGCGCTGCCGGCATTCTTCCTTTTCAGCTTGTGTAGGACCAACTCTGCCTTCCCAAACACTTGAGCATCATTTCTCTTACGGATCCATCCTGTTGGGAAGAGGAGATATGTGTACCCATACAGCAGTCACCATATGAAGCAAAGAGTAGAGCCCTTGGCAGGGCTCTGGTGGCCTCATGAGAGATGCACAGGAGCAGACAGATTGTGGCTTATAAAGTATTGTGGCCAGGTTGCATTTCCTGAGGAAGGGTATGCGCTTTTGTACTTAAATAAAAAGAAACAGCAAAGACTGTGTATGGGATAAAGAGGCCGCCATCCCTAGCTAGGCTCTGAGCAAGGGACTTCAATTCTGATGGGTAATAGAAAAAAAAAAATCCATAAAATTTGACTCTCTGCCAGAGCACAGCCGGGTTTGCTCAGAAAGCCATTAAAATGGAGGAGCATTGCAGGTGCCAAAATGGCTTGGCCATTAAAGAGTCCCTTTATGAAAACAGAATGGTTAAAAATAAAAAGAGATGGTGAAAGACGTGTGCTGCAGCAAGTGTGCCTGATCCTCTCCTGGGAAATGTTAAAGCAGTGATTTCCTTTTAGTACTTTGTCTACTTTTCTTTCATGTTTATGTGAATCCCATAAGAAAAGGAAGTAATTAAATCCTGGGATAAAATTCCATCAGTGAAGCCAAGTGCAGGGATGGCAGGCCATTTTGATGGCTATGAACTGGTTACTGCACACCTATAGAATACCCCAAAATTGGAAATCTCTTCCCACTGGAGCTTGTGTGGCAGGTAGTAAAGCTGAGACCTGCCACTCATGATAGAAACCATATGGGGAGCCTTAGAGCAGGCTATGGGGATTCATGTCATCCTGCAAGGTGGAAGGCTGAGGCTCGTGTTGCTCCCACGCCATGGATGAGTTTCATAGGGCTGGTGAGGCCATGGGCCCATGGGAGACCATAAGGTAGGACCAACATCAGCTAGTGTGTGTGCAAGCAGCATCCTTGGCTCCTTGGTGCAAAAAGAGGTCTGAGACAGGTCTGACTCATTATGATAGCAGTGATTTTCTTAGGGTTGCCTTTGTGCCTCATAAAGTAGCATCAGTGCTGATCAGTTCTAAATATACCAGCTGTAAATTTGAGAGGTTACTTGTTTATTTATTATGAGACAGTCTCAAATGCAGACCCCAAAGCATTTAGAATTAATTGGAAGTCAATATATTTTTTCTCCTCATTCTCCCATTCCCTTTTCAAAGGGAAATTTACAGCCTTGGGAAATTAATTCCTGTTTGCTGAAGGGAGATAATTTTTCATTTTTTTTCCCCACTTCCCAACAAGAAAAATATCTCTTATTCATCACATCCCATTGCAAGGTGTGCAAAGATGATGAAGCAAATCATTAATTTTCTTGGGATTTTTTTTGCCACACTGAGGTGAGGAGAGGAACAGAGATATCCACATGCCTTCCAAAGTACTGTCCCTCTTCCAGGTCTACAGGAGGTCTTGGACAAGCCAATGATGACCGGGAGCAGACAGCAATTTCGATTAAGTCTCCCTGAGAGCAGAGAGGGCCCGGAGGACATATTGAACAGAGGCAACGTCGCCAAAGTAAGGAGATGAGATTTACTAAATGCTTCATCTGTCCCATTGAGGCTGTACCACAGTGTTGCAAGCCACCCTACAGTCCTTTCTTCAGTGCTTCATACATGCTTCAGAGCATGTATGGTCTGTACTGCTGGCATCTTTCCTCATGGTGGTTTAGACTTCATTTCAGGTGGACACAGACACCTAGTCAATGTGCTTGAAGGGCTTTCTAAATGTGCCCAATGTTTTCTGAGCAGATGTTGGAGAAGGTGCTGAAAGAGCTGCAACCCCTTTGCACTGCAGAACAAGAGTTCATTGAGAAATTCTTCCTACTAAACCAGGATGCTGCAGACTTGGAGGTGCTGAAGGTAAGTATGAGGACACTGTCCTTTCCAGTCCCATTAGACAGCCCTCCCACCTGACTGATACAAAACTCAACAATCAAAATATGGGGCTGGTTACCAGTTTCAGATAGCTGAAATATTCTGGGCTCCTGTCTTCTAGCGACAGTCACTGTTAAGTGTCAGTAAGGGGGCAGGATAAGGAAACAGCTTCCTGTTTGCAAAGGAGAATTGCCTTAGACCTAATCAATAGCACCAGCGAAATCATAGCATCTCCATTAGTTCTACCCAAGCTCTGAACATGGGCTGCAGTATAAAACAGCGTTATTTCTGCTGAAATGAAATCCAGATTTAAAGTTCTTCTTTCTGGGGGAGGACACTAATGAGATGTTGGCAAATGAATTGTGTTTTGCATCCATTCTTTCTTTCAGGCATCTGCCACTAAGGGGGAAGAAAGCACGGCATCTCCCGAGGACCCTCCTTGCACCAAGCCTCGGAGCCAGTATGTGGGGAATCAGAGAGATCTTGCTGCTCTAGCAAGGGCATAACTGTGGTGTCCTATAGGAGCTGGCTGGGGAACTGATGCTGGGACATTTCCTCCCCCTCTCCCTCTACTCTCCACCATCCAGATTTCAGTTATATGGTCCCAAGTTTTGTGCCCTGGACAGCAGTAGCCAGGAGACTCCTAGCTTGGCATGCAGAACCTTCTGGTTCTGCCTCTTCTCAGTACTGTGGCTCTGCTTCAGTATTGGTGACACTGCTTTTGTCAATACAGTAACCTTCCGAGAAAGCAGCTCAAGCAAGCTTAGCTTAGTGGAGCAGAGCAGCCTGACTCCATAGCTAACCTGCCCTCCTGCTAGGGGTTGAGTCCAAAATCACCCAAGCAGAGACAGTGAGGAGCGTGAAGATAACCCAAGTCTATGCAGGCTCTACTGTCATAGAGAAGGCTTTGATTTGCTCTTCTCTAAATTTATCCATGTTCACTCCAGCTGATGACGGTGCCAATACTTCTCATTTAACTGCTTCCTTCCTTTAGACTAGAGGAGCCTACAACCCGACTACTGAGTCAGATCTTCAGTTCCCTGGAACCAGAGCTGAGAAGCTTTCTAGATGTTTGCAATAAAGTCCACCCATTCAGCTGCCTGCAGGTCTTGGTTACCTTGAATGACTCCGTCTTTGAGATGTGGAGCTCTTCCTCATCTTTTCCCTCATCCTTCCTCAACACTGTCCTCGGCAACATACTACTCCTGGCCAAAAGCAGCTTCAACAAATGCATTGTGAGTGTCCCATTATCAGTAGGAATAATCCCTAGTAGTCTAGAGTGATGTTTGTCTTCCTCTGGGTTCTTGTCAACTCCTAATCTAGCAAAAGCTCTGCTGAAGGAGGCTCTGGTATATATCAGATCAGGGTCTGACTCTGATTTTAGGAGGACTAGGCTCTTGTGGAATCAGAGTGAGGGAAGCGGTGCTCAGTAAACCTCAGTGTCACGTGCTCTTTACTTCGTCATCCATCATCATTCCTAACTCATCATCTGGAAACTAGCGAAGTAATACTTGATTCATTATTTCAACTTGCAATGCCAGTTTGTCCCCAGGTGCCACAAACTTGGTCATTTTGAAGATGGAGGGTTAGGGTTTGGCAGTGTGGTTACACCAGGGCTGATTGCTCTCTGTCTTGCCATGCTGCACGTGTCTTGCCATGCTGCAGAATGAGATTGGGATTGCAGTGGGTCTGAGAGTCTTGTTTTTATCTATTGATACCAGGGGACCTTGTGCAAAGAGATCGAGGAGGTGAAAGTGAGCAGCAAGGTGAGAGGTGGCATCCTGCCTTTCGTGATCCGCTTTGAGGAGTTTGTGAATTTCTCAGAGGAAGTGTTCAGGGCAGCCCAGCGGAGAGGCGAGCTGGACAAAGCTCTCGTCAGACTGGCTGGCAGCATCTTCAGCAGCAGTGAGTACCGGGACTGGAGGTGGGATGATTCCAGCTGAGAGGCCTGAGATAGATGTGCTTTGTTTTGAATGTTGAGTCTCTCCTTTCACAGATGGGCTGGGCTGAGCAAGGATTTGTCTTCTAGGTCTGAAGTGAGCTTTTGCAGTGAGTCACATGAAATACAGAACTTGGTTTTGTCAAGAAAATTCTGATATTTTAGAACTGTAATATAACATCTCTCCCCAGGTACTCATGCATGGCCATATCTGTTTGAGCACCTGTTACAGGTGCTCAACACGTGTACACGTTACAGATGAGAGCTCTGCTTGTTCCCATAGAGTACTATCACCTCGATACCCTTTCTTCCTCCTCTTCTCTGCGTCCGATGCAGCACAGAGCTACATATAACTGGTTCCAGCTGGGGTGTTCTGGAGGATCTGGCTGCTCTGCAGTAACAGCAGAGAGCAATTCCCCTTAAAACACCCAGACCACCAGAAGAAAGGGAGGTGTTGGGAAAGCCGGGCAGGTAGAGGGGTTCATAGCTGATTTTCAGTGCAAGGGCCCTGCTTTCCAGCCTGGGGAGGACCTGAGGTGTTGTAGAAGTAACAGCTCCAAGACTCGGAACTGCAGATCCCTAGGAAAGCAGATCTCTGCAGAAAGCAAACTCCTGTCTGCAGATGAGCTTGGGGTGACCCCCTGAGTAGCAGTTCAAGAATTAATATGTACAGGCCCCTCCAGGCTCCAGGAATGTTTACAGCAACGCAGGTAAGATAGGAAATCAAGCTAACGAGTGGGGATTAGTATTTGCATAATGGATAGTTACTCCCTCTGGTATTGGAAGAACTCAGACTGTTCAAATAAGACAGTCTAATGGCATGTTTACCATGCTGGGGAAGAACGGCCGTCCCTGCTCCGCATGCACGATGAGCCGCGCAAGCTCTAGCTCTCTAGACCAGCTGGCAATGTGGCGAGCTGTGTCTGTGCTCCCAGGCACCACCCTGATGTGCTTCTCTGGCTTCCAATCAGAGACAGGTTTGGAGCGAGCTTGGGTGTATCTATCTGCACCCTTTTCTGGGAACAAGCATTAGGTGTCCTGCATCCAAATCCAAGATGTTCGATGGTTGGAGAGCTAAGCAATGTGTGATGAGGGTCACCTGAAGATTTGCCATTGCCTGGCAGTCTCTTCATCTCGTGTTTCTCCCAACCTAGCCTGGAGGTTTTCTCTCCCTGTTTGATTTTTTCCTCTTATTTTTAAGTCAATAGTCTGTCCTCTGCAAACCTCAAGACCAATACAGATATGATCATGATGGAAAATTTCCACCACATTCACTGCTTCCTGTGCCAAAAGAAGATAGACTGCCTGGAGGGCAAAAAAAGAGAAGCCAAACAAAGATATAGTCAGCACTTGGAGAAATATGTTATCAAGTACCTGGGCCAGCCTCTGGAGAAACTCAATGTGAGTATGGTTTAAACTGACCTTGTCCAGCATCTTTTCTTGGGTCTCAGAGGCACCCACTTCAAGGAATTATGAACTCACTGAACAAAGTCCATGGCAGAGAAATTATAATCTAAAGGTTCTGTAGAAAAATATTAGACAATGTGACCTAAGGAGAGAGAAAAAAATAAGATTCAATCAGAGCCCTTTCCTGTGCAGAATCACTGCACTTCAGGCTGAGAACAAGAGAGCTCTTGGCTTTTAGCAATGAAAGCAACACACCAGGGTGAAGATGGGAGAAACTGCAAATGACACCACTGTGCTAGATCAGACACCTCGTGGAAGAGAAGTGGAGGCAGTGATGCTAGACAAGTTTTAGTTTTAGTTTTTTCCCTTTGGTTCCTGAAGGCCGAATGCTCTCATGGAGCACAACCCCTGCCTGGCTGTCATCTTGCTACTCTCACAGGGATACTTTCTGCAGTTGCCACAGGAAATGGACATGGAATGATTCCTGGTTCCATTCTGATTGGGATTCGGCTGTGATTCAGCCTCCTTCAGTTGCATTCTGATTCATCCAGTTCATCCATCATCTTTTATATTAAACAACTTCAAACCCTTCCTATAAGAGGGAAAGCTTAATTTTATTGTTGACAGCAAAACAAAATGACTAGCATATGAGGGCACTTTGTACTCTGCTCAAGGATTTCCAGAGTCCTGACAAGGCCTTGTCTTGCATGCCAGGTAGCTCTTCAAGTTTGAGCTCAATTCACTAATGTGAAGAAAAAATGCAAAAATGCCTAAGTATTATAAGAGCCCACTTCTAATTTAAAAGAGAGCTTGTACTCTTTAGGGACACCTTTTTCCCTGAAAATCTTTGAAATTTAGAGTATTTCAATTTGCTTGACTGTATGAACAGAATTATAGCCAGTAGGTCCCTCTCTATTCAGTCTGCATCAGACCATATCTGCAGTAGTGTGCCCAACTGTGACAAGAGAGATGTTGATAAGTTGATCAATTTTACTAGAGATCCACCAAAATAGTTGGGGCTGGAGCACTTGTCCTGTGAGGAGATGCTTGGAGGGCTGGGNATCAGACCACATCTGCAGTGTGACAAGAGAGATGTTGATAAACTGGAGCAATTTTGTTAGAGATCCACCAAAATAGTTGGGGCTGGAGCACTTGTCCTGTGAGGAGATGCTTGGAGGGCTGGGATTGTTCAGCCTGGAGAAGAAACAGTTACGGAGGACCTAGCAGCAGCTCTTGCATATCTAGGAGGAGATGAACAGGAAGACCAGGCCCACTACTGGGTTGCACGACAGGATAATGTGGCAAAACACCCAGAAAATGAAACAACAGAGGAAATTCTTTACAGCTTCTAACCCTGATTTCTGCCCAATCAGATACAGGAAGAGACCTGAGCAAAGAGCTCAGGTTTCAACCTTTATACAGGAGTCCACTTTGGGGCAGCTCATTAGCTGAGCATCTCTTTGCCTTTCCAGAACTTCTTTGAAGGCGTGAAAGCCCGTGTGGCTCAGGGGGTGAAGGAAGAGGAAGTCAGCTTTCACCTGGCCTACAGCAAGCAGGAGCTGAGAAAAGTCATTGAAAAATACTCTGGCAAGGAAGTAAAAAGAGCCCTTGAGACCCTCTACAGGAAAATTCACAAGGATCTCTCCCCAGAGGAAAATCTTTTACCGGTAATTGCAATGTGGGCCTTACAGCTGAGTGCAATTTTGTGATGTTTGGAGGGTCAGGGCTGCAAAGCAAGAAATATGGAAGAGGTCTCCTGACCACTGTTTCTATTCACCTTTCCAAAAGCCTTATATTCTCCCTACTAATATTCTTCATCCTGTTCCTCAGTGACTTCTCTGAGATGAGCACTAAGGCATGGTGTAATAGTGCCCTGTCTAGTACCCAGCTGAGGAGGCAGCTAATGGTCTGCATGTTTTTCCCCAGGTGGTGTGGCACGCCATGGAACAAGTGTTCATACGGCAGTACCGGGAGTTCGAGGATCTCATCCAGCGTTGTTATGCAGGGTCAGGGATCTCTATGGACTTCACCATGGAAGACTTACTGAGCTACTTCAACTCCATCACTCTGTCCAACATGTAAAAGTGACCCTGTCTAGGTGTAAGAACACCCTGCAGGCACATCTTGAAGGAGGAAAACTCAAATGCCAACCCTTTCCCAGGATATCTAGGGTCTCATTCTGAACTTAATGCCAAATAACCTTTGCCTTGTCAGTTGTTCCCTGGAGAAATGGAGTTTCCAGGCCCAAGCCATAGCTTTCTCATTCCAAGGAACTTTGGTGCAGCTCGTAATATACCCCCGAATCTTGAATTTCTGCCAAAGTGAGTGCCAATACTGTGCCCCTTCAGGATACCACTTCGCAGTGTTGTCTCCAGCTGAACAACAGGAGCCATCTTCTCTCCCTTTTTAATTGTTTCCAGATTTTACACTTTTTATTTGAACAAAAACTGGAGTAGAACAAGCTCTGTTATTCTAGGAGTACAAAATGGTTTCTCAGGGAATTTCGTGTTCTTATACCATGTACTTCAAGATGCATCCCATAGCAATGTCACAGTTCTATTAATACCCTTTTGTTGTTGAAAATACAGCCTTTGTATAATTTTTGTGTCCTGTCATGGCATCGTGGGTCAGATCTACTACTCGGTATAGCCATGCCTTTCAAAAATGAAGACTCTACACTCCTTGTTTAGAAGTAAAAAATAATGCAAATGAAAGCACTCCTCGAATTTTTGTCAGATTTGATAGCTCCTTAAAACATCAAAGCAGGCTGGGGGCCGATCTCAGGACTTTACGTCAATCTCCTTTTCCAAGTGGAAAAGCAGAGTCTCAGGGCTCTGACAGGCTTCAGTGACCTTGTCCTTCCACCCAAAGTTTTGGCTGATGTTTTGAAGAAATTTTGATTTCCACCTCAGAAGAGCACTCTCCAAACTTCTGTCGGTGAAGGCTATCTGAATAATCAATTCTGTCCTGAGGATCAATTTTCTATGGTTATAGGTGCATAAATGGGCTGAAAGAAGACACTTTTCTGGTGAGTGGGAAAAAATTCATCCTCGGTATTGGCCCAAGCTGATGCTCTGTGTATGGGTCAGAAATGGGCAAAAAAAACCCCATACAAATGTTGCTAAGGAAGAAAGGGCTATCAAATTCCCTCACCATTCCACTTTCCTTGAAGTGAGCTGCTTTGCATGCTGCTTTATCCCTGTGCACAGAGAACATGCAGACCAAAGGGAGAACAAGGTCTGAGCAGTTCCTACTATTAGTATAATTATCTCTTGCAGGCAAAGTTGAAAGTCTAAGCAAACACATTTCCATCCTTTTATAGTGACACAGCAAGCTGGCACGTTCTTTGCCTCTGAGTTTATAAACTAAATTTCTTAGATATTAGATGCTGAAAAAAATAGGCATATAAAAATCTTGCTAAGGAGCTGCCAGGAGAAGATGCAGTGCTTTGAGTTTGATCGTTATAAATAAAGGTGAAGGGCACAATGCCAGCTTGCCTTCAAATGTAGGAGAAGCCAGAGACTGCCAGTGACCTTGGACAAGAACATGGTTTTCCATAGTGGGGGGAAGATCAATGTGTAATGCACAAAAAATACACAAAACAGATTTTTTTGACAGTTACTAAGATGCCTTTTTAGGGTACTGCAAGTAGACTCTTGATTCTCAGATATCTGCACGTATTGGAAATGTTTGCTTGCTATGAAGAACAGCTAGAACACGTGAAGTGTGGGCAGTTTGAGTGGAGAAGGTTTGTGCAGAATGTTTTTAACATAGCAAGTCCTGAGCCTTGAGTCACTTCTCCCAGCAGCTTCTCCTCTGCCTGAAATAGAACCCTGGAGTCAAATGCTGGGAGAGCTCTAGAGCTTTCAGAACTCAGATCTAGTTGGGTTTTGTTTGTTTGTTTTTGTTTTTCTCAAATTTACTCTCTGCAGAAGAAGAGAATCTCTAACTTTACCCCAGGTCACAGAATACCTCTTTGGACATGCCAGCTTGTCCCTCTACTCTCTTTCTGATTTCCAGAGATGGGAGCACCACTCTGAGGCTCTTTTGCTGTGCTTCCTCGCTACATGCTTGGCTTGTTAGTCTGGTGCCTGCAAGTCATTCATTTTTAGCAGAATGGGAACATTGGCTTCCAGTGCTCCCAGGGACATCAAGCGTCTTTGAGACAGTAAGACTGGGACATGTTGCATGGTAGAAAATGGTCCTGGAGGCAAGGAGGAGAACAGGACCACTTGCCAGCTGCTGAGGGAGAGGCAACCTGTAGCAGCTGCTGCTTTAAGTCCTTTTCTCTAGGGATATCCCTGCTGTGTTCTTACCAGGAAGTCAACCTAGAATAAGCAGCAACCTCAAGAGTGTGCTTTTACATAGCTGTAATTAATATTATAATGATATAATATTATGATTTATGTTATTTTAATGTTATAATACAATAATAATTAACATTAATACGGCTTTCCCCACTGTCCCTGGTCTTTATCCTGGACATTTCAAGCAGTGCACTCTGGTTGGACTTTCATCTCCTTCCGCAGTTCAAAGTGCACCTGCAGTGTTCAGAGCTCCTGTCTCTAATCTGTCATCTTGATTCTTTTTTTTGTTTTCTTTTTCTTTTTTTTTTTTTCCCTGAATGCCTGTGACCCTGCTCCCAGCTCAGCCTGGCAGCAGGAAGCAGAAGAGCGTAGGGCTCTTTCCAACAACAGGTTCCTGACCTGCTCTGTATCTCCCTCTTGCAGGTACTCAGATTAACTTTTGCAATCTGCTTTCCCTGTGGCTGTTTGCTAAGGGCTACAAAGCAGACGCATCACTGGGGCTGTGGGGTTGGAGTGGGAGCTTTCTTAGACAGGAGGTGGGTGCAGGAGGAGGCAGGCTGGGAAATGAGGGCTCTGCAAGTAGGGAGCCCTCATTAAGGCTCCTTAGAGAGGTGTTTTCTTGTATTTTGATAAGACAAGCACCTGCAGAAGAGTCGCAGGGATGTGTAGAGGAACAGAGGCCTGGGTTGAGCAGAGCTGAAGTTGTTGAACACAGAGCATTTTGTGTGAGCAGGAGGAAGCGGGCTTTTTCACTGCCTGGTCTTTGCCTCTGTTAACAGCTTCTCTCCCTGACTGGGACTGGAAGGCAAATGGCAAGGACGAAATGGGGGTGCTTTTGTGGCCTGCTTTTTTGCTTTGTTTTGTTTTAATGTGTTTTCCATGTACTGGCAACAATCCTGTGGCAAAGCTAGAATTCTGCTCCCTGCATGTAAGATCCAGGTGCAGCCTTTTTCCAAGGAGATGCCAAATTCTTACTTCAGTCTGGATATTTTCTTCTGGCTCCTTCATTTGAAGGTGCAGGAGAGGGGACCAAAGTGGGTTGGAGGGATAGGCCAGACACATTGTCAGTTCCTACTGCACACACATTTTCATTCATTGCAAGCTCAGTGTCTCCGTGACATCAGTCCTCAGTTCAGCCACCCAGCTGGTGCTCCAGGACCTGCCTCAGCCCTTGGGCCTTGGCCTGCTCAGGTCCCATCAGAGCTGAGCTGGCCTCTGAGGCCCTTCCAGGGAGGAGAATATATTGATTCTGTACTTGTGCCACCTGCAGGTCAGAAGAAAATCTTTTTGATTTTCCTTCACCATTCAGTTCATAATTCCCTGGACTGGCTCCCTGAGGGTTTGGTTGCTCCTAAATTTCACCTTCTGTAGTTTCAGAGATAATGTCCTGGAAGAAGGAGTGCATGAGTCCACCTCCTTGTTTCATCCAGCGCCTGGATCACCTTGTGTTGACTGTGAAGAGCATTGAGGACACTGTGGACTTTTATTCCAAAGTCCTTGGCATGGAGGTGGTCACTTTCAAGGTAACATAGATACATGTGAGGCTTAGACTTAGGAGACCTGAAAGCACAGCCCTGGGCTGGTGGCCATCCACAGTGGCTGGCTCTCTTGGGGCGTCTCCTTGAGGGGGATGGCGTGATATCAAAGGCTGTAGGCGGTTAAGATCTGAGTTTCAAGAGAGTCAAGCTGAGTCAAGGAAAGTTTCAAACTGTACTGAGGAAGGAATCAAAGTGAGACAGAGAGTCATCAGGACTGAAGTACCTCTAAGGGCCTGCAGAGAAAAAAGGTGCCTAAACCTTTTTCCTCTCTTTCTTCCCACTGTCTCATCTCTGTTCTCTCTCAAGTGACAATCATTGCACTATTCCCATGGCTGCTCACAATCTGGAGGGTGTCCAGAACTGAACACTGGCAATGCTGTAGGCTGGAAGAGTAGCTGTGAGCGGTAAACATCTCATGCTATCATTCCTGAGTCCCTTCACATCTCCAGACATGTAATGTAAATGTTGTAGGGGTCAGTTCTTACCATGGGTTGCCAAAGCAAGAGT
Source organism: Crypturellus undulatus (assembly GCA_013389825.1). Classification (NCBI taxonomy): domain Eukaryota; kingdom Metazoa; phylum Chordata; class Aves; order Tinamiformes; family Tinamidae; genus Crypturellus; species Crypturellus undulatus. The sequence goes on from VWPW01000724.1 coordinate 178,545, forward strand.
CCAGAGAATACAGCAAGATACAGCCAAGTCTTCAGGTATTAGGACTACATAGGTGAATGGATCCTGACAACTTCAAGGTGAGGAATTCTTATAGGACATTAATTCTTTTCTTTGTGGACAGGGAAACCGCAAAGCTTTGCATTTTGGCTGCCAGAAGTTTAACCTCCATGAGGCTGGGAAGGAATTTGAACCCAAGGCTCGATACCCGGTCCCTGGTTCTGCAGATGTTTGTCTTATCACGCAGAACCCCCTCGAGCAGCTGCTCGAACACCTGAAGGTGAGCAAAGTGTATAGCCGTGGTGTGGTCTGGGGCTGTAGTAAGAGAGCCAAGGGGCCATTGGGGAAACAGAGCTGATGAATGTGCCTTCAGCTTCAACTTCAGTTGTAATTGCACTTGTAAGGATTCAAATCAAGCTCCACTGAAATGCCTGCAACTGAACTGTGTAAGAGAGAGGACACTGAGCTAGATTTGAAAAGTACATGGAAAGGAATCTCTTAGCTTTTGTTTTGCAACTTCTGTAAAAATATACACTAGTTCTGGTATATTTGTGAGCCAATATGTGCTGGTCGGAAGGCTGGTGTAACAGAGCAAGGCCTCCCTACAAGGATTAGCAGGACAGCAGAGGTGCGTTGTGCCTCCACTAAGACCCCAGGCTGAGCATACAGCCCTGTGAGGTGCTGGGAGGTATCAGCTGAGATGTTTCAGGGAGGACAAGATTTAACAGTCTAGGAGAAACCTACCAAGCCCCAGGAGAAACCTACCAAGCCCCACGATCTTTCATTACAGGTATAACAGTACCTGCCGAAATGTTCTGTGTTCAATACATCCGTTGATGTCTGACTGTGTCAGGACAGGCCACCGGTGCTGGCCTGCCATAATACATATTTCAGTTTCATGTCTCTCTCAAAAGATCTTGCAGTCCCTGCTAGCCTGACAGTGTGTTTCTGAGCTGAGCAGTTCTTCAGTGTGTATGACCTTGAGTCAGAGGAGTGACAGCAGCACTGCTTGGCTGGCCTTGCCATTGAAGACCTTGAGGGTGAAACAAGAGCCTCTCAAGCAACATTTTCATGGCCTGTGCCTTGAGGATTTTGGAATTTGTCATCTAAAAACTCTTGTTTTCGTTGCGGAGAGAAATGTGCACAACACTCCCATAAGACTCGAGCATTAAAGCTGGCTTTTTTTCTCCTCACAGGCCTGTGGGGTGAAGGTTGAGGAAGGTCCTGTAGCCAGAACTGGTGCTATGGGTCCGATTACATCCGTCTACTTCCGAGACCCTGATGAGAACCTTATCGAGGTTTCTAGGTACAGCTCGGATGCAACAGGCATGACTGTAGTTAGCAGAGGGGAACAATAACCACTACCCTGCCTGAGTCCCAGAAGGAGACAGGAAACAGAGGCCAGGATTTTAATGACTGTTTTACATTCTGTTTTGCAACCAAAAACATGGCTCAGCTTGCAGACCCACAGAGCAATGAAAAGTAGATCTACACAAACTTTGAGATCTATCCCTCAGTCCTGCTTTTCCAAATCTCCAGTGATGGAGACTTCATGCCCTGTCTGGAAAATCTGCCCTGCTGCTGCACTACCCTTGCTGAGACAACATTGCTCCTAATGTCTCAAGCCTCTTTTGCTGCATGTGAAACGTGATTTCTGCCTTCTTCACCATGTGCACAGGGAACTTGACATTCCTTTCTGCTTAATAGCCACTTTGTTTTTTACATACCTGAAGATTTCTGTATCTACCTTCCTCTCAGTCTGCTTAGCATGATCCAGATTAACTGGCACTGGTGTCTCTAACATTAGGTCACTGGTTTAAATCATCCATCTGCGACTATTGAAACTCACCTCCTCCTGGGGAAGGGGGATGCAGCATTTGACACAGGGCGGGGCTATATCACAGTAGGGTGCACAGTATCCCTGATTGATCACATACAAGTACTCTGGGGATCATCACCTCCTGAGTTTCCTTCTTTCTTTGCTATCTCAATTATTTAAAAAATACGGAAGAGGGACTTTTTTTTTTTTTCCAAGAGGAGCAATTCCTCAACTGGCCACACTAGGGTAGCAAAGTTAACATCAAAGAAATAGTGCTAGAAGGTAGATAGAACTCTTCTGACCTCTACAGCTAAAATAATCTAAATAATCTTTAAAAAAATAAAGAATTAACAAACTGTGCTTTTCTTTTTTTTTTTTCTTTCTTGATAATATTTCCTGGGAAATCCAAAATTATTCACAGTGAAAATAAATAAATAAATAAAACAAAAAGCAAAGAGCAAAAAAAAAATCCCTAATAAATTCAGTGCTTCAGCTTATGAAAAGCTTTTGTCAGTGTTGGTAGTAGGGGTTGAAGCAGTTTTCAATTTCAGTTGAACTATTCATGGACACTAGTGACCAAAGCCCATGGGAGACAAGCCAGAGGCAGCTAATGATCTCTACCTTGCAAATGTGGAGCGAGCTTGTTAAAATCCTGAAGGATCTCACACACATTTGCATTGCACCATGAGGCCTGGTGCAGATTGCAGGGAATTATGTTGCAGCATTTAGCAGTGTTGTAGCAAAGTTTTTGTCCCATGCAGGGGAAGACAGGTATCATGGTCTCTCTCCTGTCTCAGCTGTGAACAAGCAGAATTCACTTGTTCTCCCTTGCTTCCTAATCCGGTTGTCTGGAGAAGATGTGCTTTGTGTGTTGGGATGTGGATGGATTCCTACTTCAGGTGCCTTCAGTACATGCAGTTCACAGAGCCCTTCTCCCTCCTAATGCTTTCACACAAAGCAATTTGCTCTCATTTGGTGCTCAGATCAACCTTAACATTTCTACATATTCAGAAGAAGATCAGAGCACCATGCATTGATACTGTGAACATCAGACCTTCCTTGGCAGATATTCCAGCAAGGTCAGAAATGTCTTGGATCCCTTTGCCTAGCCCTGCATATCAGACCTGGATATACATGTGGAGAGATCTTGTCTGTAGGCCCTAGCTTGACCTTCCCAAAGTCATAAGAAGGATCTTGAAAAAGATTAGCTCTAGTGTTTGGCATTCTTGATTTGTGTGCCTAAGGGTGAAAGTTAAAAGCTGGTCATGCAACTACCAGTTCCAACACTAAAATAAATTAACAGACTATTTCATGAAAAATGAAAATAGGCTAGCAGTGGCACCAGAGGGGACCACAGACAGGCAAGTCATATCCAGGCACTGATGAATACTAGGTTTCTTCTTTGGATCCTTTTCTGGTTGATAGAGATAGATATCATTTGTGGTGGTTCTTCCATATGGCGTTGCTCTGATCAGCTCTCATTTTCACTTCCTCTAGTGTCACACTACCGTATACCTGGTCCCACCTCATATGTGCCCCTAGAGCTGGGCCATGGAGACCTTCCTTTGGGGAAGCAGGTTCCCTGTACACTCTCCAGGAGACAAACAGAGGATGTCAGTGTATTACCACCTTACTTGTGAAATAACACGTTTTGCATATTTCCTGATGGCAGCATGAGCATCAGATAGAACCACGGAAGTCATGAAGCCCACTCAAGTCGTGAATTAATTTTCCTAAATGTAGTTAGCTAAAAGGAATTTTTTTTAAATTAAAGTTTTAAAGGGAATTTTGAAATTATTTTGAGTTAAATAGGCTTGAATTTTACCCATCAGGGTTATCAACTTGTGGGTGTTGTGGGGAGAGGAGCCCGTGGGCCCAAGTCCCAGCCCCGTGGCTGTTCTTGAGGGTGTTGAAGGCGTCATGTCCGTGGGGACAGGAGGTTGCTGCCCATGGGACAAGGCTGATCACAACATCCCGTTCCTGCCAAGCTAGGGCAGGCTTCCCGACCTCTGTGTCCTCCCGAAGTTGTCCTTTGGCCAGGGCTTCTCCCTGTCTGGGAGCGTTCCAGGAGAGCCCTGCTCATTTCTGGGCTGGGATCGCAGTTACTGATTGATTACTAGCACGCACGCTGGCTAGTTCTGCACCAAATGTTCTTTCATTCACTGAACTTGTTACCATAAACATCTTCTGGAAGAAAGATTTCCTTTTCTTAATTTTACTTTGAGGGTCATTTATCTTGGAAGGGTAGCAGAGGAAAGGACAAGGTCTCTGTTCTTATTCAGGTGAGAGAAGTTAAGGACTTTGGTAGCACCACATTAACAACTGAATTGATCTCAGTGTCACGCAAGGTGGCCTGTGGTTTTCACAGGCCATTTTTTTCCCTTCACTCTCAGAAGGCCTCACTTCACTCGCCAAATGTTTGGATCTCCTGTTTTGCTAGGGAGGTTAAACATTCACTGTTGGAAGCTAGAAATAACATACAAGGTCTTTTCCTGGGCTGGGAGACTGAAGGGAGTGTCAGGGGCCCATATTTTTAGAGAAAATATCATGAATGAAAAACTGTCACATCTGGAGGGTATCACATCAGCCCCCCAGCCTTCCTGCACCTTCCCTCACTTAATCGTTATCTGAAATCTAGTGATTAATAGGAAAACGCTGAATAATTTGTCATTCTGTGTTGAGATGTTTAACTACAGCTGGGCTTTACTGGATAGGAGATAGTAAATATATCCCCCAGGGCTCAGTGTTAATATGTGATTCTGGAGAAATCCTTGGCCACAGCTTCCAAATATACCAAGACTTCCAGGTGACCTTGTCCTTACCTCTGTTGGGCTGCCAGGCAATCATCTGCTGCACAAGCTGTTGCACTGTATGTGCTTGAATTAAAGATCCAAACTTCATGGTGTGTATAGTGTAGCATTAAAACTTTATGCCAAAAAAAAAAAAAAGAATTTATTTCATTTGTTTATTGAGAAGGTTTCAGTGTGATTATGTTAGACATTATGACAGGATGGATTAACAGATGAGCAGTTTTTGCTGTCTGGGAAGTGCTTTGCACAGACCACTACCAGCAAGCTAAACAGGAACTAGCCCACATTTCTTCTTGCCTGTCTAGTTTCATCTTGGTCTCCCCAGCTGCATTGGAGACAGGACCTTTGATCTTCTATCACAGCTATTTATTTAAAATGAAGAGGAACGTCACACAGTTCTCCATTCAGCTGTTCAGAAAGGACTCATGAAAGAAACCCTTTTGCTAAATGGTCACTTAAGTATTAGCAATGGTATTATTTCATCTCAACTGGGTAGATGAGTTAAGGGATACATTTATTAAGGTTTCCCTCCTGGGAGGGGAATATCCCAATGGAAGTCACAGCATGTAGGTGCCCAAATTGCCATCCAGAGGGCTCAACTCTGCACTGACAATAAAGGCCATTCAGCTCTTAATAGGTGCCAGGGCTACCTGCCCAAAACCAAAAGAAATGATATGTTACAGCCCTAGGTTTGGCAGGGATGATCTTGCAGGTGGGCTAGGATGTAGGTGCATAATTAATGTTGGATCCCTCACCTACAACAGCCTTTCACTCAGAAAAGACATATGGGTTTCAAGGGTCCTTGAAGCATCTGTTCTACGCAGAGGGGTGACAAACACTTCCCAAATTCTGGGAGAAATAGGCCTCTTTTACATGAAAGAAGAAAAACAAAATCCCTCTGTGTTTGAGAGTTTTGCCGACAGGGTTGTTTACAGTAACTCACGGATATTTTTATCTACTTGGAACTGAACAGGACCTAAACAGAACCCAGAAAAGCATTAAGGGAAGCGCATGACTTAGTGGCTGAACTTCCTCTTCTTTCCAGATGTTGAGTTTAAGCATCCTCTCTTTAGGACTTGTCTAGGCTTTCTCTCTGTACATTCTCTATTTTGAGTTAGACAATTCTGTATATTTGAATGCAATTAAAAAAAAAATCCAGACTCTCCTTTATGTGGGGCTGACTGACTTCCACATGACACCCCAGAATTCTCATACACGTCCATGGGATTTTTTGGTATTTGTGATGGCCTTTCAACTCCTCAGGCAGCACCATCTGTGAGCTGAAACTTAATCTGTGCACTAAATACCCACACAGACACCTGTTTCATGGGCTCTTTAGGTAGTAAAGCATCTATTTTGATTTCAAGCGACAGAAATTTCTCTGTCATTGAAAATGAATAGTAAAGCACCAATGAAGAAAGGAAATAGACTTTCACTTGGGTAGGTCCCTTACCCCAACCCCACTCCCCTGCTCTCACAAGGCACAGGCCAGCTGGGAGCTATCTGACAGATTCTCCAGGTTGTCCACTGTAGCAATGATGGCTTCTATTTTTTCATCTGAGAGCACATAAGAGGCATTGGATCGAAATTTCTTCAGGAGTGATTCTCTGCTCAGAGGATTCCTCCAGTGACCATAGAAAGTGTCACATTTGCCTGTCAGGACATCCCCGCTGTGCAGAAGCAGTGCTACCTCTCCATACATCTTGTCAAAATTAGCCACATTATCTTCAGGATGCTCTACCACCACTTTGTCCAGCAGCTCCCTCAATTCCTGCCGGTGGATGCTGCTTTCTGTGAAGGAGCTAAGGCTCACTTCACCGTCCAGCAAGGCAGTACAGGCATTGAACTGGAAGGAGTGTCTGGCTTCGTGTTCGGAGCTTGGAGAAGGCCTGTTAATGTACTTTGATACTGGGACCTTCAGCACAATGGTGCGGATCAAAGAGGAGGAGAAAGAACCTGCATAGTTGATGAATAGGTTCCGGACAGACAAGGCAGCATCAACCACCCAGTGCATCCCCAGGTGGGCTGGGAATCGCTTGAAAGCAATGTCCTGCTTCTCCAAGAGGAATTCATGATGGTCGCTTGGTACAGCAAGTGGTTTGGGTTCATAGACACTGTAGAACGCACTAAATCCAGAGCATCCAGGGATACTATCCAGAATGGAAGGGTTAGCCTCCATCCCCCGGGCAGCCAGCAGTGCTGCTTCGAAGCCCAGGCGAGTTGCGTTTCCCATATGCAGTGGCTTGGCTTGGGTGGCAGCGTTTGCCATCGGGGCCCCTGCAAACGAAGCAGCTATGCCCAAGGCGTGTGTGCACTGGGCTGTGCTGAGGGAGAGCAGTTTTGCGGTGGCAGCTGCACTGCCCATGGTACCAACTACAGAAGGAGGATGGAACCTAAAGAGGAAATTGCTAGTATGAGCATCCCAACCTGGCTGGCAGAACATGGCACAGGGACTACCACAGCACCTCACTTAACAAACTTGCCCATTGGACAGGAAAGGAACTGCCACATCATTGAAAATCCGCCATGGGTCCATTGCAGATAGGATTCATCTGACTCAGGATTTAACCACTGAAAAACTAAGCACCTACTTGAAACTTCTGAGACAACAGAGTGAGAACAGCATCTCCAGAAAGAAATTATTATTTCTTCCTGAGAGCAGATGGCATGGCACAACTTGTGTCCATACAGCTAAACTTTCCCTCTCCCATACAAAAAAAATGATGGCCTCATCTAAGAATAACTTTTTGTGGTCTGTGTTGTCTCTTAGGTTGTGCCAGAGCTCTGCCTGGTGAGTGCAGTTGGCACAGGCTGAATTCTGCCAGGAAATCCCCACAGTCAAACTGTGCACAAGCTTCTGGGTACTGTCTGATTTTGCCCTTGCTTTCATTTGCTTAGTTTAATACACTGCAGGCTCATCAGCTAATGGTAGAACTGGCTCTTGGCTCTTGGTAGGGCTTTTTTCAAGGTTCTGCGCTCAACTTGGCTCGAAATGTCATTTTAACATCTTGGGGAGGCCTGTTAACATATTTATTGACCCTCTCCCATTCTCACTCTTTCTAGCATGATGAGCTTTCAGCTTCTAATTTTGTGTAGTGTGAGACCTACATGGTTATTGAAAGGGCTTGGAACAGTAGCCATGAGCCTGCAGAGCTCTGTGAGTTACCAAGAGGGGACATATTGTATTCTTATGCTTGTTTTTCATATGGAAATTGCTGCATCATGCTCTAGCTCTGCTAACTAAGCCCATGTGGTGAAGAAGGGAGATTTACCTTTTAGGAATGTTGTGAGCCTCACTGGAGAAGTGCATGAGCCTTCCTTGAACTTCTAGACCCACATTAAAAGCCAGCAAGAAATCCAGACCATTGGGTTTGGTGCTTGGAGGTAGCATCTGGGAAGCTGCCAGGAGGGCAGGCAGAACAGCTCCTGAAGGGTGAGTAGCAGGGTGCCAGGTGTCATCAAAATCCATGGAGTGAGTCTGCCAGGGAAGTGGAGAAAAGGACGTGCTAGTACAAGGTCAGGAACAAAATCCACCAGTCATTCAGTGGCACCCATGCCACTGCTCTAAAAGCACTATGTGTGGCACTGCAGAGTCGTGCATGAATTTTGGGATCTGTCATCCTCGCAGGACCTTGACTACTGCCAGTAACATGAAGCAGTGCCTTAAAAGAACCACCAAGCTCCTTTTGAAATAGTCTGCCTTACCGCAACTCCATTGGTAAATGCTGCAAGTGTTGGGGAGAGCTTTACGCCTGGTTTTCCATAGACAGAGCTCACAGCTGCTGAGGAATATAGTTCCTGTGGAAGAGAGGGAAAGCTAGGGGAGGACCTTGAGAGGAGCATTGTGCAAAGTCAAAAAGCCCCCTTCTTCAAGGCACAAGTCCTCCTTCAGCTACCCAGCAAGGCTCTACTTGTGGTGACAGTGTCAGAATGGGAACCACATAAGTCTGAGGCAATAAGAGGGTTGCACCTACCCGACAGTACTGCAGAGCAATATTGAACACATGCGTCCTGCTGCCCACAAGGCCAACCCCAATGCTGTCAAGGATCATCCTCTTGCTCCTGTGACAGACGGCCTTGGACAATTGTTTAGGTTGAACTTCATGGATGAAGGAGGCAAAGCTGCTGGTCACGGTCTCCTCTGGAGCACTCCTGGCCACCACTGCACACCAAGGAAGAGGGGAAGGGTAAGACTTACGTGTCCATGTGCCCATAAGTCCTCATCGTTGGTCCCAGAGAACAGGACTTGGCCAGCACTTCCCTTGGGTCAAAAGGCTGGGAATAGCCCTAAGGCTTTGGGAGATAGGAGGTTGCCCTGTGCTTTCCGGCTCTGAGCCTCTCCTTGGCCATGTCAACTTCAGTTCAACATATCAGAAGATCTAGCCTGTGCTTCAGAAACAGATTAAAGTAGATCTCCTATACTCAGGGTTTGAAGAAAAGCGATTTCCTGCCACTGAAACCACATTTGCTGTTAGACAAGAAGCAACATCCATCTTCCCAAAGTCAGTGTCTGTATTCGTGTCATGTCATATAGAGCTAGACAGATAGCAGAAAATACTAGCATTTCTGTGTACGGGAGTTACCACTTCCAAAATGTTGGAGGTATTATAGTGCTGTGGAAAATATCCATCTTAAGACTTCTAAACTGTTTATTTCAATGACAAATTCCTTTGTTTTGGTGAATGACAAACAGCATTTTGAAAAGGCACATAATAAGACTATGGAAACTGTAAGATTCAAAGTAGTTAATATGTGCACAATTGCTAATCTTTCAAAATATACATACACGCACACACAAATAAGGCGCAGCATGTATGTCTAAATGAAACTAATCCCAGTCAGAAATTAAAATAAATCAAGGAAGAAAACATGAATATTTTATTTCCATATCCTATGGGAAACCTGAGTTTTCACAGAATCACAGAATGGTTGAGGTTGGATGGGACCTCTAGGGATCATCCAGTCCAACCCCCCTGCTCCAGCAGGGACCCCCAGAGCACATGGCACAGGGTGGCATCCAGGTGGGTTTGGAAGATCTCCAGAGAAGGAGCCTCCACAGCCTCTCTGGGCAGCCTGTGCCAGGGCTCTGTCACCCTCATGGTAAAGAAGTTCTTCCTCACACAGAGATGAAACTTCCTGTTTTTCAACTTGTACCCATTGCCCCTTGTCCCGTCACTGGCCGCCACTGAGAAGACTTTGGCCCCATCCTCCCTACATTCTCTCCTAAGGTACTTATACATATTGATCAGATGTCCTCTCAGTCTTCTCTTCTCTAGGCTAAACAGGCCCTGCTCACTTAATCTTTGCTCATATGATAGATGCTCCTGTCCCTTAATTATCTTTGTGGCTCTACACTGGACCCTCTCTAGAAGCTCAATGTCCTTCTTGTCCTGGGGAGCCCGGAACTGCACCCAGTACTCCAGGTGCAGCCTCACCAGAGCTGAGCAGAGGGGCAGGATCCCCTCCCTTGACCTGCTGGCATCGCTCCTTCTGATGCAGCCAGGATCTCCTTGGCCTTCTTGGCCATGAGGGCACATTGTTGACTCCTGGTTAACCTGTTGTCAACCAGGACTCCCAAATCCCTTTTTGTGGAGCTGTTTTCCAGCAGGTCAACCCCTAATCTGTACTGATGCCTGGGGTTATTGCTGCCAGGTGCAGGACCCTGCACTTGTCCTTGTTGAATCTCATGAGGTTCCTCTCTGCCCAATTCCCCAACCTGTCTAGGTCCCTCTGAATGGCAGCACAGCCCTTTGGAGAGTCGGCCGCTCCAGCGATCATATTGTATGGTATCGTCCACAAACTTGTACTCTGTGGTGCACTCTGTGCCCTCATCCAAGTCTCTCATTATCAAGTTGAACAGTATCTGGCCCTGATCCCTGGGGGACACCACTGGCCACAGGCCTCCAACTAGACTGGGCCCCATTTATCAAGACCCTCTGAGCTCTGCCATCCATCCAGTTCTCAATCCACTCACTGTCCACTCATCCAGTCCACACTTCCTGAGCCCTGCTGTGAGGATGTTATGGGAGACTGCGTTGAAAGCCACGCTGACGTCAAGGCAGACAACATCCACAGCTCTCCCATCGTCCATTCAGACAGTCACATTGTAGAAGGCTATTAGGTTCTTCAAACATGACTTCCCCTTGGTCAATCCATGCTGACTAGTCTTGATCACCATCTTTTCCTTGACCTGCCTAGAGATGGTCTCTAGGATGAGCTGCTCCATCACCTTTGCAGGGATGGAGGTGGAAACCTCATCGGCAGGTACATGAGATGATTTTTTTTTAATCAGAAAATGTTCCGATTAAATAATGACCACTCCTAATTTCACTAGGAAGTTTTTATTTTTAAATGTCATGGTTCCTGACTCACAGTTTGCTTGGAATTGTATTTGGACTCACCTAAAGTCTAGGAGCCCAAAAACCACTTGTAAACACAGCTGAGAATCTCATCATAGCTGTGACTCACTGAAACAAAATTCCCACTTTGCAGCAGCCCTGTGAAAGATATTGCTATAGAAATCTGTAACACTCAGCAGTTTGGAAATCTTTTACTGACACAATCTGTGTTCACCCTGTGTACACTGAGAGTATCTTCTGAATACCAGAAGCAAAAGCACCAACGCCCTCAACAAGAGGGAAACAGTGAAGTCAAACTAGATTGGAGGGATGGAAAGAAAATCATTCTGAATCATGCTGCACCCATGGACTTCTGACTGCTTCCTTCCCATCATGAAATGCTCTTTGTCACTCCAATAAACAGTGATGTTTTTAACCCTTTCATTAAGGATACTTTACACAGCAGTGTTTTCATCCCGGCGGGACAGCTGGGCAATAGAACTAACTAACTAAATAAAAATGACCTTGTATAAAAACCTTCTCCAAGAGCTAGTAGATTTGCATGGATTATTAGTATTTCTGTTGCTCTCAGCTGCTCATTAAGCTCTCTGAATTTTATAAGTTTTGTTAATTATGCACACAAAATAAGTTAATATATAAATTTATGAGAGATCAAATGGCTACATGGCAAAAGTCTGCTAAATTGAATTTCTTAGAGTAGCTGCATATGTGCAGAAATGCAGAAAATAGTACACAGGCTGCAAGATATTACAGTAAGACTCAGTGATGAATCACCCTAAGAAATGTTAGTAACAGATGAATTGTAATAATTGAGCAAAGGGAAATAGAGGAGTTAAGAATCCCATCTGAACCATCCAGTAACAGCAACAATTGAAATATTTTAAGACTATGATCAAAATATGAGAGTTTGGAAAATCTGGTTCAAAATCAGGTAAATATCCTATTTTTACACAGGATTAGCAGCAACATTTTTACTCTTTTTACTTTTCCCCTTTTTCTTTTTAACCCAGGACAATAATTAACATAAGGAGACCCTCAAGCATGCTTTCTCTTCCAAGACACACAATTATTTTGAGAAGTAATTTAAAAAAGAAGAGAGAATGCTGTTGAGAGATACAAACCGTGAGCGGCAGTTTTATGGACTTGTCGGGAGCTTGCCAAGATCCTCTGGGATTTCTAGGGTAAAGACAGAAAAAGATCACTTGTCATCTAAGCTGCCTAAGCTCTCTCAGAGCTGTTTTACCATTTGTGCCTCTAGCACGGCACAGTAAGGACATTCATAGACCAAATAAGTGGATAAAACTAAATTTGAAAACCTTCATGCTTAAGATGAAAAAATGTTTTCCAATGCCCAGCCTAGCCAGGGTGCCAAGAACAGCCAGAGGAGAAAGCAGCATCGTCAAAGGGGCAGCATCGGCTTTCAAGCTCTACCATGCAGTCCTCAGAGCTGTGAAGAGGGACCAGCTCAGAGTGGATGTGAGGAGTAAGAAACATGCAGCCCTTTCCAAAAAGCAACAAAACCTCCCCATGGCATCGTACAAGATATTTGAGATGCATAAAAGGAGTAAGCAGAGAAGGAGCAGGTTAGGAACCATGAAAAGTGCCTGTGAAAACCACCTGGTTTTGTTATACAGGGGCACATCCCTGTTTAATGTCATGACAGTTTTGGCCACTTGAGGAACTGTTCCAATAGCAAAAATAGCTCTTTAAAGCAAAAAGGGAAAGATCAGAGATGGAGAGATTTTGTACATGAAATAGTATTTACCTGCAAAGTTAAGTAGACCATTCTGGTAGCTGCTAACACTGCTAAATCTCCAGCTCTGAACTGCTCTATTCAAGTGATGGGAGAGGTGTCTGTCTGCAAGGTGCTTTGGTGTCAGGCTTTATATATGCTTCTGGAAGGCAATTTGCTTTTTGTTTTGGTTTTCCTTTTTTTTTTTCCTTTTTTTTTTTTTGAATGAATTTCAAGTGTGATGACATCAGCCTCTGGGGACGGAGAGGGTGGGGGAAAAGATGGGGGGGTGCGTTTTTTCTGGGCTGAACTGAAGGGAAACCCCTTTGGTTTCAGGAAATAGAAAAAGCTTTGGGACAATAATTGATGAAGTTCAAGGAACTTCTTGTTTCCAAAGTGCCACAGGTGCCAATGGGTGAAGCAACTGGCCCTAGGCTCCTCCTACAGAGGAGGACTATAAAAATGGTACTTACCAGGAAATGAGAGGGACAAGAGCATCCTCCCATTGAGCTGAAGTGTCACCAAAACAGGTAATCCAAGCTGCAGAGATAGCAGTGTGTTTTTTTTTCTTTGATGCTTCTTTAAAAAACCTTTGTATTCTAGTATTTGGCTGAATCTTTTCCTAAATCTCCTTCTTCTAAATCAGCAATGCTGTAATGTTGTCTTCCATGTGCTGCAGGTTCAATGAAACATTAATATGGACGTGAGATCTATGTTGTAGGTGCCAGGAGACACTGGGACCCTTCATTCATCCCTAGCCGAATGCCTGGACTTTGGGGAAATGTTTGACTGGTCATTTAATATTATGCATATTATTGTGTACAAAATATCAGTTTAAATTGATGTATTTTGCAGCCAGCCATATAGAAACAACTTGGATTTTCTACAAAATATTAGTAAGACTTTAGACCACTGTGAATGTAGCAATGCTTCTTAGACAACTTCATGCTGATTTTCACCAGATGAGATCAGGAGCTGTGATATGTATTCCTGCCATGCAGAATTGTGAGGTACCGTTAATCCTGCAGCATGCTTATCCAGAGGGGATTTCACTTCATCCTTTACATATTTATCTTGTGAGACACATTATTTTCTGAGAGCTGTGTAAACATTTGTTATCATTAAGAGGGGATGGAAAACTAATAGCAAAATGTCACTGGGGATGCATGTCTGCAAAAGAGAGGTTTTGGGTAGTTATTTATAAATCCAATGGCCTTCTAAGTCTTGCTCCAGCCTCCGATGGAGATGTCCATACACTAACATATTCCCATTTTCTTTGTTGATACTATTAAATAAGGTAAAGAAACACAGGCAGTGGATGCCTGGGTTGAGCAGCCACACATGATGATGTGCGCAGTGTTGTATCACAGTTTTCCTTGAATTCACTGGAGCTGCCAAAGTATAAGAGGGCAATGTATGTGGGAGAGGGCTGCTCTGGAAGGGGGGAAGGGAAGTTACGGTGAGCAAGGGGGCGGGTAGAAGGCACTGAGATGCTCCAGCCAGGCTGGAAATGACCACATGGCTCAAAGGCCATGCCAAGTGAAAGTCAAAGTAGCAGGAGCTTTGGGGTGTCCAGAAGCTCTAAGTGGTAAGGGGACAGAGGAGGCTATGCGTGCAAGGGTTCTTGATGGGTTTGTGTGCAGTAAGGATCACCCTGGGCTGCCACATCTTGCTAATAGGACCAGCTCTCTTCTGTGCTTGTAAGTGTCCCTGGCATCGGTGACCTCTCCACCCTGGGAAGGCCTCATTCCTTGCTGAACACTAGCTGTGCTGATTGGCGATCCCATATGGTGCAAAGGAAGTCCTCATTTGCTCCTCAAGCTCTGCACTGTTCCGTACTGCTTGCCTAATCTCCACCTGTAAATCCGCTTTGCCTCAGTCCCAGCTGCAGACACACAGCTTGTGGGCTTTGGTCCAAGGAGAGGTTGGTGGGAGCTCTTTCTTTGCTGAGTTGTGTTGAATGGGGAGCAGGAGTGTTATCAGTGTTGTACTGATAACACCTGAGTTCCTGCAGAGAAACGGGTCCTTGCTAAGTGCCAGAGGCAGCAGCTATTCCCGCTGGAGAGTGACATCAGTGCTGAGTGATTTTTGTCCTGAGGCCAAACCAGACCTAGGCATATTGTGTGCAGAAAGTGCCTAAAGATGCCTCCATGCAGGATCTTACTCTATTGCATTCTGGAGCAGCCCAGGTCATCACTGGTGCTGGTATCCCTGGGAGAATATCATGAGGGGATTTGTTATGTGAAGTATCCTTATATTGCATGGAATAGAGAGGGGAGGCATGGGACTCCAGCTCCCCAATGCTGAAATGGCCCTTTTGTACAACCCCAAGCCCTCTCCTTACAAGGGAAGGTCCTTCGTCTTCCTCCTTTCCCTTGTCTTGCTCTAAACCCTCTCACTTCCTTTCCCTTTATACCTCCATATGGCACATTCCAGTGTCTCTTCCCCACCTTCTTAAGTGCCCTACAAAAAACTCTCCAAGCCGTCACTGCAATCAGAGAGAAGCAGTCCTGCTAATGTCCCTATGTCCTTCGCAAAACTAAACTGCCTGCCATAGGATTGAAAACTGCTAGCATAGCTAGTCATGCAGAGCTGCAAACCAAGTGAGTCTTGGCAAATTAAAAATCACTTCTGCTAGCAGTCGTCTATCCAGCTGTCCTCCACCAGTAAACCCGTCTCATCCTTCTCCAGAAAAAGACTCAAAGCAGGTGCTCCGTGCAGCATGCCTAGAAAGTCACTGTAGGAGCTATTTAAAAAGCAGAACATCTGGAGGAACTTAATATTGTGGCCTTTATCCAAGTATAACCATTTCAGCTAAGCTGCTTATTTGTATCTGGATGCCATAAAAAGTGTCAACATCATAGACTCCACAGGTAGCTGTTCCGCTACTTCGAAGGATGCAATGCCTGATTTCGTAGGGCCCCGTCCAGGTCAGCACTTCATACAGGTGCTTGACACTGAAGACAGTGTTCTTCCTGCAGAGCCATGTGTTGGTGTAGCTCTTTCTGCTCAGAAACATCTTAGTTTTAGCACCATTAAATAACTGAATGAATTAGCTGATCCCTAGAGGTGTGTTCAGTTTAAAACTGTTACTTGTTCTAAAGTTTAGTTTGTCGAATCAGTTCAGAGCTGTTAGGAGTCAGCATTGCCTTTTTACCCTTAGTCTTTGATTTCTTTGTGAATTTATCCCTTAGAAGAAACAGATTTGGGGGAAAACGGATATGAGAAAAGAATGAAACAAAGGAATCCAGAGGCCACCGATGTTTGCTAAACAGAATATGTCTGCCCAGGATTACAGTGCTGGGGTTGTATTATTAGGTGCTAGGGTTTAAGCTGAGTATTGGCTCACCAACATGTGTAAAACTACTCCCTGCCTGGTAGAAGCAGACACTGCCCTCTTGTTCTCCCTCACTTCCCATATCAGTTGTAGCTCTGCGTCCTTTCTTTACTTTGAGAGGCTTTTTTTTGAGGTGGCAGAGAACAGAATACATCACTTGGCTCCTTTTTCAGCTCCTTTAGGTCATAAAATATTATAAAAATAACCAAATAACAAGAACATTGCCATTTTATTTTTGTCTTTGTTTCCTAACAAAAACCTCCAGAGAGCAAACTCCAGCTCATGGTACCCAGGAGTGCGGAGCAATGGAAATGTGGGGGCTGCTTGCAAATAGACTCGTTAATGGTAGAAATATGAAGGGTTTGAAAATAGATTATTTAGTCACTACAATTTCAAAAAAGGGATGGAGCTGGAAAATTCCATCTGGAAGGGAGACTGTGTATGTGAGTGCAATGCCTGCCTGTTTGTCTGTAATAGTGGATAAGAAATGTCCTGGAATGGCTCAAAATACCTTGTGGGTTTCATGTGAATGTTTGCTCATTTGTGTTAGACTATTCATTCCTCCCCATCTACAGCAGCCGGAGGAGAGGAGGCAGGAACCATCACCACCACCTGCAGCGCTTTGGGGCACCTAAACATGTTTTTGCCAGAAATCCATGTAGCCTAAATAGGTTGTGTGTGTTTTTTCTGGATAAGTCTCTGGAAAGTAGGCACCTAAATTCCTGCTTTGAATTGAGCCTTTGTTTAGAGCTATGAGCAGGGAGGCACTATGGAAATACCTGAGTCTGTCACCAATTTCTCCCCTTTGGAGCAGGGGGAAGGCTTTGGGCACTGGCTAGGCGTCCGTGCCAAAGCAGCACCCGTCTAGACGGAGACACAAGGGGAGAGACGGTGAGGTTGTGGGTGACCACTGACACCGCTGTTTTGTCTGCAAGGGAGATGGCCATGGCGAGCACGGCGGGCTTTGCAGCCGTGTTTTACAGTGAGCCGTCGGTGCTGGGGCTCGTGGCGAACATCGTCAGCGCCTTCCTCCTCTGCCTGCAGAACTTTGCCACGGCTCACAGCGGCATCAGGCCCATGGGAGCAGAAGACATCCTCGCAGGTGAGGCACTACCTTCTAAGGAGGGCACCTTGGCTGTTGGCTGAAGGCTCTAGGTAGTAGCATAAGGCTCCAGGATAAAGTTTTTACAGAGCCATGCCTGTGGGCCAGTTCACAGAACCATTTTCCAATGTACAGAAGCTAAATGTGATCCCTAGGATCCCTCCTTCCTCAGCGACTCTGCCATGAATCTGGTCCAAACCCTTCATGTACTTTCCCCCTTCCACTTACCTTCATAGATCTAAACCAGACTGGAGCTCTGTCCGATCCATTTGCTATACTGAGCATAAAGGTAGGAAGAGAGGGAAAGCCAGAGGTCACAGAGCCAGCCACCAGAAGGCTGTAGGACCCGCAATGGATGCCCTCCAGTGCCTGGAGACACAGATCTGCTTCCTGCAGCTCAGGCTTCTCTGCAGCTTGCTCCCCTCATGACATTGTGTTGCTGTGTTTCTCAGGTGTCCACCTCGTCTTGATTGGAGGCTTTGTCCAGCTCCTGGCAGGATTCCTTGCCTTCCGGAAGTATGATCACCTTGGAGGGGCAGCTTTTCTGACCTTTTCTGCTCTATGGAGTAGCTATGGGGCTACACGCATCATTTCAGCTGCATATCCCCCTTGGCAGAACCTAACTCTGGCCTCAGAGAATGCCAGTCACCTCCTGCCTGCTGCCATGGCCCACCCTTCTGTCAGTCAAAGTGCTGTGGCTGGGCTGGTGGCTTACATTTGCATCTCCTTCATCCTCTCCTTCTGCTCAGCCACAGTGAATTACATCATGCCCTTCATATTTGGGGCCATCGCTCTTGCCCTCGTCTTTGAAGCAGTTGCACTCTTTGGCCAGTGGGCTCTGATAGTGTCAGGTGTTATTGAGTTGGTCATTGTCGTGTGTGGGTTGTATGGGGCAGTGGCTCTCCTGCTCAAGGGCATCACACAACGGTACGTTCTCCCCGGCTTTGGGCATCCACTCTTCAATGTTTTGCTACTGGGGTCAGCACAGAAGAGCTCTTCCAAGGCCATTGGAGAAGAAAAGAAAAAGAACACAAAGTATGCTGAACCCATGGCTCTAGGCAACATCTGTGATACTGTCTCTTCCTTTATATTTGTTTTCTACTTCTTTGGATACATGAAGACCTTCTGTATTGGAGCAGCATGGATATCCATCATTTCCAGTTGTCAATTGCTGTCCAGCTTCTACAGCTATCTGAGAGATGATGCCTATCACACTACCAAGTTTGGCGTTCATAGCCTGTACTGGCTGGTGATATCTTGGGAAGAGTTTGTTCTAACCACCTTCATTGGGCCAGAGAAGACTCAGGAAAGCAGGCTGGGAATGTTTGGAGGTTGGTTCTTCCTGGCTGTTGCCTGCCTGTTGTTTCTGATGTCTTTCCACAAAGATACCCTAGAGATGCTGCAAAACGCCTCTTTCATTGTCCTCACAGCTGCTGCCATCCATCAGATCCCAACACCAGGTGCTTACTTATTCCTCGGGGCTGCCTGCAGCCTTTGCACTGCCCTCTCAATGTACGCCACTTTTGCCAGCCTTATCAACTCCATTGGGGAGAAGGCTTTGATACCAGTTGGGGTCCAGGCTATGTCCAGCTCAGCTCTTCAAACCACCCTCATGTTTGTCAAAGCCTGTCTCACAAGATCGAGAGATTTCCAAAGCAGCACCACTGCTGAACTGCCAGATGCCCTGTTCTACATCTGTAATGGCCTGGCTGCAGTCTCTGCCATCCAGGGTACCTTCAATGACCCCATCAAACAGCAACTCTCGATACCCTCTGTGCTCATCCCAGGAGCTGTAATGCAGCTGTTTGTGTGCAGGATCCAAGTTCAACGAGGAAGAAAGTCTGGCTGCATTCTTCCATTCTGTTATGCTGCCTTTTGGGGAGCATGGACCTGGCTTCGATTTGCAGGTAATGCAGGAGTGTACTTACTGCTTTCCTTGTTTAAAACAATTAGAATTTGTTTTTAGAAAATTTCACACTGCTTTTTCCAACAAAATTCATTCTCCCAAGAGATTCACTGATACTGGGTTTATTAATATTTCTCTTTGAAAGAGAATGCAACAAGTGGTAATGACTCAACATCCTAGTTTGTGCTCATGTAGTTGATGGCCATGGTGGCCAATTGGTTTTGGTCATGAAAGGAGGTCTCAGAATAGTATGGGTGGGCAATAAAAATGCCTTATTTAGTTCTTTGTTAGCAGCATGCTCATGCTCAGGCCAGTTCCTCTACCATCTTCTGTGAAACTTAAGAGTTGTTACTTAAGAGATACGTCAGAAAGTTATTTATCTCTTCCACCAAACCCAGAAAGACACCTTGGTGTCTATTACAAGCTGAAGGAAAATAAAATGACAGACTCAGATTTTTGGGTAATCATCAAATCCTTCAGCTAATACCTCATATATTTTGTAGTGCAGATGTGTTTCATTGCAATGGATTTCTTTATAGTGGACACCATGAGTTAGTTTGAACTTCAGTCCTTCCAGCTGCAGATAGGTTGTTATTTGATTACACTGCACTTAATGATCTACTGTTTCTGTTTCAGGCCACTTGGTGAACATTGGTGCAGGAAAGAGTGAAGGATTCACTGCTGGTTCTGTTGCCTTTTTGGTACTCAATACCTTTTTAATTATTCTTGGTAAGTCTCCGTATCTTATGTAACTGATTACTCAGGGCTATCTGGGGTCATATCCTTAATCTAATTGGTAGCTACTCTGTGGTGGAGATATACAAGGTCACAGTGAGAGAGTCTCAGATTTCTCTCTGTCCCTCCAGTTAGGCCAGAATTGAAATGTTTTGCCCACAGCCAACAACAGGAGCTGAGCTGGGCTTAGAAGAAATAGTCATAAGGGAGTGGAAGAACATTTGAAAGAAAATAAAAGGTTCAGTTAAGGTAAAAGTGTTAGACAGACTGGGCCGCTGGCATATATCCACAGCCATCCTCTAACTCAGCTGCTGTAAATCAGGATGTTCTTGGCTGCTCCAGAAGAGTTTTCCATGTGAGCACAGCATGCTGGCAGATCAAGGGCTTGGCACCTTGTCTCTTGAAAGCTGAGGGCTAACTAAACAGTCATACCTACATGATCCCACTCCCCGCAAGAACAGGGAAGTCAGATCATTTATTGCTCCTGTTTCACAAATATTTTTAACACATATGCCCAATTCTCTGATGCTGGTGCCTTTTGTTTCTATTTCCTTCAACAGCTTGCTCTTTTAATGTGGTCCTTCTCTTCATGACCCTTGCAATGGAGCTCTTGATCATTTGTTTTCTGCTCTTTACAATGGAGAACCTCCCTTGGCCATTTGAAAGTGAGTTGCAGGTGAACTTGCTCTTCAAATCCTCATTCAGAGAATGCAGTGATGGGTTCCTGGTTAAGGAACACTGTTCTGCACAAGTTCAGCACCAAAAAAGTGAATAAGCAGGAGAGTGTGGTCCTAGAAGACTGTGTGTAAGCTGCAGAGGCTGAGATTTCATCTATGTAGCTGGATGAGAAAATTTTCCTTCATTTTATCCCCAGTATCCTGTTAGGGGTTTGGCTGATCCTTCTGGGTCAAGAGAACTCCCTGAGATTCCATGCAGTCCTGCTTTCTGTTATTCATAGAGAGCCAAGATTTGGGACAAACTAGAATTTGGGCTGAACTAAATGTGCCACTGGGGTGGACAGCAGTAATTCTGTTAAAGTCAAGACTTCACAGCAATTGAGAATTTTCTTTGCTACTTGCTCTAACAAGATGCTTTGTAGAAGCTGTTTCAGTAGGATGAAAGAGTCATATAGCAGAGAGAGGCAAGGCTGGAAATGCCTTGAACTTTCAGGCCCACAAATGTGCTGAACTACAAGTGCCACAAGTGTGGCATGAGAGAAAAGACTGAAATGAGTTTATTATTCTGGGAAGTCATAAGACACACTTCCTTTGACCCCTCTCCCCCTCTTTTTTTTCCCCAGTTGTGATGTTAAGCATTTTCAGCATAATTTGTTTCTACGGAGCAACAGCATCACTTGCAAACAACATGTTTGGGAAGGATCTGATAATGATGGGACCCCCTCTATTCACGGTAAGAGATTCTTTTCATGATGTTGTGGATTTGCTGTTCGGGAGGGACACCCTAGGGCCTCAGGCTCACCTAGGGAAGTTCAAACTTTCATGGATTTTCCCCTCTTTTAACTCCTTCAACATCAAGAACTCCCCACTGTACTGGATAACTTTAAACCTTTTGTAGAGTTTTGCATAATGAAGATCTGATGAAGATATTTTCACCTAAGTGGGTTGATTGATCTGACAGCTCCAAATCTTCCTGCAGAGCAAGATTAAATCAGAGGTTCTAAACACTGGAACTCATGAGAAAACAGTTGAAATTTGATCTTACTCCATGTACGGCAGGATTTAGGATTTCTTAGCTGGTAGTCTGGTTCATTTTGGAGGATAGTTATTTCCACAGGAAGCAGTCACTCTGCTGGGATTCATGTCCTGAAATTTTAGACATCAGCAGTTCTAATGTCCAAATCTGAGCTAGTTTCTTTGACTGTTCTTTGACTAGACAGAAATAAGCACTTCTGCCATCTAATTTATTTGATCTACTTCAGGTGAGGTATACCTAACAGTGCTGCTTCTGCCTTGTGCCTGGCACAATGTGATACCTGAATCCTGGCCTGGCATGTGTATGTTTGGTTATTCCAGCTATACTGCAAGTAACGTCTGTGTCCCTGATTACCACTAGGCTGAGAGCACTAAGGAGGACCATGATGACCCTCCACCCTGCATTTGCCCCAAGTCCCACTGCACGAGTGGCCTGAGAACGATTGCAGACTTGCTGAACACTGGGGCAGTGTGTGGGGTGCCAACAGACACGGTGTATGCTTTGGCCGCCTCCTGCAAACATCCTCAGGCCATCGAGAAGGTCTACAGAATCAAGGTGCGGATACAGGGGATGTGTTGTTAGGTGGATTTTGCTTGTGCACAACCAGAAGTGAGATCTCCTTGTTGGGAGTCCCCCAAAGACTCAAAATTTGGCTGTGGGTAAAGTTTATGAGCAGTCACAGCAAAACATCGTGGACCATCTTCTGACCTGAGCTGCCTGGAGATGACACTCACTACTCTTGGTGTAAGACACTGTACATTAAACAGTCCCCTTGTGCCTCACTGCTGCGGGGCAAAGCAGCAGCCCTGGCGTTTGTGCAAAGAGGGTCCAAGCTGTATTTTGCTCTGCCTTATGAAGTGCTGAATCAGAAGCCAAACTCTAAATTTCCCCAGACTTCAGGAGACATTCAGGGTTGGAATCAGTCTCAAATTTTGCACCTTAAATGCATCTTTTTTTGCCTGGCCCTGTCTGTTCTCCATGAGGCAATTTCCTGGCTAGCCCAGAGAAATAAGCATAACAGACTATCTCAGCTGGCAATGGTGTGCACATTGGTAACAAAGGCAGTCTTTTCTTTCCTGCCCTGGTGCCAGTGCTAACCTTCCCCATGGATGAGATAATATAAACAGAATGTAAATACATGCCCAGATTCTTAGTCACCTGGCTCTCATGAAACTGATGTCACTCAAGAACTGAAATGACACCACTTTGTGAGCTCTTCTTATTTTCCCTCCATATCACTGTTCATTGCATTGCAAGGGTATTTCCAAGCATCAGAGAGATGAAGGAGATATAGACACTTGCTTTGGGGCAGCTTGATTCTCTGTCTATTATTCTATTGTTAATTTGTGAAGTTGCCCTTGATTTATACCAGTGTAAGATAGAAGAACATCAGGCCCCTGGATGCTGAAGTTAAAAGTCCTGATAATGAGCAGAACATAATCTTCCCTCATTCTGCTGCATCCAAAGCAGGGGATTTAAGATCCCAAGAGCAGACTAAAGCTCTCTCTTTCATTCAGTTTGCATATGCAGAACTGAAGTGTTACACAAATCACAGCATACAGTCCTCTTCTTTTCTCCACATTTTGTGCAGAGATAGTATTTTGCTTCCTGAAGCTCATGGTTCCTGGGAAATATATGAAATGCGATCCTAACGGATTTAAATCTTCTCAAGTCAGAGATGCTCTCCTTACCTGTTTTTCTTCCTCCTCTCCTCCTCATTTGTGCAGGACAGGCCTCAAGAAAAGCCCATCTGCATTTTTATTTCAAACCTGGACCAGCTGCGAGCTGCAGCTCCCCCCATCAGTCCACTGCTTTGGGATTTCATGGAAAATGTTTACCCTGGTGGCATCGGCTGCATTATCAAGAAGGGAGAGTGGCTGAAGAAGTTAGGTGCGATGTACCCTTGCTTCCACTTGTCTTGTCTCTTTTGGGTCTTCAGCACAGCAAGCAGCACTGCAATCCGCATCCCCTTTTGGATGGCAATAGGAGGAGTTTATGTTCACTTTACTCTGAAAAAAACACCTCTCAGCCTATTACTTGCCCTGCTAAAATGTGTATCAGAGGGCATTAATGAGCAGGAGCAGTCCCTTAGCAGTGTGAGCCAGCATGAGAGCCTTGTAAATCCAGGCAGACTCAAAGCAAGGGAGGCTTATGCGGGGAGGGAGCCTGGGAGTTCACCTCCTACAAGTCCCTAGTGTGGAGAGGATGGAAAGCAGACACAGAAGTTAGATTCCGATCTGGAAGGGTCCTACATCCTACATTTCTCCGAAATCATCCATGCTGATCTCCAGCCACTAAGGTTTTAATTGCTTTCTTTCTATTTCTTCCAGTTAGTCCTGAATTTTTGCAGCTGCTCTCATGCATTTCTAATCTAGGGTGCTGCTTATGTGAAACTGCACCAAGAAAATAGTAATTTTGCTTGGGGTTGTGCAGCAGAGCCACATGCAAACTAGCAAAGTGGGAGGTCTGTGCCAATCTCTCATCTGCCAACATCCTCTCCCTGTCTGTGCAGGTGTTGGAGCAGGCTACAGCAGAGTGGGGACTCCGGACAGCATCATGATCCGAGTACCTGACCTAACCGTCCTGGTACACCTCATCGACATGACGGGACCCTTGGCAATCACCTCCGCTAATCCTAGCGGAGAGGTTGACAGCACACACCATGATATGGTCATCTCGTAAGTACCCTGCCCACTAATCAGAAACAGGATTTATAGGTGTCTTTCGGGTGGCCAGAAAATGTACACCATGATCATAAAGATCATGAGCTACCATGATCATAAAGATCATGAGCTGATGGCCTGTACTCGGGTAAAGGGAATCTGGCTCAGTGTCATCTGAAGTACTGGATAGTTCTGTTGCTTCTTTTCCTTACAGGCGTCTTGGTCATAAGCTGGAGGGTGTTCTCTGTGATGGAGAATCTGATGAGGTGGTGGCATCAACTGTGGTCAACTGCACAAAGATTGATGAAAGTGAGTGTGAGAACCACCCTTTCTATGTGCAATAGGATTTTCCTGGAATCTTTCCATTCCTTTCAATAATATCAATCTGGCAGCGTAGTGTGCTCCAAGAGTAACATTTCTTGAGTGCCTGGACATTTGCAAACATGTTGATGAAGAGGAACAAACAAAAGATGTCCTTGGAGTACTTCAGTGTTGACAGAGTGAGGCAGTGAGGAGAAACTGGGTGGTGCATGCAAAGTCAACCTTGTAAGAACAAAATGCTTCAAGTGTAGGGGTGGATGCTTCTGAAAAACAGGCAGTATATTCCTTGTAGACCACCAGAATAAAGGTAGAATTATAAGGAGGAATTTTTCTGCAATAATGTAGCATCACAAGCTGACATCTTATTAGTTGGGTTTGGATTATCCTTGGAGTATGATTCTCTAGTAGAAAACTAAACCATTGAAATAAGTGTTGGGACAGAGTCAGCAGACATTTCCATTTTTGACAAAGTTTCTGGTCAACTGCTACAGAGCTTTAAAATTTGGAGGCCTGGAGCATTTGATAGCTTTACCGGTCCAAAGTGTTTCTTTATGGCTCCTTCCTTTCCCTTGGGCTGTGACAAGGGGTTGTTCTGACTTTCTTGTTCTTGCTCTGGGAAGGTGGCATCACCATCGTGAGAGAAGGCTGCATCCCAGCAGGCAAGGTGATGCAGATATTTGAGAGAGTGAAGAACAGAACAGTCTGAAGCCAAAAGAAAATTTCTCTAAGCAAATGGAGAGTGTTCACTCTAGCCAAAACACCTGAAGCCTCCCCTGGTGCTTCGCCCCATACCTGAAGCCCTCTGAGAGCAACTGACTGTGTGAAGGTCCTACCTTTTCAAATCAAGCACTTACCTTCCTCGGAAAGGGCAGCACTTCACCACCCAGCATCTCTTGTGGGAGGTTTCTGCAGCTGTTTGTTGTTAATCTCCAGCGAGTGCCTGAATGTGCTGGGAAACAAGCAAAGCTGCCCAGAGAGTGCCAGATGGATCAGAAGTTGGTGCTTTATTGCGGGATTTCCCAGAGTACCTGTATTTCCTAAATGCCTTGAACTGTGAATTTCAGACCTGCTTATATATCCCCTTCTACCACACTCAGTTCTATGTATTTTAAACAGATAAATTTCACTAAATAAATTTCTTTTGGAACATAAGGACTTTGACTTTCATTTATTTTCACTGAAATATTTGTTCTCTGTTCCTAGAGGAAGGAATAAACACTGGAAAGCACAATTCGGACAGAGGGCTTCAGGATGCAATTCCCGCTCCCCCCTTCCTCCCGCCGCTCCTTTCCTTCTTTGTAATTTTACCAATCCTTCCCTGTGTAATCCAAATGAGTACCACACTGACTGCAGGACTCACAGTTTAAGAAGCCTCCTCATAGCACACAAAGGCCAAGCAATGAGCACCCCTGTCAGGTTGCCCAAGGCTATAACTCTCTCTGGAGCTCCTGGGAGCACAGACCAAGAGCACACAGGGCAGAAGAGATGGAGCAAGGACAAGAAAAGTGCAATTTCCTTTGCCCTGAAGCAAATAACAGCCATGAAGGAGCCAGAGACGGAGGAAGTTCACACAAAGACAAACCTCAAATAAGGGAATGAGTTTGGGCTGAAAGTCAAGAGCCTGCCTTAAAACACTGTGATGTGCAGTACAGACTGGGAAGTTTTTCATAATGATCTTTTTTTCCTGCATGAGAGACAGTGTCCAAGGGACAGCTCTCTGCCAGCTCCCTGCAGTCGTTCTCTTTGCTCTGTGTGGGGATCCCTGCGCCTGCTCTCGCAGCACTGTCACAACACCAACCCCTACTGATCCCAAGGGACAAGCTCCTCGAATTTTTTTAGTCCTCTTTTTGAAACATGTTTCTCTCCTGCTCCCTGGGACTTCTCACTGGGTTCACGTTCTCCTTGCCTATCTGGTCAGGAGTTCCTCCTTCCTGATCCTCCTTACAGCTATGGGTTCTGATTAGCCAAACCTGGGATTTTTGGAGGATGGAACCCACCATTACTTCATTGCTGGTATGTGAAGAGCAGCTCCAGCTCTGTGCTCAGCCCACTATGCCACTGGGGTCACTGTGCATCTGAATCTCCTGGAGCTGCAGCCTGCTATTTAGTTTGCACTCAGAAGTCAAAAAGAGCAGTTGTCACTTGGGCTTCAGGTGACACACATTATTTCATTTAAGCAACTTCTCAAACTCCTTATTAAAAATCCTTGTCAGCACCTGCGTGAGCAGTGCACAGGGCTAGAGCCTCTTTCCTCACTGAAATTAAAATCTGTTCCTTCCTCTTACTGCAAATGGACAGTGCATCTGTCACGACCTGAGCAAAGTTCTGCCCCTCCTGCCTGTGCTGGCTGGGTACGGCAAGGGCAAGAGCACGAGCACAACAAACATCTGCTCCTTCCTCACTGCCTCCTCTGGCAGAGACGTAACCACCTCGGTATGTCCTGCCCTGGGGATCTGCTCGCTTTCCAGCTCCAGAAGCTGCACAAGACTCTCACAAGATAAACAGTGAGCCAGGAGGGCTTTGGCCTGATGCTCGCAAGCTCAAGTAAGGAGATTCTCTGTGACAGCCCTTTTCCCCAGGGTACTGAGTCCTCCCTGCTTCTCAGACCAGACTTCCTCCTCCTCCTCATTTGCTGAGTAGCAGCCCCTTGTCCTTTCCAGGACTTTATGCCCTTCCCAAAACAGATCCAGCTGATCAGCTGTGTCTGGAGAAAGGGAACACCAGCAGCACAATGTTGTCAGTGCAAGGAAGGCAGGGATGGAAGGAGTCCAACTGCTTGGGGACGAGGTAACCACAGGCAGCTGGGCAAGCTGAGCTAACAGTGAGGAACTCTGGGGAGCTGTCACACTGCTGTCCTCTCTAGATTGTACTCGGAGAACAACATAACAAATTCATCAATGAATCAGTGCAATAAAATTGTACTGCCTTGTAAGAACGGAGTTATATGTGGTTCTTGTGCTCCCAGTATCAGCTCCATTCCTTACTGCAACTTCAGATTTGCAATAGATGTTGCAACAGATGTTCAGTTTACGAGTGCAGATAAATACCTTAGTCAAACAGGGAACCTATGTCATCACTCACAACTGGTCATTAGTGTAGTGCCAGAAATGGTTAAAATTCTGCAAATCCTGGTGTTTTAAAGCACTTATTGAATAAATGGGACAGTTGTGGGCCACCATCATTCAGCAGAGGCTTAGCTTGAAGCATGTTGTGAAGTCCCTCAACATGAGATTTCTCTCATGTTTTAATGTATGAAAAACAGCTTGACCATTCCAAGGAAAGAAGTTTTAAATACTGTCCATAAATTGTACCAGAAAAAAAAAAATAAGCAAAGGGTCTCCTTCTTGGCCTTTTACCTCTGTGGTGTGGTTCCATGTGAGACCATCATCCATGCCAGTGGCACACTACCAAGACAGCACATGTAGCGTGTCAGTTTGAGAGATGGATGTAGAGCACCCCATACAGCATGAGCAGTGCACACAGCAAATCGCACATAATTTGGTAAATCAGGCCAAGCTCAGAAGGAGGTTTTGCCCTGTAGCAGCTGGAAAGACAACCTGCCTGGTCCATGCTTTACTGGGATGTTGCACAGTGAAAATTTTTTTTGTAGAGTAACAGCTACTGCCTCACACTGCTGCTATCTAGGAGATAAGTCAAAAATGGACTGCCTCAGACCATAAGGAAAACACTTGAGCACATTGATGATGGGAAGAATTAGATGTTAAAAGAGAAGCTGTTTTGTAACTTCAGAGTTATGGACAAATTTATAATTTAGGTTATAAAAAGAGCAAGATAAGAAGAATACAGGAGCATGCTTTATTCTAACATAACAGAAAACAGCATGAGTGTTGTAAAGATCTGTGATGAAAGGGTCTTTAAAAATATTCCTTGTTTTTTTTTTTTTTTTTTTTTTTTTTCCCCAAATCAGCTCTTAGTCCTTTGGGATCCACCAAGAAGAGTTAAATCTGGGTTCAGCTATCTCCTCTGAGACAAACTCCCCAGGTGACTTTGAGATAGGACTAGATTTTTGGATGCATTTAGATCTGTAAATGCATGGTCTGGCCCTGGAGTCCATGTGCCAAATGCTGTGACCTGAGTTTGGAAAATACGTTCTCTCAGTCTCAAACCAGCTTGTCATCTCTTTCCATCTTGAAGGGCAAAAACCCAGAGAAAACTCCATTTCCTTTGTGTGGGGGTTGCAGGGCTCTGACTGTAAAATAGTATCACTCCAACTTTCCAGCACCTTATTTGTCTCCCTGAAGGCCTTGCAAGACAATTAGAGAGCAGAAAGAGATGCTATAGGGTCCTGACTTCACCTGGAGTTCACACAACAGTTCCGATACCTATGGAAATCCCACTAGGTCTTTTACTTTCTTCAAATCACTCTTTAGAGAAAGGTTTCTCAGCATCAGATATAGAGAGATCTTAAATAATACCTTGGCTAAGTACCTACATTTGGAAACATTTCTTGGACTCTCTGTACCAGCCTGTGTGAGGCAGCACAAGGAAGCTGAGCCCTAGAACTGCAGAGATTATTCCTAGGCATCATATCAGATCCATTAATAAAGCCCCAGACCACTGCCAAGTTTCACTATAACCATATTGCCATGATAATATGCAAAATCAAAAAATTACCTGAGGACCGCTCTCTAGATGAATAGATCAATAAACTCTGTCTATGTTTACAGACAATTTGAGAGCAGGAAATATAAAGGCAGGGACTTTTTAGGGTTCAATGAATAAGGCAATCAATTTTGCCTTATTACAGAAAGACATAATATTTACCAGAATCTAGCCTCAGCTTGATACTCACCTTCTCACGAGCCCTCTACTGACTCATGAGAAAACACAACAATGTGTTTGCACTGTATCTATTTTGAGGCATCAGGTGTGTAGTAAAGTGCAAAAACTTTTCCATCTTCACGTAGTTGGTGCTATGAGCAAGTATGATTTATGTATTTACAACTTACAAGGAAATAAGTTAGATTTTTCAGTGTTATCTCTCTTCCTTACTGCTGCTAAATAGAAGAGTGGAACATTTCCTTTCCAGAACAGATTTGCATAAATTCCGCTTATATTCCCACCATGGCAAGGCCTTTTTGCTGAAGTTCTGCAAATTACCTTGTTTCACAATTACATCAATTTTATGTTTCTTTATCTGTGGTTTATCAGGATCCCTCTCTTGACAAGCAAATCTACTGTTCCATAATCTCAAGTGATTGTGGTCAGAAATGCCCATTTGTGTGTGCAAGACCACAGGAATATAGAGATGGTAACAACAAAGCAGATTGAAGGCACATCTGGCTTGAGAGCTCATGCTCAGTAGATCTTCTCACCAGGCAGCAAAGAGAAGTCCTTATTTTTCATGACAAATATAATTGTATTCCCAAAAGAAACAATTCTAAAAGCTGGCCATGCATGATGGGATTCTGCAATTGCATTAGCATCAACAACTGGATCTCTGTAGATCTACCAGTTGTTGACTGTGGCGACATATCCCAGGTTCTTTTCAAGGACTCCAGCTAACTACTGAGGCCTAGACTGCCTCCACCAGCATCCCTTTGATGAACAACATGAATCTTCAGTTCCTTTAATGAAGCTTCCTAAAACCAGGGCTTTTTCATTACAGCTATTTGTAATATTTAATGCCTGATGTAGTATTATTCCTTAAATGATGCTACCTATGATGGAAGGGTCATTTCCAAGTGGAAGGGAGCAATGAACAACTGGGCCTTTGGTTTCCAACTGAGCTAGGGAAGTAGATGCAAATCATGTTGCATCTGTCCTTAAATCTCTTCTGTGGACAGGTCTCTTCATTCTGCCCTTCTTCTCTAGGGAAATAATTTTCAAGAGTGAGGCACTAGCTATGGCAAAGAGAAGAGCAGCCCAATTGTTTAATGGGCTTCTGTGCATTCAGATGGTCAGGGGAAAGAGGTGTAAAGGGAGGAACAGGAGAGGAAGTTTTAGACAAGGGGTCAAAAAGCCATTATTTTATAAATAGAAACATTATACAAAAAAATTATTGCAAAACTGAATGTCTACTCTTGTCATCAAGGAAGTAAATTCCATCAAATTACTGCTAGTGAAGAACATCACTTTTATGTTCCAGCCAAAAAGGCTGTTGTCACGCAACAGAGTTGTGCTGTCCAGCTTCAGTTGTGTTTGTTCTGTCCTCACCATTCTACTTCCTTCTTTTCATTGTTTTATTATTTCATTATATTTGAGTTATGTTTATGAGTAAAGAACAGGCATCTTCCTGGAGATAATGAGATCATAGCTCCTTGGATTTACATTTTATCAATCTACGTTTTAAATAGTTTCATGCAGTCACAGGATAAAATAAACACTCTCTTAGACTTTGCTGTACACGTACACGCACCATCCTCTCTCTCTCTTAATGGTTCCCCCATAGATCTAGTAGGATCTAGTCACTTCCTCAAGAGAGAGGATGAATTGTACCATTGTTGGCAAAGTACATCTTTATATCCATATACTTTCATGAAGATGAGACCCAAAGAAGGATGACAGAACAGCAGAAGGTTTTAGAGTCACCAAAACATCTAGTGTCACGGGTAAGGCAAGGACAACTGCTGTGAAGCTGGTCCTTGTTTACGAAGCTCATCAGAGCTGCTCTGTTTTGTATTAGAGCTATGGGGAGTTATGGATAGGGACATTAGCCTCCTCTCACCCACATTTCCCTGTGTGCCTTAACTGGGGAACCACTTGGAAGCTAGATGAAGCTAATAGTGATGCTGAATGTCTTGGAAACTCCACCTCTGCTTTTTCACGCCTATATCTTGTACCCCAGCAGTCACTGTCATGATTACCTTCTGGTCCAAGAGAAGGATTTGGCTTTCTCTTCATTCCTAGAACTGTAACAAGCTGTTATGTCTGTTCCTTTTATATTCCTTCTCTACGTCTTCTTCCATTTCTATTTCTCTGTAGAGGCTCCTGAATTATCAATTAGGACTTGGTTTAATTTGCAAGTGAATGAAGTTGCTTGCAGCAATGGTCAAAGGGGGCCTGGAACAATTGTAAGCAGAGTTTGGAAGGAGGACAAAGACTGTGATAAGCCCTGAGTCATATAAAAGCTGATTGCCTTAGCAATGAACCAACTGTTCAGAGTGAAGTTTCAGTCAGATGAAAGAAGAAAGGTTACTGTATCATCCGCTGTGATTAGTTTTATTAAGTTACAGAAGGAATTCAGAGTTGGCTGCTAACTGGCGCTTATGAGAAACATCTCATGAAAGACTCAAGTTATTTCCTGCTGGAAAGATAATACGAAATGTTTATGTTCTGAAAACAGAGGTGCTCAGGTTGAGATTTACATCTGAAAATCCCGAATGTGGTCCTAAAAATCCCAACTCCTCTGAGGATGCAAAGACACATAAGAGCCAAAATACGCTACTTTGAAAGATGGTTGAAGATTTCATTCCTCTGGTTTCCATGGTAGAGCACGGAGAACACGGATTTCCTTAAAGGATTCCTGGGCATAGCTATTGCTATAAGCGACCGCACGATCATCGTGCTCTTTCCAAATCAAATGCTCTTTTTTCATAAAGGATTGCCTGGTACATGAACAAATCTGAAAATAAACTCAGATTTCTTGACAGTCCTTATTTTCTGAGGCTTCATTCAGTGAGCCTGTGATTTTACCAGTTAGCTTTTTGTTCCAGAGATACTGAGGTTTGTATAATTAAGGGTAAATATCTGAACTCTGACATCACTCTCACAGCCAAAGCAGAAATATTTGTTGAAATTCCTCTTTTTTTTTGATATCTAAAAAGATATAATAACAGAAGTAAGATTTATTTGCATTTTGGAGGAAGGAATGAAGAGGGATTCTTACATGAACTGACATTTTTGAGCTTTTGAACAGGATCTTTTTCAGTAGAGTTACTTGTAATGGCTGCTGAACCATGGTCAGGAACAGGGGCAATGGTGAACTGAATGTACAGGATAGACTTCCCTAGCTGTCCTCCCCAGCATTACACCTTGCATTGAGTCACTTAATAGCTGTTCTGAAACGGTTTGTGCCCATCTCCTTCCATCCAGTGCATGTAAGACCTGCTGCACTACTGGGGTGAGAACCCTTGAGGTATCTGCAGTACCAAGAAGGGAAATGGTGCAGAGAGCTAGAACCTGCTCCTGGTTGTCTCTGTGGCCCTTCACACGCTACTGCCACACAGTGCATCTGGATGGAGAACTCACGTTGCAGGAAGTTTGGAAGTAGTCACAGCACTTTCTGGACTCTGCCCATACCTCAAGCCTTCTACCAAGCTGGTTTCATTCAAGAGGTGGTTGTGTTGCCACCCTTCCTCTCTCAGCCACTCTGCCCACTGCAGTATCAGGTCCACCCACTATACCAACATGCATCCTCGACGATGCCATTGAGTCAGTTCCTGTTCATATGGTCTAGCTCTGTTCTCAGAATAGTGAGCTGTTTTTGCTCTGACCAAAAAATACACCTTCTTTATTTTCCATTCTTTTTTTTTTCTTCCATTGACTCAGCTGTGTGGAGTCCACAAAGGGCAAAATCAAGGTGGGACAGCCCTTCTTCCTGGGTTATTCCCAACCCCAGTGGGATTAAAGTGTTGGCTATTTCATACAGAGATCCATTTACAAGATCAGTTTTTTTCTCCCAGACTGACATTTCAAGACTAAAGGTCTCAGTAATTGTCAATGCAACCAAAATTGGCTCTTGTCTGAAGTCTGTGTTTTTCCTTGGTCCTTTTGGATGGAAATTTTTGGGACCCCAAATTCCATTATAGTCCTTTCATCTAATACACTGCAGTGGAGCAATTCCTTCCCACTGAGCAGGATGGGAGAGGAATGGCACTGGAAGGGCACACTGCGAGGTCTCTTCTGTGAAATTTGGGCAACTATTTTTGGATGAAAACTCCATTTTCAGTGATTAAAATATGTGATAAATACTTGAGAGTATCTCAAAGTGTATTTAATCTGTGATTATTCAGCAAATAACCTGAAAAAGTCCATATGTCTCTCAAAGTTTGACTGAAGTATTTTGGGTTTGCCACTTACACTGTTGGCTTTTTTTCCCTCTCTCTACCTCTCTTTAGAAATGTTCTGCTTTGCTTTAAATGTTGAGAAAACTGTGAAAATAAATGCTTTTACTTTGACTTAACTTAAATATCCAAATTAAATCTCCTCATCCTGAGATTATTTACTTCCAGTTTGCCAACACACAGCTGAGGTGCGTGGGAGTAAAATGAGGTCTGAACTCAAAGGAAATCTTTCCTGATCTTTTATATTATTTATCAAAGTGAAAAATGGTTCCCCATCATGTTGTCCCAGCACCTTGACACTGTGAAATGGGAAAAACGGAATCCAGTCAGGGCATTTTGTGAAGAAACCAATGCCTTAAACCCCTTTTCACTTGTGATGCACTAAAAGAAATCATCATATGAGGTGCAGGGCAGTAGCATCCCTGGCATATTTAAGTCAGGGCTGTTCTCTACAGGAAAAAGCTTTGTGAGGCTTCAGTACCTCTCCAGATTAATACTTCTACCCCAGTTTTCAGTGTTTGTATCTTTTATTTTATAAACTTGGTTAAGAAAAGAGGCCGTAGTCAGTCTTTTTGTTCAGTTCTATGAACTCACTGGCACTCCTCATCAAGGAAGCTGGCAGTGGGGGCTGGAAATTAGGAGTTATTATCCTTCCTTACCCTTCTCTTCCCACCCAGGAAAGGGATGCAATTTGATTCACTTGTACGGTCTCCCGTGTAAGCCTGGAAACCCTGACATGCTGAAATGCGTAATACTTTCTACAGATGCTGTGCATCTGCATGCTGTTTCTGTCCCATTGTGTATGACCTGTGACATTTTTTACCACAAATATTTTATTGATTTCTAAGAATCAAAATCCTAAAGAGATACAGTGAGCAGATTGGCAAAATGAATTAACAATTCCATTATCCAACATCTTCTCTCTCTACAGGAAGAGAGACGGTTCTGGCAGAACAGCCGAGAAGGCGTGGTTTTGCCATAGTTCATAGAAGTTGGCTCCTCTGACTGCACAGGATTTATGCTTAAATTCTAGCAAAACATCAGGTGAAATCAGTGAGATTGGCCATTGCAGTTCATTGAAGGTGTGTCAGGTAAGAATCCACAGTTTTTAGAAGCTAAACAAGCCAGTAACTGCTGGTCCAGGCAGATTTTTCCACAGAAGTCTCTTCATGTCAGTTTGAAACTTGTTTTCACCTCCTCTAGGTCAGCAGCTACCGCTCTGTACAAAATCTGCAGTCTGGAGGTAACCTCCCATGAAACTAACTGTAGAAATGTGTACAGTTATGCTAGAAGGTAAGATCAGCTTCTCCTTAGATGTAATGTACATGACACTTCTGACATGCATACTCTGCACAAGGCAATATCATCATGCCTCAGCACTTCTAAAGAGGTATTACTGAAGTCTTTGAAATGGTAATTCTTCCCTCACACCAATCATGAAATATAGAAATCATGTCTCACACAATGACAATTCTTTTCTGAGAAGATTGCTATCAGAAGACAGCCTTAGCTCCCAGGACAACATTTTGTCTTAACTACTTTAGGAAGTTCATAGTTCACCAGCACAGTACCTGAATATATATTCCATTCTCCCTCTCCTACTTCTTGTTTCATGCAGAGCTTTTCCCCCAACATGTGATTATGAAACATGTCAAACTATTTTCTACCTCAAATTGAAGATATTAACTCTTAGTGAAAAACAAATAAAGCTCTGTTACACTGGGTTCAGATGGTCACTGATCTAATGCTTCCTTCAGCTGTGCCTGATCTTCAGTGAAAGCTGGTAGTTTTCAGGAGTTAAAAATGTACCAGTACAAACCAGGTGAATGTGGTTTGTAAATCAGCTCTGCACTGGGATATTTTACTGGAGTCCACAGAAGGGTGAATGTCACCCCTGCAGCTGGGAAACCTCTCCCATTCCCCAGTTTGACCTGAACATCATTTTCCAGCAAACATCTCCCTAGGGAGCAAGTAACTGTTTGACCTGCAAGGGCATTTCAGAGCCGAGTGTGGCTCTCACAGATGTCATCGGCAGAGTGCCCCGGTGCTGTTTCTTCTGAGATAGCCATACCTGCTCCATTGGGAACAGTATGGCTATGGTTCATGTGCTCCTCCTGGCCTTTTGCAATGACAGGGCCATTGCTGTGAACCAATGTGTATTTCTTCTGCACCTGCTCCAGTATCTGCAGCACCTGGAATTAGCAAATAGTTGTTGCTCCAAGTTGTTTACTGGTTAGGGGAAAGAACATCTTTTCAGGCTCTTGAAATCCACCCTTTTTCAAGCTACATCTGTGTGTCTCTCTTTGGGCTTACCCTAAGCACTTCTGTCTGCTCAAAGATCTCTGGAACAGGTGTGAAAGGAAAACCTGCTCCATGGAGATCCATGAAGGATGTGCTTAGCAAAGACACATGCAACATGAAGCTCTATTTTTCTGCTCTTTTTCTGCTCCACCATATGATACCTCCTCACGCCATCACAGATTTATTCAGTTCCTTATGGAAAAAGAGAACCCCCTGCCCAACACCCATTTAATGGAGATGGGAAAAGCAGAGAGAAGAAGAGCAAAACCAAGCTGAAGATTAATTTTACCTGAGACTTCGGGATGATACCAACCCTGAAGAAACCTATGTTTCCACTGTTGATTTTGGTGCAGTCCACAACAGTGGATGCAATGTTCTCTGGAGAAGGCCCATCACAAAGAACTGCATCCACCTGAAGAGAAGCAAATATTCATACCAAGTTCCCTGATGGCACTTGGGAAAAAAAGATGGCAGTTTCCTCCCCTCAACAGCTGGTAATTATTATCATAGTTAGCTCTGCTCCTCTTACCCTTGCTCTGTATTGTACTCTACATCATATAATTACCTTGTAAGTTTGATTCCACAGAGGAATGAATTAACTCAGTAAAAGCAAGAAGAGAGTTCTTTATGTGACGTAAATCATCAGCAGAGCTAGACAGGTTTGCATCCACTGAGAAGCTTCGATTAAGTTCCATTTAAAAAGCAATTGTGCAGTAAACCGTATTTTTGAGGAATTAGAGGTAGATTGTCATTACTTCTTGTTTAAAGCTTGCCTCATATGAGATGACATGAATATTCTGTCTTATGTGTGCTATTCTTAGAATTTATCAGTGAATGAATGATATCATTTGAATGATTATGACCATTGTACTTCCAGAACTTGTGAATGCTGTAAAAGACAGGAATGTGTTAAAGCTTTGATGGAACTTTAGACCAGCTTAAGGTAGGAATCCCCAGTGTTCTGACAATTCATCACCGATGAGCTCTGTCATATTTAGGCAATGATGGATTTATTGCTTCTAAGCAAAGAAACATCTCTTTGTAGCTCATGTCATTCTGTGGTGAAAGATAAACTAAATAATGGTGCCAAGATATAATTATACTGTCCAAAACACTGGCATTTTGGCTTTCCATCAAGTTTCTTCTTTCTCCTTAACTCTGTCATCAATATAAGGAATGTCAGTGAGATTCTTTTAATTAGATGTTCCCCCAGATTCTTGCTACCATTAATTGGTTTGGCTACTTGGAATAAAGTGATTTGGTTCATCCAGCCCCAGCTCTTTTGGGACCAGTCTGAATAAAAAGAAAGATGGTCTCAATTACCTTATCTCCTAGCTTGGCATATACTTGGTTGTGATGTGTTGTGTCTGCTTCTCCTGTTGGGTTAGCAGATGTTACCACAATGGGGCCAACCTGGTGACATGAAAATGGGAAGGAGAGCTCTGAGCAGGCGTTGCTGTGTCACACAAACATCTTGCACTCTGAGGTCCACTGATGAGTGTCCATGACTGAAAAGTGATCTCACTGTGGCTCACCCAGATAGAGACACCCATTCTGTAGATAACTAAAGTTGGAAGAGATGAATCCCAGCAAATCTGTGCATGAGTGACTAAGACTCCGCTGAATTGGGGTTTATCCACTTAGATCAAAAAGGAACATTTTATTTTCAAGAGATAGCAAATATCAAAGAACATCTAGGGTGTTCACCCTAGAAATGAAGTAGTGAGCCAGGGCTCTACTGTAGGACTTGCAGGGTGCCATAGATTTGTTAGAAAGGCCCAGAAATGTAGAGATGGGTAATGGGATTGCACTGTGAGAGGAAGGTGGATTTTTTCCTTCAAGGTAAATTTACTAGCAAAGGTGTGGGGCTACCTCCATCGCTCATTGTCACACATCTCCAACTCCTGCCATCAGAGTAATGGCCTGGCCTTGCAATTACTGGCTGAGCCAGAGATCTGTTTTTTAAAGAGAAGATCGTGCAAGAAACTGCCTCTGCAAAGAAACACTACTCAGCACTCTAGACAGCATCATCAATGTAGAAACTCATATAAATCGTATCTATTAATTGCATCTTATTGTGGTATTCTGACCTGGTCGTGTCTCTTCTTCCATTTAGACTCCCTCCTGCAATAAAATCCACTGTAGCTGCCTGCATATCCTACTCCTTCCTAATGATTTTTTTTGAGGGAGTTATTCATTTGAGCACTTTCCACTTCCCAGAGCTCTCTGAACATTATAGGATCCTCATTTCAAAGATGCAAGAGAAAAGAGAGGAGAGGGGACTTGTCAAGACCCAGTAAAAGGACTAGCTGAGTACTTCAATATCACCATACTTCTATCTTCCAGCAGGCTAGAGATGCTGGAGGCTAGAGACTGATCCCAAGCCTGCCATCTAGACAATGGAGTGGAAAGATCTGGTTGCAGGTGCTGCTGAGAAGAATGTGCTCTGACCACTTACCAAGTCAATGAGGTGTGTGGTGACAGAACAGTCAGGAATACGGATGGCGATGCTCTGAGGGGTACCAACATATTTTGCAGAATCCTTCATTCCCAGAAAGTCCACCCATTCTCCTGCACAAAGAAGAGCCACAAAAGAATATTGATATGGAGTATGTGGCACTGCAATCAAGTGTGAACTGTGTGGGAGTTTCAAACCCAGAGCTCTCCAAAGAGCTTGTAAGTAACAGCATATCTCACCTCTGGGAATAACCAAACTAATAGGAGATGGCCAGGCAGCCTCCATGAAGTCCCAGAGCAGAGGGGTGAACAAATGTTTTGCAGGTTCCAGCTGCTTCAGGCTAGAAATCCAAAGGGACATGGGACGTTCTTGAGCCTGGCGCTTGGAGCTAGAAAGGAGAAAGAGAAATGATCTTGGAAGTAAGCTAGGAATTTATTTTCAAGCTGAAACAGAAACTGTGTTGGAGAGGTCTAGTGTTAGACAATACCTGTAGGCCTTGCCCCAAGTGATCAGTCTCTGTAGTAAAAGCTGAACTTTCCCACAGATGACCTGACAGGAAAGGACACGGAGGTCTATTCCCAGTTACGGTTTTAACTCTTTGTGTAGTAATGGGTAAAAGTCAAAACTGTGCAAGTTGTGAGAAATATCCTCCAATGTCAGGGACTCCAGCTTCTTACAAAAGCACAGCCAGAGACATAAAATGAGAGGGGTTTGGGTATGTGCCTACAGATAGACCCTGCCTCTTTTCTCATCTTTCAATACTCAGGGAGACCATTTCAGCTCATTTGTCCCTTTTTCACATTCAGATCATCTCCCCAGGCTTGTCAGTTTATTCCTCACAAGAAAACTATATTATGCGTCACATTTTTCTGGACAGTTGCTGTAGTCTGCAGTCATCTGTAAGTCCTAGAGGCTTCTTTATATTAACCAAGATAGTCCACACTGGGATAGTCAGAGAAATACTTACTTGTGAGCTTTCTCCACAGCATCAGGTCTATTACAGGCTGCCACAAGCACATATACAGTATCTGTGGGGATGCCGCAGGTCCCTCCATTCTTCAGGATATCTGTTGATGTGGGAACAGGGCAGAATCCCTTAAGTCACTCGAACTGAGGGGCCTTAATTAATGGAAGAGCTGTCACAGACAGCCAATTCAGTGCTCTCATCTCCTTCACGCAACTTACAAATATCTCCTCTGAGTGTATTTAGAATTCACCCAAGAAGAGATCTGACATTTGGGGGAATTCTGGGCCATTTTCAGAAGCTTTCAGCCCTTTGGAGAGAGCAATGCACTATGCATTTGCCCAGTTTTTTCTGTACAAGGTTTTCAGTGGTAGTCCCAGCCTGGAGGACTTGTGTGTCTTAGCCTGAATGAGCAGAGATATGATATAGGAAATATAGCAACAAATTCAATGATAAACCACACTTCTGCCATGGAATTGGTCCTATTCCCCCCAAAGTGTGTTTAGGTTCCTGAGATCTCCCGTAACTTGGCTTGCTTGGTCAAAATCTAAGGTCAGATTATCCTTATATGATTATCATGGTTTCCACACTGGGACATGAAAAGCTGTCCGTTTAATAATGATTGGTTTACAAGATCACTCTGCGCTAACCCTCCACCCGCACAACACCCCCTGTACATTTCCCTTACCTGCAATTCTCTTGACTGAGGAAGCTTTTCTGGCAGGAAGATGAAGGCACTTGCTCATTCCTCCCCCCACACCACTGAGCTGCACAACGGGCCTACCCACGGGTAAGCAGGAACCCTCAAAGACGCTGTTGAAAAGGGCAGACAGGAAGCAGTAGAAGCTGACCAGACCAAAGATGAGAGCAGCAGCAATGTCATAGCCAGCTGGAAGAGCATTGATGGAATCCAGCAAGAAGCTGATGGCGATGAGCAAGAAAGTGAGGGAGTAAAAGAACCAGGTGATGCTTAAGAAGAGTGTGCAGAACACAATGAAGCCATTGAAGAGCATGAAAGCAATGATGCCCACTGCTGTGTGGAAGCTTCTGGTAGTACCATAGAGGCCACCATATCTTGTCAAGCCCCAGATGATCCACATGACACCATAGAGAATGAAGGCACTGCTCTCCAGGGTTTTACCACGGGCAAAGGCCACTGAGCCACCTAGAAGCTTAAGGATCCCACCAGCTACCACAACCCATGGAACTATAACAGTAGCAAGTGGAGCATTTGGGTCCCCTGTTACCATTATAGCAAAAGAAGCAAG
The DNA here is from genome assembly GCA_013389825.1 of Crypturellus undulatus. NCBI lineage: Eukaryota > Metazoa > Chordata > Aves > Tinamiformes > Tinamidae > Crypturellus > Crypturellus undulatus. The sequence continues at coordinate 219,056 of VWPW01000724.1, forward strand.
GACACTGCATGCATAGCCAAGTACTTCAGCATCTGCATACTTGGAATAGCCTAGATAGGGAGCATGAAGGTCTGCCCCTTCTCGAAGCTTCAGAAAACTGCTGCGAGCAAGTAAGGCCTTCACAACACCCTTTCCTGTTGGGATTATGGCATTTTCTTTTGTATTGTACTGGTAAATTAGAGTCATCAAGGCTGAGGCCACAAAGATGGCCACATCCATGCCTTGTGGTCCTCCTTCAAAGAATCCCTTGGGACAACAAGCTATTGCAATGCAGTAAGCCACAAAAAACAGCAAATACAGGCCATCCACTAGACTCTTAAGCACAAGAAAAAGAGACAAGACAGCCAAAAGAATTGCAAAAACCACCAGAAATGGAACAGGGAAAGATGGCTCCTCTGACTGCCAGATTGGGTACAGAAGGCTATATCCTCCAGCAAATTTCAAGATAGAAGCAAAACCAAAGAATGTAGCCATCAGTGTATCCATGGCACGGTATGATAAAATGCATATTCCGATCTGATAGACCCCAGAGGCCCACAGCCAGGGCACCTGACCAATAAATAGTTTGCTTGTTACACCCAGGAGCCTACAGCCAAACACACTGGCAGACAGCATGTTCAGGATCAGACCTGTGGGTGCAAAATGATTCATGCTGCCACTGTTGGACTTGATCTGTTCATGGGTCTTATTCTTAGATGGATCTGTGCCAGGAAGTACAATTCTCTCTTTGGTGAGGAAATAAAGAAACCTTCCCAGCGCAAAATAACCTCCAACCAAAGAGACAATCAAATAATTGCAAGCAACAGCAGAGGAACCAAAAGCTGTGTTATAGTGCATGGCAATTTCATGAGCACTGGTAAATGAGAGAGCAGAAGCAATCATAGCTAGGATGACCTCCCTGTGAAGGAAGCCCACCACTGCAATAATGAGTAGTGCCAGAGTAAATGTGACCAGGCCAGGCACCAAGGCATTGCGGAAATCACCAGTGTCATTCAAAACTCCTTGCCCTCCTAGGATGAAGACCAGTCCATAACTGCACCAGAACACTGAGATGGTCAGGCAGAGAGACAAGAACAGGGAGGCATTTCTTAGGCTTCTCCGAATTCCTAGGAAACAAATAAGAATGGAAACAGAACTTTAAGACTTCAGGTTACTGAAGATTGTACTAAGCACATGTGTCTGTGCTATCGGCACATGACAAGTTCATCAGAGTGCCTGGACTGAGCTCAAGGTTCATGAGTAACTTCAACTTAAAACCATACCAAGCCTGACATGCAGTCTGCTCAAATGCAGTTAAGGTTCAGCAAGCTGTTACCTTCTCTTCCTTGTGATCCGCACAAGACTCAGCAACAATGACATTAACATTTTAATGCAGATCAAGTCCTAGCACTAGTCTCCTTTCAATTGCCTAGTGGCTTGTTTTTTTTTTCCAACTGCAAGCTGTCTGGTCTAAGCACATATCACAAGTCTCAAACACCTTGTTGGATTTTCAAAAACAATGGATATAGAAACTGCTGAATTCACTCCTTCTCAAGAAATGAGTTGTCTAGTATCTTAATATCAAAAAAGACAAGGGACATCACTGATTTAAAAACTTCAACTCCTCCCCTCGTAGGAGGCTGTTGAATTCTGCAAATTGTGAAGACATCAACTGCCCAATAGACCATTCCACATGGCCCCATTAATATAACTACTTCTGCTGGTATTTTGTGCCACCACCAAATGAGAAAGGAGGTGGGCCTATGCTTTAGGTATTAAACTGTCCTTTGCTCTGTAGGGGAAAATATCAGGATCAGTAGTGATAAGCTAGCATCATTTCCTCATTGCTGCATTCCTACAATAGAAGGAGTACTTCATCATTCAGTGTGAACTTCAACGTCATCAGGTCATCAGTGACTTTCCCTCTCAGCTAAGTAGATCCCTTGGCATTTATACGTAAACATGCTATTTTAATCCATGGATGACTAACCCACACTTCAGAAAGCCTGGGAATAGCTTTTTAGAGAAACTATGCAACCACTCTGATGAAGTGCTCAGAGATCCGGTAGTAAAGTGTTTGTTCAAAATTAATATTTATTTCATAGGTGGCATACACTGGAAAAAATGGTGTGCTTATAAATTCCTATAGGAGAATGCGTCTGGTCTGGTAAGGCTGGCAAGATTTACAGAAACCTCTTGGCAAAGCAGACCTCATACTTGTGAAGCTATAGAAAAGGAGGCCTCAAGGCTGGCCACACTCTGAACCTTACCTGCATATGCCAGAAGAGATGATAAAATCAGCAGAAGGATTCCTAAAGCTGAGCTGGGGATGAGAGGGGCTGCTCTGCTTATAGTGTAGAAGTGCACAGTCAATAAGAGTGATCCTATGTGTGGCAAGAGGGAAAAAGAGAAAGAATTTGTAAACTTTCCTCCCAAAACAGGAAAAGGGAAAACAGTAAAGGGAAAGACAGTAAATAACCATACAAGATCTAAAAATAATAAAATATAAGGGGAAGCCCTTGTGTCCATAGCCGCATCTCATCCTGGGTGCCTAGTTTTAAGAATGTGAACTTAATCATCTTTGAAACTGCTCCTCCACTGCCAGACAAGTAAAAATCAACTCAGATTTCAGTTACAAAAAACATACATACATGCACACTCTACAGAGGATCACATGAGGTTTTTGCTTACAGAAAAACAGACCAAAAATGAAAAGGGGCGACAGTCAAAAAGGAGAAATGCAAGAAGCAGCAAAAGAAAGGGGAGTGAACAAGGAAAACAGATTCACAGGGAAGACAGAGAAAGGAAAAGGGAGGAAAGTGCATTCAAAAAAAAAAAAGACTGTATGACAAATGACTATCACAAAGTTTTGATTTGCTTCCCATCCAGGATGGAATGAGTACAAGAGCTCAGGCCAGTGCTTTAAAGCCAAGATAAATATGTTATTGGCTGCTGAAACAGACAGAGGGATCTCTGGATCTCAAAGTTTTATCCAAGTAGAGAGATTCGGAATAAACAAACTCTTTAGCCCCCTTTGAAAGGGGGTTGTCCATGCAAGCCAGTCCCAGCCCCATCCTTCCATGCCAAGAAGAGTCAATCCCTACCTGCGGAAATGCCCAAGAGCCCTATGGAGTAATGCAGTGAGTCAGCTTTTCTGACTGCCATTGTGGAGTCCGCTGAAGACCCAGGTGCCGACTGAAATGCTGCCTCTCTTTCCTCCCTAGCTCTTTATAACCAAACCAACTTCACTGGCCTCTGTTCCTCCCTACTCTCCACCCCTTTTCCCTACAAACATCTTCTGTTAGTGTTCCTCTCTGCGAGCGGGGAGGAAATGCAAACGAGTTGGTAGCTGCAATAAATTTCAGTCTGTGAGTCAGTGGGGACTGCTGGTAGCTCCCTCGAGGGGCCTCTTAATTTTACTGCTGATTAACTCTTGTTATAAAAGACACTTAAAAAATAATCTTAAGGTTTTATTGCTATTACTGCCTTTTTGCCACTGCCAGTGAGGAAATCGCACTGGTTAAAATTAAGTTTTTTTAAAAAGAATACATCTTGCTGGAGCAAACAAGCACTTTGCGAGCCCAGAAGCTCCTTGGGGACCAGCAATTTTTCTTAATACTGGCCATGGCCCTGCTGTTTGTCCCTGTCACAGCTCTGAATGCTTGGCACCACTCTTCCATACTGGGAAAACCCAGGGAAGATTCAGTGCTGTTCCCCTTAAAAGTGGCTTCTGTCTGTGTGCCAGTCCACCTCAATCTCATCCAGCCTCTCTGTGCAAATTCCCAGGGAACTCCTCCTTGCTGCTGCGTAGTCTTCATGAGGGAGGTGTCAGTGGAAACATGAATTCTGGAGGCTGCCAGGGTGAGGATAAAATCTAGAAGAGTCTTGTTGGTTTCCCAGGAGCAGTGGACCAGGTGAGGCCCTACTCCTGTGGAGGACTCGGATCCTATCAGGGCCACTTAAAGCAAATCCTTTTCTTGGCCTCTTGACAAGATAAGAGGCACAGAGCAGGGGTTTCATCCTGTTGGACTGGATAAGGATGCCTCCAGAGAGGCCCTACAGCAGCAAGCTTTGATGATCCTCTTGGCAGACCTGGCTCTGTGTTCTCCCATAGAGCATGCTTCATGGCATATTAAAACAAGTCTCAGAGCTGTAATGAGAGTGGGCAGTGCTGGAGCTCAAAGCCAGGCCACCAAGTGTGACCAGGTGGCTGGGATGTCACCATCCCAGATGTGTCAGATCTGCAGTAGCAGTCAGAACAAACCCCAACTGGCAGAGTCCACACACAATGCCAAGGGACCACACTCCTGCTCTCCAAGCCAGATAAAACACAGCAGTCTGCTGCCACTGAGCAGCTGGACATCTATAATGGCTCCCAGATCTTCCAGTTTCTTCAGTGCTTTGGAAGACGGTTGTCTTAAATTGTGTTCACCCGGCAAGAAGAACTGTAAGGCAACAGGGTTCCTTCACGGTCATCTTCACTTCACATAGAGTGGTAATAGAGATTAGAACAAGGTGTTAATATCTAAGCTCAGTGATTATTTCTAGATAAATATCCAGAAAAAGTCTATTGTAGATAGATCTTTAGGTTCCATATGTCTACTGAGATAGGTCTTGAACAAGGACCAGTAGAAAACAAGGTGTAGTACGAAACAAGGACTGGAACAATACCGTTTTGTCCAGTTACACCCAACCAGTTATTTCAGTAAGGTGAACCTGCTTAGTCAGTCAGCAACATGCAGAGTTAGACAATGTGGTTTGCCACAAGCAATAAGTTTGTTTAATCAGTAGCCTTACACTGGCTTTGTCTCACCACCGGTGTCTCTCCTCTATAAAAAGATAAAGGAGGAAGAAACTATTTGTTCAAGCATCAGCATGATTCAGCTGGAGGTTTTTTTTTTTTTCATATAAGAGGAAATAACAAATTTCTAAATCACACTTACTATCCTTTAGATACCAAATTAAACAGCAGGGAAAATGCTTTTGGAATTTTGCATCCCTGTTTCAGAGTTTAACTCCTTTGCTGGATAATAAAAGTAACTGAAGGGAACTTCAGTTGGGCTTTTCCAAATCCTTACTCCACTCACCACACGTGCAGTTTTGTTCCCATTTGTAAAGATAGCAGACAGGAGTATGGAGTGCCTGAAGAACTAATTTTAGGAGATGCATGTAATAAATGATGACACATACTAATTTATCAGGCCTGCTATGAGTAAAGAGCTTGCAAAAACATTATTTCATTATGCACTGAATACACTTCATGCCTTTTCCAAATATGTTAGAGACCCAAGGAAAATGACTTATAAATAAGCCCTGAAAAACATTTTCCAGACATGTTACATGAGCTCTGTTCTTCTCTGAAGAACAGCAAGGTAGCCTTAGCAAGCTAGGATTGTTTCAGCGGTGCCAAAATGGAGTAGAGAGGTTCATAATCTTCTCAGCAGAGAACACTCCAAGGATGGGGAGATGGACCATGAGCAAAGGAGTGTCCTTAACATGTGCTGGGAACCTTGTTGCTGGGTCTCTCTTAGGAGGCCAGAGTCTGCCAGTGTCCCTCCTTGCCCTGCTACTACTCTCCTGGCCATTGTTGTTGCCTTCTTGCAGAGCTGGTGCTGTTGATGGAGCTTCAAGTTATTTACTTCTAAACCCAGGGCCCAAAGGCCAAGGAATAACTACAACTGGGTGAAAAACTATTCTCCAGAAACAGGGTATGAGGATAAGGATGCTTAAGGTCCAAAATGGGAAACTTGGTGTTAAAAACGAGAAGTTGCCTGGGCAATGCAGGGATTGGAAAGTAGGGCACAGAAAGGAAATTCACTGACTCAGATGCTTGCTCTGGGCTGGCTCTCTCCAACATCGTCACATGTACAAAGATTTTGGTGCTTTAGTCTGGAATAGAATGGAAAATTGACAGCTGAGAAGAAGGAAAAACACAGCTGCTCTGTTGAACAGGTCATGTCAGCTGGGGATACTTTGGGGACAACGTGCTGTGAAGAAGGTCTGCAAGGGAGCTTTCAGTTTAGGAAACAAATAATATTTACATGCCCTGCCTGTGGCACTGGAAACCAAAGCTTCCTGCCAGTAAGAAGGACAGCCCAGCCCTCCTGGCCCCACCTATGAACTGGGGGAGGGACAGTGCTATAAAAGGCTCCAGGCAGGGAACAGAGATGCACAGCAGCAAGTTGGCACTCTCTGGGGAATCCTCTCATACCAGTAGTGGCCATGGGAAAGAAAGTGGCCGTTGTCCTGGCTGGCTGTGGAGTGTACGACGGCAGTGAGATCCATGAGTCTTCTGCTGTGCTGGTGCATCTCAGCAGGGAAGGGGCACAGGTAAGAGGGTCCTTCTGCATGGCTCTACTTATCACTCTCTTGCAGAAGGTTCTCTGCTCTCAGGAGCTTTGCAGGAGCTTCCCACTGCTGCTGGGCTCACTGCAGAGCATAAGTGAGCAGAGACAAAGCAAGGGGCACAGTGTAGAAGCTGCTGCAGTGAGCGTGCTTGCTCTTTGCTTTGCTCTCATAGTGTTGCTCTGCAAAGGCATTGGCAGGGGGCTGCGTGTTGAGTGTGTCCAACCTCTGCAGCAAACTTTCCTAAGCACATTCTCTGTTCCTCTTGGCTGGCACTTCTTTTCTGGTATTGCTGTGTTTTTGCCTTTTTGAAATACATTAAAAAAAAATCTAGCAAATTAGCTAGCTAAAATAGAAGCTAGATGAGTCCTTATGAGTTAAACTGCAAAATGGTTTTTAAAAGGCAATCCTCAAGCAGCAGCTTGACATACAGTTAATCACTATAGATGTTCTGCAAGGGGAAGTAGGGAAGCCGTGTGTAACATTATGCTGAGCTCTGAGCCACCCGCTAACCTGAGCCAGAGCCTGGCTCCTGGAATCTGCTCTGCTGACTACAAAAATGCAGTAGTGATCTAAGAGCTCTGCAGAGCTCAATGACCCCATCCTGCACTCTCCCGAGTGCACATTCTCAGGTTGGATAAGAGGTGAAGTGTGTCCCATCCCTCCTCCACTACTGTATTTTTGCCTTTTTTTCCTCTTCTCTTGGAGCTTCTCCTTTTTTTCTCCCTTCACAAGGGCAGGCTCATACCGCGATTGGAGTGGATGTCTAGCTGATGAAACTCGGGTGTTCCCTTCCCTTCATCCTCTATTCACTTTTTTCATTCTATTTGCTTAAAGAAACGAAGCTTTCGCAGTCACAAAATCCATCGGTCTGTGCCATTCTCAGCCCTTAATTTCTGTATGCCACCTCAAACCAGGGCTGGAGAAGGGGAAGCATTTTCAAGGTAATTCAAACTGCTGGCATTTGGGAAAGTGCTGGCTGGAGAGAGGAACTCAAATCCATGGTTTGAGGGAGGCATGAGATGGACAGCCACTTGTTGGGCCATTAGCAGCCACACAAGGAGTGACCAGCTTGTAGATGGGCACATCTCCTTAGGGGCAATGCCCAGGTGGTTGTAGGGCATTGCTGCCCTTCACTTGGTAGTAGATAGGGCAGGACTATTGTTGTTGTTTTAGTGAAAGTGGCTCTTTGTGACACAGATAACTGTCCACGAAAGGAGCTTCATGGTCTTGGAGCACCTTGTTTTTCTAGGAGGAGAAGCAGCGGTTTCCCCCTCCCCACCAAATCAGCCTCCCACATAAGCAATGGGGACAGGTTTTTTGGCTTTCACCTAATATGGTTGTCTCTGCAAGGTCAGCACAAGGATTCCCATGCAGAAGCTACAAGCTTTCTCCAACTGACAATAATGCCAATGCCATTTCCCCATGCCCATGTTGGGTACAGGTGAGCCTGAGGACCTCTGTTCACCCTCAAAGCTCTTTACTAATGGCACAACTCAAGCACTTGCAGTCTCTATCTGTGGCTTTGCAACGCTGCCAAGGATATGTCCCCAAAGAATAACAGATTTCACCCTGTTTCCAGGCAGAGATTTATGCTCCTGATGTGGACCAGATGCATGTTGTGGACCATACAAAAGGACAGCCAACTCAGGAGAAGCGCAATGTGCTAGTTGAAAGTGCCAGAATTGCCAGAGGCAACATCAAGGATCTAGCTAAGCTGGATGTCAAGGGACTGGATGCCCTAATCATACCAGGTAGGATGGCACTGGGGTCTGCAAGTTCAACGTTTTAGATAATCTCTAGAGTCCCTTCCAACCTCAACTATTCTGTGATTTGGTGGGTTTAGGGTATGCCACAAGCTTTCAATGACATGGGCTTTGTGGCCTGGAGAACTGGATGGAACCACTGGGGAAGAGGATAGTCTGGAGGAAGGAAGGAACTGGAAGGAATGGAAGTGGGCTTCCATCTATTCTGGACTACCATGTTTGCTTGGATTTGTGCCACGAGAGCACATGGCAATATGGAAGCTCACTCCAAAAAGGAGAGAGCAGATAACTGTTGGTTGACTTCTTCTTCTTTGTACCATATACTTTTTCTCTGCTTGATGCAAAGACATATCTACACCATCCCCTCCTACCCCAACTTGCCTACCCCCTTACTAGGAGAAGGAGAAGCTAGGACAGAGAGAAAGTGACACAAATGGAAAGTTTGATCACTCTGGCAATTTGTCTTTGGTGAGAGTATGGCCAAGTGACTTTAGTGTGGATGCTGCACCCCTGGAGCAAGAATTAAATTACAAGAAAAATCTATAAGCAAGTTCCACCATAATTCTAGTTAGAAGAGCTCATGGGTGACACAGAGAGTAATTAACAGAGTACTGATACCTTCCCAGTTCAGTTCTGCTTAGAATCAATAAAGGTGCTTTGGAGACTTCAGGTCAGGAACTGAAAAATATGCAGATGCTCACAGAAATGTAGCTTGTATATTTTAGCGCTTTTGTTGACACTGGTCAAAAGCTTCTATCCAAATCCATTTCATACCAAATCCTTTTTAGCATTCTACTAGGTCAGTTCTCACATAAAAAACTCTGCTCTTGAGCAGTAATCTTCCTGTCTAATCCATTTCCATTTTTCTCAGGTGGCTTTGGAGTGGCTAAAAACCTGAGTACTTGGGCCACCCAAGGGAAGAACTGCATTATCTCCAAAGAGGTGGAGGACGTACTGAAGGCCTTCCATGCTGCCAAAAAGCCCATTGGCTTGTGCTGCATCTCCCCAGTACTGGCAGCTAAAATCTTCCCAGGTTGTGAGCTGACTGTGGGGCATGACACAGAATGTGAGAAGTGAGTAATCACAAATACAAAGGGATGATATGAAATCACCTCTTGAACAATGCATGATCACATCCCTCCCCAGTGTACGCAGGACCCTGTCTCTTCAGTCTCTTCAGTCCCAGGGTAGTCCACTCTTAAGACCAGGTGGACTTGTTAAGTTCAGCAGCTGCTGAGCAGCAGCACGGTTGCACAACACTTAGTAGTGTTATGAGAAAGAGGAGCTTAAACCGTCCTTACTCATCCATGAAAAACTATAGTTTTACATCAAGGTCTTATATTGGCTTTGTGTAGGATTTGTAATTTAAATACACTGTAATCTGGAGGTTTTCCTGTTTAGTTCTATAACCCCTGAGAAAATCTTCTGACTGATAAAAAAAAAAAAAGAAAAAAAGAAAAAAGGAAAAGGATCCCATTGATCCGGCTTTCTGTAGGGACCACTGACTTCTTTGTAGCAGCTTTGAAGCTGTTGCCAAGAGGCGCTCATGGGCTTTTCACTCCATGACTTTGTCAGATCTTTCTCTGCAATGACAGTTTCTCCTCTAAGTGTTTACTCTCTTATTCTTGTAGATGGCCTTATGCAAAGACAGCCGAGACCATGAAAGAACTTGGCTGCAAGCATGTGAACAAACACGTCACTGAGATTCATGTGGACGTGAAGAACAAGCTGGTGACCACTAGCGCCTTCATGTGCAATGCCCCCATTCATGAGATCTATGATGGTATTGGAAAAATGGTCAAAGAAGTGGTCAGACTTGCCTGAATGCCACAAAGCTGAAGGATCCAACTCTTCTGAAATGCAGGCACTGAGCACAAGATAATGTCCTTCCCCCTTTACACCCACAAGTCAATAGGAAAACTGCTACTCAAATGGAGTAGCAGACTCCCCAGCTGCACCATGCTGGCTGCTGAGGAGGGAGAACACTGGAGCAATGTAGGCATTGATGTGTCTTGCCAAGGTCACACCACTTAAACTGGCTATAAAATGGCAGTAATTGGACTGGGAGTGTGCATGGAGCTGATGTGCAGATGCCAGGTCTCCACAGGGCTGGGATGCAGCCATTGCCTTTGGTTGTGAGGAGCAGAGGTGTCTGGGTCAATTCAATCTGACATGACATATGCGTATCACATGCAAATGGGAATTTGCACCTTAAGATACTTTCAAATCTGTCTTTGCTGGTTGAAAGCTCCCCAAACACTACCACCTCACAGAATGAATGTATTAGTGGCTAAAGGAAGAAACATGATTCTGCCCCTGAATAAAAGTAGACACTTAAATTCTCCTTAACTGAATGACATGCTTTTATTTTGTATTGTACTCTGTGGTAGGAGGTGCTTTTAGTGCTAGTGGTTGACCAGTGAATGGGGAGAATGGTGGGGGTAGAAACCCCACTTGCTTTGCTTGGAGGTGTCAGAACTCAGACTTGGACATAAATATGGAATCTGATAGCGGAAAGGGGAAGTAGATATTCTGGACTGATCTTATTTTCCTCCATGCTGAAGGGAATAACCAAACCACCAATAGCAGTGTTGTGTAATGAGCGTAGTTGAACACTAGAGCAGGTTGCCTGGAGAGGTTGTGAAGTCTCCATCCTTGGAAATATTCAAAACCCAACTTGAGATGGTCCTGGGTAATCTACTGTAGCTCACCCTTATTGAGCAGGGGGTTGGACAAGATAATCTTTGGGGGTCCCTTCCCACCTCAACTACTCTGCATTCTGTAGCTGAAAGAGGTTATAACACATTCTGTATTAACAGAAGATCTATTATGATAAAATGGAGTATTTAGAAAGCAGCCATCCATACTACTCCTCAAAAATCCTTTTGATTGTTCTCTTGCAGGAGAGGCAGAGAAGTTTCTGACATCAGTACTAACTTCTGAGAGTTACACTAGGTTTTCTGAGCATAAAGAGCATTTTGACTAATTTATCAGACCGAAACGCAGCAGGATGCAACTACAATAGGGAGAATTTCAGTCACGTGCTGGAGCATTTGGACCCATCTCAGACTTTAGAACCAACTCACACAGACACAGAGCTAGTAACACCACCATTTATCGGCATGTGAAAAACTGTTTGCAATAGTGGAGCACAAAAATTGACCCCAAAGAATAAAAACATTAGTAATATCTTGCCTTGGCAATCAACTGAGTATACTCCACAAAAGCTAATGAAGCTGGAGATATATGACATTTCTCCTGATTGTTTACAACAGAATACGAGAAAAAAAAAAACTCACATAGTTATGGGTCAGTCAAGAGTGAGGATCTGCAGGAATTCATGTTTATTCACTTGCCCATCTCCATCCAAATCTGCTTCATCAATCATTTCCTAGGGGAGAACAAAGATTTGGAGACCAGATTAGGTGGGCTCTGAGAGGGTGGAGACCCAGAAAGCCTGAAAACCTCGTAAAGTCTCAAGCAAGGCTTCAGTTTAATCCCAAGTGAGACAGAGACCGTGTGTTAGACTTTAGCCCTTGGACATGAGATGGAGTTCAGAGGAGGAATGGAGACAGGAGGAATGAGAGCAGCAGTGGTGAGTTGTGCCTTGCAAAGCGACACAGAGCTTCGTTACCCCTACTAATGTTCCTTGCAGGAAGGCAGAGCCCTCCCTCCTTGAGTAGAGCGTAGGAGCAAGGTGCTTGTACTTCACAAACCTGCAGCTCCTCATCCATGATGTCCTCCCCAATCTCAACAGCCACCATCTTAAGTTTCTCAAAGGAGATCTTGCCGGTGCCATCACGATCGAATAGCTTGAAAGCTTTCAGGATCTCCTCTTTTGAACATTGCTCCGCCTTAACAAGGAAATGGAAAATGCCATGCAAGGATGACATTGTTTCACTCTATAGTCCCCCCTCAAGCACTTTAGACAGCAAGCATTTGGAATCAAATCCAAGTCAACATTTAGGGGAAAGCATGGCCATAGCAGAGAGTTATCTACCACTGCTATTTCACATTTACTTTTTTTTCTTCCCCTCCCATGTCATTTCGTATTAAAGGAAAAACTCCCAGAAAAGCTGTTTGAACAGCATGGGAACTTGGCTGGAAATATCCTGACCATGCTTTGTCAGGAAAAGAGGGATTAGCAGTACTGGAGGAAGAAGCAGTTGCCAAAATGAACCCATCGCTGCAGCAATATTTCACTTCAGAAGCAAGTCCGCCTGTGCTCTAGCCCTTACTCTTCTTGCTCCCAGGCAATGCATATACAAGCCCAGGCTTTGCCTGAACTCCAGAGTATTACTGGGGGGAAGCCTGGATGTACACTTACATCTTAGCATGGGCACATAGCCCAGTAACTAGGACAGCAGTCACAAGGGAAGAGTCACAGCAGATATGGCCCAGTTACCTCCTGTGCATCCTACAGAACCTTGCTATGAAACTACAAGGATGATGGAGGCAGGACCAGCCAAGCTGGCGCTCTTCTAACATGGCCTTTGTGAACATGCAGTCATGACTAGAAGGTACAGAGAGGTGTCTGAGATACAGGAATTTGGATGAGGAAACAGGAATCAGAAAGCTGATATTAAACAGCACTCTTAGAACACTCCACAAACTTGAGTGGCTATTGTTTGCAGGAAGCGCTAACTGTGTCAGTGTGTTGTGAGGAATGATTTCTCTGTGGATGGTGATTGTTCATCTGATATACAACATTTGTGAAACACTGTTTTAATGAAAAAAGAAAACCTTGCAACTATAGGCACAGTACTGAAATTTCATGTGTAAAGGCTTATGGAAGGGAAGGGGACAGCACCAACCCACACAATGCATTGGCCTTTGCAGTAGTTTCACTGCTAAAAGATGAATCCTTTCCTGGGTTGTTTCAAGTCCTCCAGCTTCCCAGTGAAGATCCCAGGTGCTCTGTGTGCTCAGCACACTCCAGAATGGGGAGGAGCTGTCTGCTGAAATGCAGCTGTGCTCTAGCAGAGCCAGCCATTCTGCTCCCTGTACAGTCCAAGTAAAGAGATAGGAGGGCTAAACACCCTCGGGGAGATATCTAAAATAGCTCAGATAAAAACAGAAATATTCCTGTTTCTCCCCTGCAGGGAGCTAGGATCACCCGAACTATTTTGGATACCTGCACTTCAAAGTGGGGCACAGGGAATCTCAGTTTTTGTGACCAGACAGGTTCACATACCATTTTCTGAGTCATCACCTTCAAAAATGACTCAAAGTTTATCTTCCCTGACCCATCCTCATCAATTTCAGATATAATTTTCTTCATGTCTTCTCTCCTGAGTTCACAGCCTAGAGCTGTCAGGGGTATCTGCCAAAAGAGAAAACAAACTAGTGCTCATCTTGGAGGACAAATCAGCAGCAAAGAGGGCAAGATGCCTGAAACAACTAGATAAATGAAAGCAGAGGGGAAGTACCAGAACACTTTGCTACATTGGAAATTACATGCAAAGATAAGACCGCAGCCTGTCAACACATAGATAATGGAGCAAATCCCATTCCTATCTGCTCCTTACTCCCCTACTGGAATGCACTGTATCTTTCCCTGCCCGAAAATTAAAATTATTTATTTTAAAGGGCCCAATGGCTGGCAAATGCTTAATGGCTTAATTGCCTTCAGATCCTTCACGTCGATTTGTCCGGAGCCGTCGGGGTCGAGCAAGTCGAAGGCTTTGCGTAACTGCTGCTTCTCCTCCTCGCTGAGGGGGAAGGCGGGCGGAGGTCTCTTTCCCCGGAGCCGCCCCGCCGCCGCCGAGGCTCGTTGCTGCGGGACAAACAGCCACGGGGCTCAGAGAGGGACCAGGGGAGGGCGGGCGGGGGATGGCCGGGGTAGAGGCACGACGAGCCCCGCCGCGGCTCTCACCATCCCGCCGCTCCGCCGCGCTGTGGTAGCCGCGGCTCTCATTGGCCAGCGCTCCTGCTCCTCAGTGTAAGGTACAAGCCGATTGGCCGAGGCGCTCGCTCCCCACAGCGGCCGTTGCCGCCCCGCGGGCGGGGCGCTCCTCCGCCTGAGGCGACCGCGGCCTCGTCTGCCCGGACAATTTGAACTTTTTTTTTTTTTTTTTTTTTTTTTTTTTTNGCCGATTGGCCGAGGCGCTCGCTCCCCACAGCGGCCGTTGCCGCCCCGCGGGCGGGGCGCTCCTCCGCCTGAGGCGACCGCGGCCTCGTCTGCCCGGGCAATTTGAACTTTTTTTTTTTTTTGGTAATACGGATGTTTTACCACATGGGGGCACAACACATCACAAGAATTTTTTTTTCTACCCCACCATGTTACTTCTCAGTTACACACAGTGAAAGGAAACGCAAGGGATTTCTTTTCTTTCTAAAAAAAAAAGAAAACGACTTTAATTGAATTTGGCCTATACCATTGTTGTATTCACTTATTTTTGATGTTGAGCTTAGTCTTATACTTTCCCCATGTTCTCAAGCTGTGGATGTAAGCTAAACATTCATGGCAGCACTAGGAAAAGGTAGATACTAACTCTGAAAAGTAAAGGAGCAGATTAGATTTCTGAGTCATGGGAAGGCGAGATTTTCTGGAAAGGAAGAATCTCTCTTTCCTTTGCCTGAGACAAAGGCATAAGAGTTGGAGAGGTGCCATGGCCCTTTCCTTGCATCAGGAGGGATCAATTACACACTTACCTCAGGGAGCTGCCACTTCAGAGACAGGATATCCTGCAGCCACTGCTTCTGTAGTGAAACGCTTTAGAAGCAGAGCCCTTCCAAAGTCTATTTAAAAGTTGAAACTTGTTTAAAAAAAATCTGGAAGAATTGTTTTGTTTGCCAGCAAATCAGAGTGAATGTGGCACCTGCTGAGTTGTATTTTTGTATACATCTTTCCACAACTCTGATGGCTTAAAATAAGAAACTTTATTTTAAATACAAGCCTACATTTGAAGCCACTGACTATTCTCCAAAACATATAGAATTTTAATAATCAGAACTGGTCATTTTTTTCCCTTTTTTTTTCAGAAATGTCTTCAAACTTCTGAATTGAATAACAATAAATTAATCTGTACCAGATTATCTACTAACATTTTTCTTTTTTTAAGAACATATTAAAAAAGGGGAGGGGAATAATGTCCATAAAGCACAGTAAAAAAAGTTGATCCCTGCAAATATATCATACAAAGATTTCACTCTAGCTGAGTCCATACCAAAGGCGTTTGACAAAAATACCACTTCAGCTGGTGGGAAAACACAGATTTACACTATTTGGTTTTCAGACCTCTCTTAACCAAACCGTATGCATTTAACACATGGTTTTTAGTCACATAAGAATCTAAATGCTGTCACTGAAAATGTGATTTGTGTATCTAATACATAACAGTGTAAAATCTTGGAAGCACAAACAAGCAACAATATTTCTACATGTAAACAATTTAGCAGTTAGTAACTGTACAAAGACATGAATTTAATATAATTGACTTCAAAATAAATTGACCTAACTTATTTGTTGTCTCAAAAGAAATAAAAGACTGGAGAAAAATAAAAGTGAGACACCTACCAAAAGTATACGCACAAATAAATAAAACTGAGCTTCAGTAAAGGCTGGTCTTCTTCATGATCCGCAAGAATTCTTGCTCATTCACTTCCCCATCCCCATCTCTATCTGCTTCATCAATCATTTCCTGAAAGACATTTGTATTCAAAAATTAGGTTAGATTTACTCATCTGGGAAGACAATTTTACCTCAAATATCAACACGCTCATATAAAAATAAACATGTATACCTCTGTAAGAGATATTTTCCTAACAGCTCAAGCATAAAGATCCTTTTGGATGGTATAGGACCATAGCGCCTAAAACAGACTGTTGCCTTTATCAAAAGCTCACTGATCCCGAAATTGCTTCCTTCCCCCACTAAAGCACAAACTCCCATTCCTTATTTTCACTAGCTCTAGGACTTGGCAAACCTGTCAGAAAGATGGTTCAGCCCCCTAAAGAGAAGAAAGAGTAGATTCAGTGACTATTTATAAAGATTTTAGAATAATGCAAATATGAAAGCAAGTAAACATGAATATTCAGTGTCTGCTATACACAGAGGCAGCCACTGTGTGTTCATGCATGATATGGTTTCATACGTATGTTGTATCAGGTACAGACCTGCAGCTCTTCATCGGTGAGATTTTCTCCCAGTTCTTTGGCTACGCGTTTGAGGTTTTTGAAAGAGATCTTGCCCGTTTCATCATCATCAAAGAGTTTGAAAGCTTTGAGAATCTCCTCTTTGGAATCTTTCTCAGCCTTAAAGAAGTAATCACAGGTTTTGAAGGGGAGGAGTGGAAAATGATTATCTTATAGGTAACACTCAAAATAAACATCAAGGAAACAACAACAAATAAACAAAAATCCCAGACACACAAATTCACTTAAGAGTAGATTCAAAGGAGCCCAGTAAGCAGGAAGTGTACACATAAACACTGAGTGAGACAGAGAAAAATCCAACATACTTGCCTTTACACACGCACAAAAGCAGTTGTTAAAGAAGCTTACTAATTATATGATTCTTTCAACCTTAACATAAAAAAAGATAGTAGTTCATAGATATGGTAGTACTTAGATACGACAGTTCTCATTTTGCAATTAGTAACTTCTATATATTTTGCTATTAAGATTAAGACAGTGTCTTTAGTTAACAGTAAACCCAAGAGAATGAAATCATTTTTGAAAATTGCCAAGGACTTTTCAAGACTTACATACCATTTTCTGTGTCATCACTCCCAAGAAGTCATTGAAGCTGATTTTTCCTGTTCCTTCCTTATCGATATCTGATATCATTTTCTTGATCTCTTCCTTTTTTGGTTCAAATCCTAGTGCTCTCATGGCTACCTGCAAGTAAAAAGAAATTAGAAGTAATGTAGAATTGTCTTGTAATTGTCAGAGCTGGCAAGAATATGGCACATAAAGCTATATACCAGAATCTTGCGACAAAAGATTTGTGTAAGGAAATCTTGATACTTTCATGATGTTTTAGTAGGTCATTTTGTTACATACATTTTTAATTCCTGTGCTAAGTATTTGGAGCACCAAAGAATCCCACTTCCATTAATATTTTGAAGGAAAAAACAAACAAACAAAAAGCTGTTGCCCAACACCAGCACAGTGCTCCAGATGACAGCATTTTGTAAAACTAAAATAGAAAATTATGCCTTTCCTGAATTGCTATTGGTATTCCCTTTGAAATGAGAAACAAGATACATTGTTCCAAGTAGCATATGCAAGAATGTCTCCACCTGTGCACATTCACATGCTTTATTTTTTCCTTCTCTGAGGAAAAAGGCAACTAACCACCTAAAAATTACATATCACCTGTTGTCTTAAGCAATATGTGCATGATTAGCAAAAAAAAAAAAAAAAAAAAAAAAAAAGTGCTTTTTTTTTTTCTTAATATGCACAAAAACTCTGTTTTCGCTAATGTGAAAGAAGATAAAGGCACAATATGCAGAGCAGCGTGTTTTTGCCGGCCTGTTTCCAGCGCCGCTTCCTCGCCTTCAGCTCCTTCACGTCTATGTTGCCGGTGCCGTCTGCGTCGAAGAGGTCGAAGGCCTCGCGGATCTCCTGCTTCTGCTCCTCGGTGAGCTCCAGCTTGGCGCTGGCCTTCTTCCTCGGCGCCGCGCCGCCCAGCGAGGACTTCTTAAAGCTGGAGGCCTTGGCACAAGAGCAAAGCGGGGTCAGGGCGGCGGGACCGGTCGCCTCGGTCCCGGCCGCGCCGCACTCACCATCCCGGCGCCGCTAGGGAAGCTCCGCTCCGGCCCGCTGTCAATGCCGCCCTTCGCCATTGGTTAGAGTCCGAACGCCGTCGCTATGGCAACCCGCGCTGCCATTGGTGGAAAGCTGAAGGCGGGAGGCGCTTGGGTGATGGCTATTGGGTCTGCACGTGGCCGGGGCGGCTCCAGGGGGGCGGAACCGCTCCGCCTTCCTTTGCGACGATTGGTCCAGCTGGAGAGGCTGGGGCCAATCAGCGCGCCACAGCCGGCTGGCGCGATGCTGGGCCCAGGCGCGCGGGAGGAGCAGGGGCTGCGGGCTCGGGGAGAGGGCGGGGCTGACCAGAAAGCTCGTTGCTGATTGGTGGTGGCAGTGGGCGGGCCGGCGGCAGGGGGCGGGGCCTGGCGGTGGGGAGCGGCGCGGGCTCGCGGGTGGCGGCGCAGGTGAGAGGAGGTTAGGGGACTGGGACTGGGACTGGGACTGGGACTGGGACTGGGACTGGGACTGGGACTGGGACTGGGACTGGGACTGGGACTGGGACTCATGGGGGGCGGCCGAGGGAGCTGCGAATTTCTGTTTTTAGTCAGGGGAGACCTTACCGTTCCCTACAACTACCTGAGAAGAGGTTGTCGTGAGGTGTGTTTGGTCTCTACTCCAAAACAACTACTCAGGACAAGGGAAAATGGCCTCAAATTGTGGCAGGGGAGGTTCAGGTTAGATATTAGGAAAAATTTATATATGCAAAGAGCGGTCAGGGCTGCCCAGGGTGCTGGTGGAGACACCATCGCTGGCAGTGCTCAAGAAAGCTGGTAGAGGTGACACTTAGGGACACAGTTTAACAGGCCTGGTGTTGAAGGGTTTATGGTTGGACTTGCTGATCTTGAAGGCCTTTTCCAACCATAACGATTCTGTGCTTCTAAGCACGAGGCAGTGGTAATTTTATGGCAGTGATGCCCTTTGCACTCACTGGGCTCTCCTCCTGTGTGTTGGCAGTGGTGTTCACAGCCTCGGGAGATGAGAGGGTTAGGGACCTGCTCCGGCTGAAGACCAAGTTGGGCAGAAAATGATTATTTTTCAACTAGTTGTATCCTTGATTGGCCTCAGTACATTAATATGGGGAGATGGTGGGAATATCTGGCTAGGGAGGAGGTTGGAATCATCTTTTAAAAACAGTACTTTGTCCTATTGTTTCTAAATTACTATAGAATTATGGGAAGTTTCTGTGTAAGTTTTGTGTGTGTGTGTGCGCGTGTTTTAGAGCATCTCTATTTGGATCTACTTACATTTTTCTGTTTTTACATTCTTTACCATACTGTAAAATCCTCGCTAAGTTGAGAATTTTCCTCATTATTTCTAGGAAGAAGAATACATTTCAATGAAACTTTGGTGGCACCAACAGCCTGTGGTGTGATAGCTTTGAAAGTCTCAGCACTGGTTCCCATTTCCTTGCTGCCAAGTATCAGTGAGTAGCTGAGTTTCTTGTGTGCTGCGTCTGTGCTGCAGGTGTTGGAGTGTTTGAAACTCAATTTATTTCATTGTTTCTAACATCCTTCAGCAATTACATTTTGGAGTATAAAGATTCGGACTTAAAGGAAGCACGAAGCTAATATTAGCTAAAACAAAATAGGACCTTTTTCGTCAGGGGTATTTTATTTTTAGAACTGTGGTTTTGAGAACACTATTCCATGTTGCTGTTAATGCTCTGCTGCTTGTTTTGTTCAGCAGGGCAGGGAATGTTACCTGGTTCTTATCATGCTTCTGCTTTAAGGTTAATGGCCTCACACTTCAATTTCTGTAATTAGCAATCTGTAATTTTAAAGAAAAAAATGATTTGTCTTAATGATGTTCTTCACTGTAGGATACAAGTATTGTGAATAAAGTAATATTCTTTTCTTTTATAGAAACTTAATTGGTTATAGTGAATCCTCTGTAAAATGGCTGCACGCCTCAGATTGGTAAGTGGAGGATTTGAACATTGTTTCATGAAGGTTTGTCTTATGCAAATGTATTTTTCATAGGTAGACAGGAATGCTCAAGCCTCTAAGAAGTGCAGTGGTTTTGCTAGTGCTGACAAATCAATAGGAAATTGCCTTACAACAGGGTCATTCCTACATCCATTATAACAATATTCCATATTGTACCCAGAAGCCCAGCTGAAGTCCTTGTTATCTACTAGACTTTTGTAACCTCTTCTAGACCCCTGTCACCTCCTTCTGTGACTATTTCATTAAATGAAGGAAGTTAAATATGGAAAGAAAAACACTTTGCTTGGAGAGCTCTTCAGACTTCATTATTAGTCATGTAATGCACTAAGTACAAGAATTAAACTGTTCTGCTGCTTTACTTAAATTTCTTTTTTATGAGGAACATTTGCTTCTTGGACTATTTTCTCCTAACCTCCTCTTAAGCTTACAGAAGGCCAGTGAATCTCAGATAATTAGAAAACAAGCAAACAAATAAGGAAAGTAGTATCGTGTTAGAAAGCACAAACAAGCTGTTTTATCCTCATAGCACAACACTGTGAATAGTAGTTCTTATCCTAAAATGGATAAAAATCGGGTGCAGCCTGGCTTTTCCCTTGGGCTTTTTAGCAGGGCTAATTGGTCTAGGAGCAGTAGTGTGTTAGCTGCAGTTACACTGATTCTGGTCTGACTTGGTTCATTTAGTACTTGCAGAAGGGCTCTGCATACTATGTATTGCATATTATAAACATGCACTAAAGATTATTTGACTGTGTTTGCTTTTTATCACCAGTTAGAATCTTGTGCTTTACTTGCTCAAGTGAGAAACTGTCCTACAAAAGAACCTGGAGTATTAATCTGCAGTCCTAGAAAATGGTTCTAAGACTCTGAGCCAGACAGAGGGCATCATTTTATTTTGCCACTGTATAATTGCATTTAACTACACACTAAGTGGTGCTGCATGCTAAGACTGTGTATCCTAAGTCTTGTTATTCCCAATTTATGAAAAACATGCCGTAATATGAAAGACTATAAAGAAAGGCAAGTAAAAATATCAGTGGAATGGAACAACTGCCTTGGGAGGAGAGACTGAAAAGGCTAAAGCTCTTCAGTGTGGAAAGGAAACTGGTAAGCAGAGTGATGGGACTGAGTTTACAAAGTCAGGAAGGTGACAAGGAAGGCAGATATAAAACAATTACCTCTTGAATCCTGTGATATTAAAGCTAGGGAGCACTTGGTAGCAGGAAATGGCCCTAAGAAAGATAACAGAAAGATAGCGAGTTTCTGGAATTAGCTGACCTACAAGTTGTAGAGATAGACGTGACCAGCCAGTTCAAGAAGGAGTCAGACAAGTACATGGAGGTCCAGAAATGGATGCTAAAAGGAAAAGACAGTGCTGTCTTTTCTGTCACTTCTAATACAATTTCTTGTGGATTTTGGGGGAGTACAATGAGAGTGAACTGCAGGAGAGTTCAGTGCTCTTTTGGCTTGTTCTCTTCTCTTGCAACTATCCAAAACAGAATTCAGGACCATATGGAGCATTGGGTCAACACAATAGATTTTTTTTTTCCCTTTTGTGATATTTGTAATTAGAGTATAGTTGTGCCATCCCTCACAACGAGTTGTATTTTAATGTGAATGAACAAGCACTTTTCTCATCTCTGGACGAGATATCAATGGGTAACTGATACTTCTCAGCAGAATTTTTGTTTAAAGATGTAGCATTTGGATTTTTTCAAATACTTGCAGCCTTTGTATAATTCCACTCTGTTAAAATTCCCTTCAACTCAATAGAATAACAGCAGAGGTGAAATTCATGTATCAATAATAAGAGGCAAATTATTTCCAACCAGGACAAAACTGGCTTTGTACCAGACTTTTTGCAGGAACATTGCCTGGATATTCTCTGTTGCTGGTGAGGTTTCCAGATTTGTTCTAGTTAGATGAGTGACCAGATTAGACTGTTAATTAGTAAATCTAGCCATTGATTTTAATAAGCTTTTTAAGAGAAAAAAGAAAAGGACTAATGACTGATAAAAAAAGGATAAGCTTTGACTTCACCTAAATGCTTTCTTGGTTTGGAGGAGCCCAGGTTTCACATTGCTTGGAATGACTTTCATGCTGTGTGACTGAATTAGTTCTACTTTACCAGCAATGCAGAATTGTTCGCAGCCAGTTTCTTTGCTGCTGGTGAGCCAGTTCATTTTGTGGCACAATCTTGCCGAAATACAAACCAGCACGTCGACGAGGCTGAACTCCAAGTTACTGCTACAGTGGGTCTGTAGGGTACAGACATACTTGAAAAGGCTTTTGATATCTGAATTTAGATCAACCTAGTTACCAACTTTAGCAGTTGTGGTTGTGCAAAATTCCAAACCATAAGATCTTGGAAAATTTAGTTCAAAGGTTAGTCATCTTTTTTTCTGTTATGCTTGCTTGCTATGATGCTTTTCTTCTTCGCTGTCTCTGCAGGCTGATAGAAAATGTGCAGTGATTGGTGGTTCGGGATTCTTAGGGCAGCACATGGTGGAGCAGCTCCTGGACAAAGGCTACTCGGTCAACGTGTTTGATATTCGGAAGGGCTTTGAAAATGAGAAGGTGCAGTTTTTCTTGGGCGATCTCTGCAACAAAGAGGTACAAACTAATAACAGTAAGGGAGATGGGTAGATGGGAGGGGTGTCTGTTAAATGCTTATTCAAGCAGCTAACCAAGCTTTTCAGGTTTTAAGGGGGTACATAACTATATATTGTTCCCCTCAACTTTCTTAGTGAAGTCAGCAACTCTAAAGTTTTCTGTGGAATATTTAAACAAATATATCTAAGGCCTGCTTGAAGCTGACAGGAACTGAACTTATTTGTGTATTATGATTTCTATTACTGTGAGCTCAGTTATGCAGTCTGATTACTGTCACTGTTGGTAATTTCATGTGGGTGCTGTCTTAGCTCATCTCAGTGGCATGAGAATGGCAGGGGGCATTATTTTATTTTTCACAGTTAAGACAGGTTAAGACCTCTTGGAGACTTATGCCTTAACTCAGTTTTGCATATGAGCCCTGGCAAAAATGTTTGTATCCAATTGAAGAGGCGAGTCCACATGAAGAGACGAGATACTGTATCTCAGTTTCATGGCAGTCATCTCAAAAAAGCAGTGCAAGAGTATGTTGAGAAGTTGAATCTGCTGTATACTAGATTTTCTATCTCCTATCTTGGGTCTCAGAGCTACCTTTAAGGTTCCTGGAAATAGCTATCTAGATAGCTTCCAGGTCTCAAAAAAATTCTGAGATTCCTCTTTGGAAGGAAAAGATGTGATGCAAGTTTGCCTAGCAAAAAGGATAGGACTTTGTGAAAATGTCCTGCAGAAATGATCCCATTCCTGCTGCTCACCTTTGTGAAAGGAACGTGATCTGAAATTTGAATGAGAAAAAGAACCATGTTTTATAGGCTTCCTTCTCTCCAAGTAGACTCTGTTCTTGCTGTTTCATTGCTGTGTTTAATATGTGTCTTCTAGGCCTTGCTCCCAGCTTTGCAAGGAGTGTCAGTGGCATTTCATTGTGCATCCCCAGCACCTTCCAGTGACAACAAGGAACTGTTTTACAAGGTGAATTTTATGGGAACCAAAACAGTCATTGAAGCCTGCAAAGAAGCTGGAGTGTCGGTAAGGGCAGGAAAGTGTGCGGAGACTATAAGATGCTGATGTGACTTTGTAGCTTTTGAACTGTAGAGCAATTTCAGTCCCTTTGATAGCAGGGCAAAGCTTTCAGAGATGCTGAACTTTTTATTTGTTCCATGCAAATAAGGAGAAGCAAGAGAGTGTTGCTATCCCACTGAGAGTCTGATGTAAGCTTTATCCCTGCTGGTCACAGAAAACCTGCACGTCTCAATTTCCCTCACTGCAGGAAAAACATCCATTAGAATCTGTCATACTAAACACCTGGGAATTCCCCCAAGGCAGAACGACTGACAAGTGGATTCTTTCATGCCTTTAATAAAGGGCCAACTGTAAAGATAGGTTTTTCCTGCAGTAGAAGTATTCATGGCATCTATTACTATGTGAATTCTTTGATGTGTTATGGAGAAGGAACACGCTTGTGTGCCAGTCTCGATATAATTCAATTTAGAAAGTCATTTGCCTGTAAAAGCCAAAGGAAAACAGGATGCTGTTCAGGCATGTGGATTTTTTTCTTGTGCTTTTTTTTTTCCTTTTTTTTTCTGATAGCACTTGAGTTGTTATCACATTTTGAAGCACAGTATATGTAAAGGTCCCTTACTTTGTTAAGAAATATTACTTTGTTACTTGCAAAACATATGTTTTGTAATGTCCATGTACAAGTTTTGAGTTGATAATATTTAGAATTAAGTGATACACATAATAAAGGACCCTCAGCCTGCAGTTTTTCTTCTCATGTGATAAGTTGTAAGAAATGGGCTTGCTTAGTCTGGGCACTGTTAGAGCAAGAGCAAAGTCTTGTTTGAACTTGTTGGATCCACTCATCTTTATTACAACGTTGTTTAATACCCCCGTGTTTCTGATTATTCAAATGAATCACTGACTTCCCATTTTGAATCCTCTAGGGTACAGTGTTATCCAACAAAAACATCCAAGATCAAAATTCCTTTTTGGTTTCATCTAGCACTGTATTGTTATTGCAAAGGTGAACAGATGTGTCTTAAAAGCACTCATCATGTGAATTGTTAAAATGTGTCAAGTCAAGTGGGCACTCAGTTTTCCCTGGAGATGTTTTCCTCTTGACTGACTGCACTGGAAGCTTGTTGAAGTGTGTACTTTATCTGCTTCTGAAGTGTTTTGTTACTACTTTAATAAGATTTCTTGCTCTTTCAGGTAAAAGTTGTTCTTTCATCTGCTTTAGGTAGTAGTAACTCTGTCATCACATTGATTGAAAGCGTGGGAGTTTTTGTACCTGAATTTTCAGATATTAAGTTAAGCCAAGTCTAAAAGAACATAAGTTGTTCTCTCTGTAGAATCAATTGATTAAGCATTACTGTCTTTACTCACACTCTGTAAATAACGATCTTTTTTGTCAATTTTCAACAACTGTTTTCTTTCACATCTCTTGCAGAAACTGGTGTTAACTAGCAGTGCCAGTGTAGTTTTTGAGGGCACAGACATAAAAAATGGAACAGAAGACCTCCCTTATGCAAAAAAGCCTATTGACTATTACACAGAAACAAAGATCCTACAGGAGAAGGTATTTGTCATGATAG
This sequence comes from Crypturellus undulatus, assembly GCA_013389825.1. Lineage (NCBI taxonomy): Eukaryota > Metazoa > Chordata > Aves > Tinamiformes > Tinamidae > Crypturellus > Crypturellus undulatus. The sequence goes on from VWPW01000724.1 coordinate 244,046, forward strand.
ATTTAACACTATTATTCTTAATGCTTCTAAATGACCTCCCTAAAGTAGGACATGCTCTGATGAGGACAACAGACTCTTCAGCATCAGACAGATCTCTGTTGTTCTCCAGAATCTCTGGTTCATTAGAAAGTCTCTCATTCTAATACTAATGGCAATAATGGCAATGGGCATGTGTTTCTGTTAGGATTGTCAAAAAGTTTCTGGGGAAAAACAAGATAGGGTGGAGGTAGACAGTGTTAGGGGCATACCACCTTAATAACATATGGTTAGCTAATTCTTTTGCCCTAAACTGAAAATATTTTTGTTAAAAAGTATTTTAAAAAAAAAAAGTGCATCTGAATGGTCACTACCTCAGACATTTGCAGATCACTAGCATCTGCTCTGCTTTTAGAATTTGTACTACTAGTTATAGTTTAAATATAACCTGTCAAACAAAAGCTTTTTTTTTCCAGTTGTTTACATTTTAATTGTGAACCTCTACCCTATTTAATGATGGAATTGGGGATATATGCTGCTAAGCCATATCTTTCGATCCCTTTTCTCTTAATTTGACTATGTTTTTTCCTCTACAGGAAGTGCTGGGAGCAAATGACCCAGACAACAATTTCTTCACTACTGCTATTCGCCCACATGGGATATTTGGCCCTAGGGATCCTCAGCTGGTTCCCATCCTCATTCAAGCAGCTAAAAGTGGCAAAATGAAATTCATGATTGGGTGAGCAAGACAGTCATTTTACAAGTTTTGTTAAAAATCATGGTAAACCTACAAAGCCCCTTTTAGAGGGGAATGATATTAATTTGAAATCTTACTACTAAAATTTTAGAACAAGAAATAATTGGATCTTCTATTAAGATCTTTTTTTCTCTGCTATTGTATTCTGCTCTTAGTCTCCCAATAGATTTATTATTGTATGTAGGAAGCTGGTTTGTATGTATATGAACATATGTGACTGAATATATATTCAGACATGGGTAGGAGAAAGAAATGGAATGGGGTGGTGGTGTTGATTTTATTCTTTGTTGCACTTCACTTTTGAACTGATCTCTCAAACTGAGTTGAGCTGCAAACCTGAATAAACTCAAGCTTTCAGTTAGTGCCATTCTTTACTCAAATACACCTTCCTCATCCAAGTTTTCTTAGTGCCATAAAGACCTGTACATCTCTTCCAAGAAAGAGCTGTTCGGCCATGAATGCCAGGAATGAGAATTATTAATTTTCAGAATGCTAGATTACCACAATATTTTCAAGGCAAGTGAGTGTAATGATGGCTTCTAATGAGCAATTTTGTTTGAATTTACCTGCTCTCCTGAAGGGTTATGTAGAATTATTTTCTAATTCTGTTTAGATGTAGATTAAACACATTGGATTAAATCTGTTTCTTCTAGGTCAGAGTTGGTTTATTGCAGAAGCAAGTTAAAATTTCATGAGCCAAGAAATTCATAACTGAAAGCTTGTCCTTAGGTGACTGTATGTGCTAGTTACTGCTGTTCCTTCTTGGAACGTTCTTCCAATTCTGAGACCTCCAGAATTTGAGTGAACACCTAGAAATTTGGCGACATGCAAGGCTTAAAAAAAGGGTGCTCTTAAAGGAGCAGAAACTTTATGAGGGTCTTGCTGAGCTGAGACAATAACAGCTTTAACACTGCCTCTGGAGTGAAGATGCGGAGACTTCATCTATCTGATAGGGTATGATCTGAAATTGTGGCACAGCAGAAGGGGAGAAGAAGAAACTCAGAACACATCTATGTTGTGTGAAAATCTTTTTTACCAAAAAAAAATTTTAAGGTTACCTTTGGGTTAAACTTTTTCCTTTATTTTCTGTGCAGAGATGGAAAGAACTTGGTAGATTTCACCTACGTGGAAAACGTGGTGCATGGGCACATTCTAGCCGCAGAGCATCTTCAGAAAGACTCTCCCCTGTGTGGGAAGGTAAGAGGGGAACTAACAAGTAGTAGGGGAGTAGGAGTCACCTAGCCAAACTGCACACGAAATCCTCACCTGGTTCCATGCGTCTGTTTCGTAGCTAATGCTAATTTCATCAGTATTTAACATCTCGGAGATGAATGGAACTAGCTCACACAGCTCCCATCTTTTCTGTCTGTGAATATAATGATTGGTTGTACATCTGGTGGCCATTCCTGGCAAGCTTGTATGCTAGATGCATGAGTGTACTATAACTTTATTCTATAACCTTCCTTGTGGAAGGAAATCCAGGCAAAATTCTTGGCACTCTAGATATGTGCTTAAGAAATGTAGTCCTTTAGCTCTTGCAATACAGTTCTGAACAGCAGAAATGCCTGTAGATTTTCATAGTATCACTGTGCTCTGGCCACACACACAATATGTACAGCCAGGATGCTTTAGCATGGTTGCATGGTACTGTATCATTTGTATCATTTGGTTTGACCATAAGAGAACACTGAGGTCTGTAATCTCAGGAGCCGCTAGTTTTCTTAGCAAAGGAGAGGTCCATCCCTTTTCAGACAGAGGTAATTTGTGCAAATCAGTTTCTTGTGGAAATCTTTTTTCATTCAAGTCCAGAATATCAATCTTGTCAAATTGTACATGATTTGGGCAAGCACAGAGATGAGCTTATGCAGATAGTAACATTTTTATCATCTGCCTTTCTGTCTTCCTCTCTTTTAGGCATTTCATATCACAAATGATGAACCTGTTCCTTTCTGGACATTCATGTCCCGTATCTTGACTGGCTTGAACTACGATGCACCCAAGTACCACATTCCTTACTGGCTGGCCTATTACCTTGCCCTCTTCCTTTCTCTTGTGTTGTTGCTGCTAAGTCCACTGGTCACCATCAAGCCCACTTTTACCCCTATGCGGGTAGCATTGGCTGGAACTTTTCACTATTACAGCTGTGAACGGGCCAAGAGAAACATGGGCTACAAGCCAGTGGTAAGCTTGGATGAAGCGATAGAGAGGACTCTCCAGAGCTACCCCCACCTTCGCCGGGCTAAGACCTGAGAAGTCCTAGGCGGATATTTTTCTACTTGGTTTTCCAGTGCTTTGACAGCTTAACACAGAAGCAAGCTTCACTAATTGTCTGGAAAAAAGAATCTTCCCCAAGTTCCTCCTCCCCTCCTGATCACAATCATCAAGAAAGATCTCTCTGGGTTGAAACAACTTCCTGTAGTAGCTGTGCTAGTAGTTCAGCTTGATGTAACTGTCTGTTCTGAAACAGCTGCTGAACCCTATGGGCTTTGGCTAAGCAAAACACCCTGCTGTGCCCATCTCAATCTCAACCCAGCAAATCAAATCAGCATTCCTTACTCCTCTGCCTCCACCCTTGCCCTCTGTTTTGTTGCTCTGGTGATTCCACCCACCTCTGCTCTGGTGATTCCACCCACCTCTTCTCATAGCCGCAGACTGGGTAACAAAAAACTTCTTACGACTAGTTCGACTCTGTGGTTTGGCCTTTTCCATACAAGAGCAATGAAAGAGAAGTTCACAGCAGAAAGGAGTACTGCCACCATTTCTTTTAAATTATTGAAATTGATGATGTTTTTCTGGGACTGCTTTTGGATCTCTGTATGATTGACAGGTGATTTGACTACTTTTTAAGGTATGAGAAGAAAACCTGAGGAATGGCATGCTAGGCTTGTCCTTGTAAGGAAGCCTGTGCCTTTGTCTTTTGCAGAAGTCTTTCTATTCAAAAGTAACACAAATAAATCACAAAGAAATAATTTCCTAATCTTTTGTTCCGTCTTTGAAAGGGTAAAATCTGTTCTGAACATCTCATCATAAACAGGATTTTTAGTCATTCACTTTGGAGTGGGGAGGGGTGATTGTTTCTTTCTTTCTTTCTGTGGCTGTTGTCAGTTGGTACATACTATTTTACGATAGTTTGTCCATTCCCCTCATGGTTTACACTGTAGGAAAGATCTTACTGTATAAGACTACTCTGTTGTCTGGTGTGCCACCCTCTGATACTGGTGATTTGCTTTGACCACTTACTGGATAAAAAACTTTCCCATGAGGAAATGGTTATCATAATGCTATGTTCCCCAAGCTGTTTAGTTTATGAAGTTTGCTTTACCCCATCATCTTGCTAAGTGCTTCAGTCTGGCTTTCTTTATAAACAAGAGCTTAGGTTAGCATTGGAGTTTTTCTCTATTCCAGCTCTGCAGGAGTCTTGGCATTTCAGATTTAAAAATGTATGGGAGGTGCCCCACTGTGCGCTTCTAGTGTGCCTAGTTCAATGAACCTTAACCTCACCTAGGAGCTCATGTACTGCCGCAATCCCATAGAAAATGAGATTCTTGACTTAAAAATAACACTCATGTGGTGGAGTCATGTGGTGGAGGAGAGAGAATGAGAGAGAGAGAGAGAATGAGAGAGAGAGAGAGAATGAGAGAGAGAGAGAGAATGAGAGAGAGAGAGAGAATGAGAGAGAGAGAGAATGAGAGAGAGAGAGAATGAGAGAGAGAGAGAATGAGAGAGAGAGAGAGAGATGTTACTAGGTTGTTACTTGGGATGTTACTACTAGAAGCCCGTTTTGGCCTCNGGTGGAGTCCTGCCTGGCTGAGGGGTTGCTTTTCTGCCAGGGCTTTGTAAAAGGTCCATTCTTCTCTGCTCTAAGGAGAGAGGAAGGACCAAAATATGTTCTCAGTTCGATTTGGGAAGCTGATTTCGGTCCCAGTATTAGAAATGCACTCGACTGCCATTACACTTCTAATTTATAAACAGGATTGGCCCCGTGAAAACAGATAATTCAAGCATAGCTCTGCCACGTGCCAGAGAGGTGCCTGCTGAACGCAAACTGGTACGTACAAACAGCCCTGGGGACCTGAGTGTTTGGGTTGAGGGGCTATGCTACGCTGAAAAACACAGTTTTGCTTTTGGGAGCTGTGCTGCAGTGCAACAGGTAACACTGGCAAATCTCTTGGAAAATTCCAGCCTTGTGCCATGTTGCATAATGGGATCTGCCAGACCCTGTCTACAAAATAAAAATAACTGCTCTTTCTTGGAGAGAGAGAGAGAGAGAGAGAGAGCAAGAGTGGGATGTTACTAGGTTGTTACTTGGGATGTTACTACTAGAAGCCCGTTTTGGCCTCTAGATGGCATTTCTCTGCTAGGTTTGTCTTGCGGCTTCAACCAGTCCTAAAAGCCTGTTTCTCAATCTGTGGGCATCTTTCAAGGGGAGAGTTACTTGTATCCCTGTGCCCTAGGAGAACTGTCAGGGTAACAGGTGAATAACTCCCACCAGCAGGTGCTACAGAAACAAGAGGCACTGGAAGTTCAATTCTGCTGGATGGAAAGTAACAAAAAAGCAAAAGGTGGTTCTTCCCTTCATGTGTGTTTACTCCAACAAGAGTAAACTGTAGGTTTGCTTCCACAGGGGTGAGTGGTTTCCCAGCGTCAAGCGTGCTGAAAGAAGCATTGCATCACGCTGAAGTTGGTTTGACTTTGGTACTCCCTGTGTAATTAAGTCAGTTCCCAACATTTCTTATGGGAGTCAGACTAGCTTCTGTTTTCCAAAACAGAAGTAAACCCGCATTGTTGCTGTGGTGGAGCCTGATGTGAGCGTGTGTCTATCCTGACCATTACTGAGGAGAAACCTTGCTTCATCCAGAGACTCTTCTGACCCTGATCGAACCTCCTCCTCTTGGATGATTTTCTCCAGCAAGGTTCTGCCATTTAAGCCCTATCTTGCATTTTCAGTGCAAACTCATTAGATCCTTTTGTGCTCCTATTCCTGTGAATTACTTGCAATGCTTCCTCTTCACAGCCTGTGTCTTTTGGAGGTCAGGCATAGGGCACACAAAGCAAAATTGCCATTGCCAAATGTTTCTTTCAAGTTGACTCAATTTGACCCAAGTATCTTGGGTCAAATGCAGTTGCAATCTGCCAGTGTTAGTGGTAATTCAATAAGAGCTATAGGAGGCTTCAAAGAATTTCTTAGAGTGCACTTGTCAAACTCTTTATCTCTGTAGTGTTGCTTTTCTGGCTTTTTCTTGCTTCACTGACTAAGCTTGCTGATTGGAGACATTTCTTGGTTTGAGGAGTGGTGGGAGAGATAAAGGAGATATCGTCTACAGCTTTTGCTAGAGAAATAGGAAAGAGAGAGAGAAAGAAATGTGCTTTTTATTAGTTCTAGATGGAGTTTAAGAAACTCAGTACACCAGAGAGATCGTAAAGGGTGCAGGAGCCCTGGTGGGTGTTACAGTCAAAGAAGTGTCTTGTGGTCCTGCCCTGCTGGGGAGCTCTTGTCCAACTACATCTCATGGTCAGGAAGGAGAACGATGGCTTGGTTGTAACTGCTTGAAACAGGTAAGAGGAGCCCTTGATGAAAGTTCAGGTTAGAAACTATCCTGCATGGAGCGAGTTTAAGTCAAGCCTGAGAGGGAGATATGGAAGGTTTCAGAGGGGAGGATAACATCAGTGTGTCACTGGCGTGTGATTCAGCTACAACCTTGGAAGCTCACTGCCTTTGCACCCTTAAAAACAACAAGACACACCATGCCACCACACTACTCAAATGCAGCCTTTTATGAAAATTTATGTGGCACCTTTTACCTCTGTAGATATGTGCATACTTTACTCAGATCTGCTGACGGATGTGATCTCCCAGCTCTGGTATGACTTCCCACACCTCCTAGCCCTGCAGAGCCAAATATGGCATGAGTGGGCTGAAATACGGCACTTGCAAGAACTGCTTACCAAGTTTCGCTAACGCTTGTGCAAACTTTTGGAAAGTGCCCACAGGTGTAAGCGATGGTGCAACTTGTCATTGCCATGGGAAAAAGAAAGCAGCTTGTTTGTCTCGGAGCGCAGAAGCAGCTTGCTGAGCTGGCGATGAGAAAGAGGCATCTCTCTACTTGCAACAGGGCATGTTTGGGGTGTTTCTGTGACCGGATTGCACATGTTTTTCTGTCTTAATACCATTCGCCTGGCACTATAGCCACAGCCTCCTTTATACCTTGAGTTTGCTGGCAAATGCATCTTGTCTTAGCCTAGCTTTCTCTATAGGTGTGTCATTATGACCATGGGCGGATTCCTGGTGAGATTACTGTATTTTAGCACTAAATCGTCAAGCGTATACAATTCTGTTTTGCTGCCTGCTATTAGGGAGGTGAGGTCTGGCATTTTGGCAGTGCTTCGTAATGACACTTCATGAAAAACCAGTTCGATTCCCTTGCAACAAATGGGTGTAGTGATTTTACGCCCTTCTACTCATCGCAGCTCTGCTCAGGCTCTACTGAGGCTTTGATTTTTCTGTCACCTTGGCAAATGCCACAAGGATTGGTGGATTTGTGACCTTCCTTCTACCCTCACTGCAAAGATGAGGGCTAGCAAGCTACCTAGGAGAAAGTGTCATCCAAAAGGACTGGAAATGCGCCAGCGGAGTTTAGTGCTCCTGGGTGGTGTTGAGTCATATTTCACAGCTAGAAAAGACTCTGACTTTTAGAATATGTTGTAACAACTGTTCAAATACAAGCTGTGCCGGTCAGGGAGATCGCGTGCCTTGCCGGGCGGAAGTCCCTCGCTGGATCACCGCGCTGCCTGGTGCGCCCATCTTCCTGCGGTCGCCTGCCTGGCAGTGCGGCTTGAGCAGCTTCCTCCCTCCCAGCCGTCACGGGTTCAAAAGGTGCGTGTGCTGCACCGGGATCCAGGAGCGCGCCGCAGGGTTGCACAAGCTGCTCTTAAGCTCATTGGCTCTGGGCATAGTAGCAGCATGCTCATGGCAGCAGAGAGCTTCCAGCAGGCTGATTTTTTTTCCCTGTTGAGAAGCACAGCACAGGTGTAGCTGCAGTTCACAGCCAGCCAGACCTGCTAGCCTGATGGATAATGCTCACTGTCAGCTTTTAGGCAGCTGTGCTGTATGGCCCAGCTGCTGTGGTTTGGCTAAGCCAGAGCTTCTGCAAGAAGTGGAGAACTAATCTGCTCATGTTTCAGAGCACTGGCACTGTTTGATGCCCACTGCTGTTCCACAGAAAACCCCAAACCTGATCTCCTGTTTTCAGTTGGAAAGAGCCTAGTGTGAGTGTCAGTCATCAGCTTTCCTACTTTTGTTTCCTGGATACAAACTCCTTTCATATGTTCTCTCCCTGAAAATTTTCCTACACTGTGGTCAAATCATCTCTGGTCCTTTTTTGTGGAGCAGCCCAAGTCTTTCAAATATTCTGCTGTCTGTTAAGCATCTCTCCAGTCTGCTCTGCAAGTGGTTTCTGTGGCTGCAGCTTCCTTGTGTGAGGCAATTCTTATGTTTCACTGATCCCAATGCACTCAAGACTGTAAGGGAGGCAGATAAACAGTAATGAAAAACACATTAACCAATGCTGACTATGCAGCATCGCTATGAGACACTCATATTCTTCTCTTAAAGAAGACACAGGAGAATCAATTTCTGGGAAACTCAGATACTTTGGACTCAAAATTACATTTGGCTGATACAGAAGGAGGTTTCCTAACTGGAGATGGAAAAAAGGACCCTTTCAACCTCGGATTCCTCCCTTCTGCCCTGCCATGGGAATCTCTACATGGCCTTGAATAAGGTAGTGTTGGTCAAACAGTGTGACAGACTTTTCCTCCTGCTTGGGCTGGGCTGCAGAGCTTCTCCAGCATGGGCAAATGGCAGCATCAGCCCCACCTTTTGCTAACAGCCTGAGGAGGTGGCCGAGATCTGCAGAGGTGGGAGTGTTTTCAAGCCTCTATGCACAGAAAACCAGCCTCTCTTCCACGCCACTGCTCTCCTGATGAAGTCAAGGGCTGTTCTACTGACTGGGTTTGCCCCAGGTGAACTCTACTCAGCTGTGGCCACCTTGCCAGCGGGTCTGTGTTTGGTGGCTGCGTCCTGCAGTGTGATGCATTTGTCAGTATCTAACCTGGAACGTCCAGCTTGGGTAAGCTTCCACTTGTGGTGGTGGCCAGGGTTAGTTACTTCTGTTAGCTCCCAAGTTGTATCCATCTTGTAATTATTACTGTATATACTTGCAAATAAAGGTAGGGGTGGGGAAGCCCCAGGTTTCTTCCCCCCTCCACTGCTTTTCTGTGTTAGGAACCACGGTTAGGAATAGACTTATTCTGGAGTCTTTCCATGAACCTCTTCTAGAAGCTAAGGAAACGTGGCCACCTCATCTTATTCCTCCAGTTAAGTCCCTGAAGTTAGTCAAGCTGGCCCTCCCTTGGAACTACCTTACATCTTTCAGCCTCTGGAGTGACCTGGTGGTGCTGCATTTTGGTGGCTTTGTGGTGTGATGCTGTGCCATGTCATGGAGGTCTGCCGCTCGCTGGGGAAGAGCTTCTGCCTCTGGCTGCCACTGTGATTTGGAAATGCCATGTTATTAAAAAAATGAATATGTTGCTGTAATTGTGAGGAGGAAAAATGCTCATCAGGGTTTCTGTGCCTGCTGGTGGGAGTGATATTCACCTGTGCTTTAGAGAGGGTGATTTATCTAAGAGTTTAATTAGAAGAAAACCACAGACTGTTGTGTGGAACTGGTTGTCCCTAGCTGTTCAAGCTCCCCTTAGCTGTGCTTGATGAGCTCTGGTTGCAAAGAGACAGTGTGACCTGTGGTGACACAACAGCCCTGGGAGTATCTAGTGCAAGGGAAGTCATCTGCATTGTTGGTCATGGTTATTTTGATCTGAACAGAGAGTGTGAAAACTCTTTACTGTTACTACTACTATGAGAAAAAAAAAAGAAAAAAGAAAAGAAAAAAAGGGTTCCTATTCCATTCTTCTTACTGGGAAAATAACATTAACCAGAAATTTGTCTTTCAATTTGCTTGTTCTACCTTTTGTACCATTTGAGATTCTATGACATTCTCCTAGTTTACTCAAGAAAGATGGTAGGTCCCTTTCCATTCTGTGGCAGTCCTGGAAAACAACTGCTTTTGAGGCTTCCTTCTTTTCAGGCTTTTTAATATCATTCTATCTCTCTTTCTCTGCCGTTAATACGGAAACCCACTCCTTGGCAACTCTGGGCTGCTCTTCCTCCATGTCACTGTGGGACTTGGGCAAATCCCATAGTCTTTTTATTCCTGGTTCCTCTATGTAAATCTCAGAAAAGAGGATCACAAGGATTCTGTATTCAAAAAGCTTGCAAGAGAGATGGATGCCTCAGATATCAGGGGAAGGAGAAGGAGATATGTATTGCTTACCCCTCCAGGGTTGCAGTTCACCAGTGAGTCATAGCATCTTAATTAAATAAAATGGAACAGTAACACATTTAAATGGGAAATGAGATGGAAGGGGGAATAGTAGTGAAATAAAGTCCCTTTTATTCTGGCGTAAACTGACCCGTGCACAGCAGTTGAAGCAGTATCATATTTCTCCCCGGGCTTTCCCAGGCAAGCCTTAACTCCCTTCTTGCCATGCTCCCACATGAGCAATGAGCAGCTGAAAGTTTTTCCTTCCCTGCACTGCTCAGGCCTAATGCTGCATGGAGGACTTGGTGTGAACTTGAGATGCCACTGGGTGCTGCTGATTTCTCTTGGTCTGGGAAAGCAAAACCTGTGATATGTGGAAAGGCTGTCAAAGGTCAGGAACGAATCAGTGTGACTTTGGGTGGCATCAGGAGGTTGTAGCTGGAAGGTGAAGACTGAGAAGCCTTCGCAGTGTGGAGTCAATGTGGGCCAAGGCTTGAATGATTTGTTTGAATCATGCTTTTGGAGGGGAAGAAGGGTCCTGCAGGGCATTTCTCTGCGTTTCTCTTGGCTGTGTGCTGTGCAACATCTTTCACTAGCAATGTGCTCATCTGAGTAGTTGTGAGGGAGCTGCCAGCAGATTTTCTTCTGCTTTACCTTGCTACCACACCCCTGAGTATAAGACTTGTCTTTGGGAGTTTTGAGTGTACTCTTGAGCCAGTAATTTCAATCTAATAACAAAAAGTTAGTTATCTCTGTCCCTATCTCCTCTCAGTTAATTAGAAAAGCAATTTTTCACTGTGTTCCTTTCCTCTAAGGAAGAGAACAGTGCTGATAGACACCTTCTCAACTAATGATTTAGCATGCAGCTGTGGCAGTTCAGAGAAGCAGTAAAACAACAGTGAACAAAACAGTCAACACACTTCTGCGTGTGTTGTTCTATGGTCTCCTCATCCATTTTGGGGGTGTTTAATATTAAGGTGATCATAACAGGTGCTATATATTTTTTCCTTGAACATTCATTGCAGAATGTGTTCACCCTGGAAGAAGCCTATAGTCCTTAGACCTTGGGGAATCCCATTCACTCCGTCCAAAGAGGACCTGTTGTCCCCGGCAGGCTAGTTGAGCTGTTAGTCGCTATTATTTCAGGAAGGAACCTGAAGGGATGACTCAGAGGTTGTAGAAAATAAAGCTGCACTGTCAGCTGGAGCACTGAAGGAGAAGGTCCTTTACAGATGCAGGGACGGTGCCGTTCAAACAGGCTCTTTCCTGCATTGGACACCCTTCAGTGCCCACTCTGAACTTGAGGGGTGTTTCTGTAATCGTCGCATCTCCTTTCCTGTGCCTAATGCACCTGAGATCATCATCTGCCTCCAGGGAAGGCAGCTGAGCTGAGCTCTGCACTGCTGCTGATGCTGCAGCGCAACTAGCTCACAGAAAAATATCTGGTACTGGCATAACAATAACATCAGGGCTTTTCATACATTATCTTCACTACATTGCTGGGAGTCAGGGATGGACTGTTAGCCCTGTTATAGGGCTAATATCCTGTTACCTGCTGTCCTGAAGCAGCCAGTCACAGAGCTGCAAGGAAGATGCAGAGGACTCCTCTCCGAGCCTCTTGTGCTACAAACTCCATATTACTTCTGATCAATTTGCAGAGCACTCACCACTGGCCCATGGAGACTCAGTTTTAAGACCCAATGCCATCCCTTGCCTCCAGCAGAAAAGATAGAAGGAGAGGAATAACCACAGTAGAAGAACCTAAGACCAAATGTGAGATAAGAGCTCGCTATTGAGCTGTAGAGCAGTTGGGTGTTGGGATCATGTGCGCTGATGGTTGCAGATGGACAGGGAAGAAGGGTCTGTGACAGTGGAAGTGGAAAAGAGGGAGCCAAGACAGCAGAGGTACCTGGGGTCTTGCTGGGTCTTTTCAGAGAACCTCTTATGAAGCTCGGCCTCAGGGCTCCTGTGGCAACTACAGCAATTAATTAGAAGGGGAAAATAAACTCAGGAAGCCAGGAGTACCTGGCAGCTTTGTCCGCAGTGAAAGAGCGATGAGCACACCTGTGCACCTTGTTAGATTAGACAGAATGAGGCAATCACCACTGAGCGCTAATTGCAGTTCCAGTCCTGATGCTACCCAGGTGCGACTGCCCTCATCCGCTCTGCCAGACTCCAGGGCTTGTCTTTACTTGCACAGCGGTGGGAAGCCTGATTTCCCCTTCCTGGGGCACGAGCCTGTCCCTGGGTAACACCTGCCACACTTGGTGGGGCGGGAGTGGGGCTACTCCGTGCTCTCCCCTTGCAGTACAGGGCTGGGAAACATGGCATTTGCTGGAGAATGTGAGGAATGCACAGGAGAGCGGGCGGGGAGGGGGGAACCTCTGAATGGAGAAACCTGTTTGATTCTCCCCAAGGGCAAAACACACCCAAGTCTCCTCCTCAAAACAAGGCTTGGCTTCCCGGAGCCAGCCCTCTTGCCCAGCCCCAGCAGGTAAACGCTCTGCTTCACCCACAGCCGTCCGGACTGTCGGGCACCCGCTGTGAGCCCTTGTGGGGCTGGAGTGCCGGGAGATCTGTGTTGCTCTGGGGGAAAAACTACAGCGGAGGAGCCTCTGCAGGTAGGGCTGGGCAGGGAGGTTGGTCCTCAGAGCCTTGCCGAGGGCTGCTGCTGCTCTCTGGGCTTCACCTACCCTCCTCTAGGGAGGAGGATGAGGAGGGACATCCTTTTGCAGTCTCAGGGAGGTCCCTGAGACTTGAGTTGGTACCCTCAACCTGCCTCCTGGTTTGGGAGCTGCAGTCCTGTGCTGCAACACGTCAGACCAAGCTGTAGATCTGAAATGGTGCTTGGTTACAAGGATGGGACTAGTGCAAAGAGCCAAGCCGGGCACGATGGGGAGATTTGGACTGGGGCTTTGCTGCTTGCTTGTGTCCCATCCCTGGGTCGTCTCTCTGGCCATTATCCCCGTCTTTCTAAGCTCCCTCTACTAAAGTATTAGGGAGAGCAGGGAGGCTGAGAGGAGAAAAATCTTGTGTGCCTGCAGGTGTGAGCAGAGGACACGGGTAAAATAGGAGCCTCAGCCCCTTGGTGCCCTGGAGGTTCAGGGTAAGGTTTCCCCAAGCCACCTCTCCTACCCCTGTATGTGTGAGGATGAGGAGCACTGCCAGGGATTTTTCTCTGCCTCCTACTCAGCCTTGTTTTGTTTCTTGATGCATTAGTGTGAAATTGACGCCCTGGGAAGGGAGGGATGGGAGTGGTAAAGCTGGTACAGAAGAGGCGAGCACCTCCCTCCGTCCTTGCTTGGTCCTGCTGCTGTGCTGGGTGATTGTCTTCCCTGTTCCTCCCTCCCCTTCCTTCTGCCCAGCACCGGCTGCTCTGGGACCAACCCTGAGCAGAAGTGGGGCTGGACCCAGTCTCCAGTTGCTTTGCCTTGAGCTGGGGAGCAGAGAGATCCTCCTCAAAGGGACAGGTCTGTACTTACACTGGCTTATTTTTTTTTTTAATCCAGAGAAAGACAAAACGTTAAATGCGCTCCCTAAAATTTCTCATGATTTAACTGAAAATCCTAATCTCCATGAATGATTGATTTTGGTTTAAAAAGCAAAAAAAGAAGGCAACCTCCCACCCATATTTTCATTTCACTTTGTGCCACTTCTGAGGTGGATGTTTTGTCCTCTTTGTGGAACTGTGGTACAAGTGCAAAGTCATTTCTGCCTTTGGAAGCAAGGAGGACTTTTCCTTTCATTGTGCTTTCGTCTTTAGACATCAAGGCTTAAGGTCAATGGCGTGTTGGTGCGGTAAACATCTGTCTTCCATTTCAAACACCAAAATTAGTTGAGCAATTAGAAGTTAATGTCTTGTAATTACAGTAATGAAACTGAATATCCAGGATAGTGAAAAGTGATTTAGAAACCCTGGCGAGAAGAGCAGCAAGCTTTTGTGTTGAGGTGGTCACGTTAGGGAGCTACATGCAGCCCCCAACCCAACAGGGCTCCGGGGTGATCCCGCAGGGCAGAGTACACTGATGCTCTAATGAAGTTAATGCCACGTTCCTGACTTCACTGGCTCATGTTTTTGCCAGTGTCATCATGTCAGAGTAAAGTCTGTGTGAGGCATGTGACTTGATGGCGAGTTGATGTGGTTGAAGTTATATGACTGGTGTTACGGAAGGACTGTGGCAGGGATATGAGTTGTCACCTGCAGTCTTCTCTAGCTGACACTTACCCCTCATATGCAGCCTTCCTCGGCTCAAACTGCCTCTTGTTTTAGCAAGAACCGTTTCTAGTTTTTGTTCTTCTTCTACAAGCACCTGTGCATGCCCTGGGCAGGATAGCAATGACATTGCACATGCCTGAGATGGTTGATGGTTGATTTAAGGTTGTCTTGACTGCTCTGTTTCTGATCAGCTGTATGGTTGGGTTTAGAAATGTCTTAATGTTTTTTTAATATCATTCAGTGTGTCTAACAGGGTGAGTGTTTAAAAAAAAAAAAAAAAAAGTTGGGAAGGTGGATAGCAATGGTGGAAACCTAAGCCCTGTCCAAAATGAGAGGAGCCGCTACTCTGGTAATGCTGAGCCAACTCTGCTGAATCTCAACTCTGCACCTCGGATTGGGCACAGGGGTTCAGCCCAAGGCCTGGCCTGTGCCTTGGGCTGTGGATCTCATCCTTCAGAAACTGACAAAATCCTGCATCAGACATGGAGCCACCCGTGTGGATGAGGTGGGTTGATACCTTAAATTGCAGGTTAGGAGTTGGTACCGCACAGACTGAAGTGCGGTGCATGTTGGCGCGTGCTTCACTTAGTGCAGACAGTGGGTAGAAGGTGTCCGGCCTTCCCTGGCACAGGGTGCCATTTAAGGCGGAGTTCCAAGGGGAAATAGATCTCCTTTTCAGAATCATGGCTCAGAAACACAAGCGCCAATGGGTGAAAAGTGGAAAGGCAGTCTGAACTACCTTGGCTGGCTGAAACTCATTCAGAGGAACTACTTGAAGGGTTAACTCTGTTCTGGCAGGCTTTGTGCTAGAGCAGGCACAGGCTGTCCGCCCTGCTCTAGCTTTCTACCTGCTCAGGTAGCAGCTGACACGAAAGCCTGACAGTGGCACAAGGTTTGCATTGTGTGCCCGGCCAATGCCAGGGAAATGCCTAATCCAGATCACCGGAGGGCAGGCTGGCAGGGCACAGGTTTCATGATCCTGCAGCCTGGGTTAGCAGTGCTGCCATTCTGGGACACAGTAGTGGCTGCACATACCCTATGTGGAGAAGCTCTGTCCTTGGCTTTCCTTCTGTGAGTTTGGAACAGTTGAGCTTGAGCTGCTGAATGTTAACCCAAGGTTTAGCCTTTCACTGTGTGGGCTGGAGAGGAGAGATGCAGCCCCTGGTTTAGCTCTGTACCACCAAATCTATGGCAGAGTTTTTAGGAGGCTGACATGAAGAAACTCCTGTTCAAACCTTTTAAATATTTTCTAATTTGGGCACTTAGGTAGAAGACGTATCAACCGTTAAACTATGAGGCTCTTCCTCATGATTTATCTTGGTGCAGTTTGCAGCAGAAGGCCAACCTTCAGACTGCTACTCAAATCCTCCCGTACCTAGGAGCAAGAAGGAAGATGTGGTCGAAGCCGCTTGCCTGAGCGGAGGGCTGGGTTTCTCCATCTCAGAATTTCCTGTCTCGGAGCCTCTTGCGGCGCCTCTCTCGCAGGGTCACCACAATGAGACCCATGTCCTGCATGTCCAAGGGAGGTGCTGTCTGGAGTGTCAGAGCAAGGCCTGGAGAACAGGAGCCGTGAACTCAGCAGCTGATCTGGACCCAGGATCATGCAGATGGTTCATAAGTTTAAGGCACCCTGTGGCCTTCTCCAAGAAGGCTGTGAGTAAATGATCAAAGCGGCTCTGCTTCCTTTCCCAGGGCACTCATTTAGCTCTCAGAACTGGGTCCAACAGGGCAGTAGCTCACCGAGACAAATGGAGGGTGAGGTGGCTATTGGGGCAAAGGGGCTCTTACCACAAGTGCCCTGCAAACTCCTGACAAAAGCAGGCAGAAAACAGTGATTGACACATTAAAGTTGCAAGGAAGCCAGAGAGAAGGGGGTGGCTGGCAGGTTTTTCTTCTGCCTGCTCACAGGTAATAGGAGCTGCCATCAGCTTTTAGAGAATAGCAAGTGTTTCGTCTCCAGGGCTGTAATTACATCTTTTTAAGTGGCTTTATGTGGAAAGCAGAATCCTTCCCAATTAAGTGCTCTGCTACTGATTTCTGTTTTTTGGAGAGTGCTGGACTGGCTGCATGTCACTTCCTTCCTGGAGAGGAACCGCATCATGGATGAAGATATGGTGCCTTCTCCTTCCCTGAGCATTACCAGGCCAGCTGCAGTGTCTGGGGGGCCTGTCCCACTCTAATGGTGCAGGAGGAGTCTGCAGTGCTCGAGCTGCCCTTTGCTGGCACTACTGGTGCTGGGTGGCAGCTAAACTCGTCAGCTCCTTTCCAGTAACGCAGCCGCCCGCCTGCCTGGTGGAGTGAGGTTTTCACCTGGGACACCCAGGACGGCGACCACAGTGTCACCCAGTATCGTGCAGAGGGAGAGCTGACCTGGCAGCCTGCCCGCAGACAGACGCACCCCAGCAATTAAAATCTAAACAAGCTTCAGCTCTCCTTTCCTTATTAAGTAGCTTGTAATTGCTTTCATCCACGTGACAAGGATCTTCGTCGTTAGCGTCTTCGGCGCGGGGCGGCGTGCTGACTGCAGCTTGCCCTTCCTGACAGGGCCTGGCAGAGTGACTCCACAATGAGACCTCTCTGGCCACGCTGTTTCCTAGCAGAGCTGCCCACGGGCTTCCTGGAGATGGACCTATCCTCAGCTGACATGAAGGACTATCCTTGTCAAGAGCCTTGGTGGTGCTTTGAAAGTTAGGTGGGTCTCCTGCAAAAAAAGTGTGGATTGAACTGCAAGTTCCACTTGTAGCCTGCAACATCCAGACATGGTCTGGTGGGCTTTAGGTCCTACGAAGGAAAACATTTGTTTCTTGTTTTCCTCCTAGAAGCATAAGGTTGAGTTGAACTGCAAAGCACAGTGCGAAGTCGCAGAAGCAGGATCTAGCTGTCTCTTACCTGTATTACCCAGCAAGGGCTAAGCAACTTCTGCATGCCTGAGACCTGCCTTTGTAGGAGGGGAGAGGCAACGTGGATTTCATTGCCTGAAAGATGCTCAGATTATGAATAATGAAGAGCTTGTGAGAGCCTATGGAGAAGAGCTACTTTTTTTAAAAGTCCTGCACAAGGTGGCTTGGGCTTAATATGGGACTTCTTACTCATGCAGGCTCATGGCACTCATGCCAGGCGTAGTTGTGTTTCACTTTGCTGGGCTCCACGCTGGACACCAGTGAGGTCAGTGCCTCAGCACAGCATCTCTGCATCCTGGGAGGTGGCAGATCCTGAGGGAAGGAGATTTGGAAGCAGGGAGGTCACAGCTGATGGAGATGACAGCAGTGCAGTGGCTGAGCGGCACAGCAAGGCTTCACAGGGAGCAAAGGATGCGGCTGCACATGCAGGGTGCAAGGTGGAAGACTCTGAAGAGCAGAGTTTTCTATTTTCTCCTTGATGGATACAAAATACCCAAGCTCCAACAAGAGCACAGGCCAACCTCCAGGGAGCACTTTTACAAAACACTCAGCTCCCAGTGTGAACCTGGGAGGAAAATAACACTCCCAGAGCGAGGATATGGCTTCACCCCTTGCCTAATAGCAGGGAAAAGAATCCATGGAGATGTGGCACTGAAGCCAGCTGTGCTGTGCTGTCCATTCTTTGGATCAGATAAAAGGATGTAACCTCAAAATTGGGATGTAGAATATGCAGAGCAACTGGTGATTTTTAATGGGACCTGATTCTCAGATTCTCCAGTTATTTTTCCTAGCTAGGAACAGGCTGGAGGAGACCACTGGAGTGCTCGGAGGAAGCTGCAGCTGGCAGCTGCTTTGCTATAAAAACTTGGACTGGCAGGGATGAACTTGATACAGCTCCGTGGTTAGACTTGGACAGTTTCTCTTTCTGCAAAATTAGCAACACTGAGCCCTTTCAAAAGTACATCCAGGTTTA